>QJPP01002497.1:0-342372 GCA_003996215.1 Jaltomata sinuosa | reverse complement strand
CTGAGCATGCCTATTATTACTCTTTCTCTCTTCTTCTTACACTTGAGGTTACCGGTATACCGTCCATTTCGTAAACTTATTTGTATGCACTGTTATTGCAAGGACCCCAGGTGCGTTGTTTCATACTTTCACCTGTGCCTTTGGTGTGTATATTCTGTTTACTAGCCTCATATGTGGTTCTGTTGATTTCCCTCTGGGCTAGTTCCTGTGTACCTTTCGTTGATTTCCATGACTACTAGCTTCTACTCTGTTCTTATTTAACTACGCTTTTATCTTATATGTGCCCAGTCGGCCTATGATACCTACTGGGTACCTTATGCTTCGCATTTGGTGCTCACCCATACCCCCTGCATCTTTGGGTGCAGATCCTAGCGTGGGCCATCGCCGTTAGATCGTTGCGATTCGTGCTTGGAGATCTGTTGGGGACTACTTCAGGCTGAGGGTGAGCTCTTGGCGATCGGAGCTTAGCTTTAGTTTATCTTTTGCTTCATGTACTCTATTACCATTCAGAGACATCTGTACATATAGTTTTGGTTTATTTGCACTCCATGTATGTAGTTTGGCTCTGTACTATGATACCAGGTCTTGGGGTTTAGTTTAGTTTCCGCATATGTATATATTTATATTCCTTTTATCTGTTCTCTTCGTCTTGTTCCCTTATTTGTTAGATAGTAGCCCATTGCTAACTGTTCTGGGCTATGGGGATTGGTTCACCTACCGGGGGTTGTAGGTGCCATCATGACCGAGAAATTGGGTCGTGACATACTGCCATCAGTACGATTTCTTTTCTTGTCATGTCCATTGTATAAGGTCTAGTTTCGTATTCATCCCCTGTTTTGTTCGTTTCTCTAATAAGCTTAATCTATAGTGCAACTCTGCTCAATAGGAAGTTTGTCATTTTAACCTATTTTGCCTTTTTAAGTAAATTTCGTTTGCTGTCTATAAGGTTTCCATTTTTCCTTTTGTCTACTTAGCACGACAATGTCGAATGTCTGGTTATAATCTGAAACGACAAGGTATGTGAATAAGTAATTGTTTTGTGTGTTTAAATTTGAATATATTAAAATTAGTGTTTCAGATAAATTTAAACCTTGTTTTATTGCTTTTTGTGACATGAAATCATTTCGAGTCCATCCAGACTCACCAAACTCCTTTGCATTTCTCGTTGGTTGAAACGTATCAATCCTTCCTGAGGAAAATCCAGCCAAGTCCTAGATTGACTGATTGCACAAAGCAAATTGAGGTTGGCTATAGGATGCAGATGATAGAAAAATGGGTCAGAAAACATCAAAGGAAATGGGCTAAGGCCCATGTGCGTAGAAACAGAGGCTCAAATAGGCCTAAAGCTGAAGGGAAAAATGGAGTCCCAAAATGGACCAAAGTATACAGCAGCAGTGGTGGCCTAAACAGGGGTGAAAGAGTTCAACAATTGGACTAGAAGTCCAATAAATAACACCAAGTGGGCCAAAGCCCATAATTTTAGATTTAGGACAGGGTGTTGGACTCAAATTCCAAATTGTTTAAGCCCAAAGGCTTAAATTCTTCTCTTATCTCTTTAACTCTTTATATTTTAGAATTATTTTATAATTAATTGAACTAACATTTTAACTTAGTTGAAATCCCCAAAGGAAAAACCTTTCTTGTGTAAACGATTTTTATTAAATCAATTTTACTTGTCTATAATTAGTTTATCTACATAGGAATGTTTCCTTAATGATCAAAAATACAAAAGCTTGCTTGTCACTTTTCTAAAAATAAATTTTCATTTTTCAAATCTTTATCATATGTTTCAAAGCTCGGTTCATTTACTTTGATCAAATTATTTACTTATCAATAATAATCACATCTTTTAAAAAACATATTCAAGATCTTTTCAAAAAGTTAGTCTAAATAGGTTGTTTTCAAATCAGTCCGGATAATCGCAAGTTAGCGGATATCCCGAGTGCCTTCAAAACCTTCTCGAGATATTAATTTGAACACTTACCCTTAATCTCTTAATTTTTTAAAGTTATATCTGTTTTGACGTTAAAAGATTTTTTATAAGTTTTCCTTGGTTTTCCTTTTACAAAACTAAGTGGGGAATCTTGCTTTTAATTGAAAGCGTTTTGGAAACTTTAACGAGATTTTCGAAAAGATTTTGCAAACAACGAGACCATTTTTCCCCAAAACAACTTCATGCATGTAGGATTCACCAGAATTAACATTCAATTCATGAAACAGGAGTTCATATGTGAAAAGCCATGCAAAATCATGCAATTTAATAGAATTTCATGATAAAATCATGAGAAGGCAATTTATAGCAAAACCCATAAGAATTGGGTAAAAACCCTAATTTGAAAGTTTATGAAATCACAATTTGAAATTTGGGAACAAGGTTGAAAGTAACCCATTGTTGAATACCCTCATACCTTGATTGAAGCTAACCTACTTGAATTGAAAAGACTTAGGAGACTTGACTTTGGAGCTTGAGACCTTGAGCTTGAGAGAGTTCTTTTCCTTTTTGGGAAATGAATGAGGTAATGAGAAGGGACTTAGGCTAATGAGGCTGAAAACCCTTCTAGAAATAGCCAAAACGATATCATTTAGGAGTTAAAAGGGTGGGTAATGACTAAAATACCCCTAGGATTTAATTAAAAAAGCTAGAAAATGGGTCGGCTTTAGGAATCACGGGTCGGTTCTACGGGTCATCATTTGAACCATGACCCCTGGTTCCAACTCATGGTTCTTGTCCAACCATTCAGGCTGCCGAAAGCAATCCTACAGGTCAACAAGACGGACCTATAGTATGGATGATGGGTCGTCAAACCCACTCGTGAAACCTGGGGAACTTATCATCCCCCTGATCTGGTTCCATGAGTTGACATGAAAAAATCGTGGTTTAAACCACGGTCCATAGAACCAACTCATGGTTCCTGACCAGAGGCTGAATCAACAGAAGGGAATCACGGTTCAATTCCATGACCCGTGGTTTGGACCCGTCATTCCTGGAAAAAGAAAATTTTCTGAGTTTTCTATCTTAGGTATCTTGTTCAATTTCTGAGGTATTACAATATCTCTTCCTTGGGATCATTCATCCTCAAATGAAGACTAAACAAGGGAAAACTGAAGAGAAAAATAGCCCAACCAGCAATAAAATATGGAATTCAAGGAAGAAACATGAAAACTGAACTTTTCAACTTAAAACATGGTTAAATCAACTTCGAAAACATGAATGCATGCTAGGATCATGAGAGTAACTTATGGAATAGTAACGGAGGAACATACTAAGGATGAAACTATTACCTAAAGCTAGAACAGAATCGGAAGGAAAGAGATGAGGGTACTTGGCTTTTATGGCTAATTTCGCTTCCCAAGTAGCTCCTTCAACAAGCTGATTTCTCCAAAGAACCTTTACCGAAGAGACTTCTTTGTTCCTCAACTTCTGAATCTGATGATCAAGGATTTCTACGGGGACCTTCTCATAGGTAATATTATCCTTCACTCCTACATCCTCCAAAGGGACAATCAAGGTCAGATCACCAACACACTTCTTCAATAAGGAAACATGGAAAACTAAATGAACCGCTTCCAAACACGATGGAAAATCCAACTGATAAGCAACCTTACCAACCTTCCTCATAATCCTATAAGGATCTACGAAACAGGGACTAAGCTTTCGTTTCTTGCCAAATCTCATCACACCCTTCATGGGTGACACCTTTAGAAAAACCCAATCATCAACTTCAAATTCTATTTCCCTCCTCCTCACATCTGCGTATGATTTCTGTCAACTCTGAGCGGTCTTCAACCTCTCCCTTATAAACTGAACCTTCTCCATGGTCTCATGCAGAAAATTTGGGCCAATCAAAGCTACCTCACCTACCTCAAACCAACCAATAAGAGATCTACATCTCTGACCATAAAGTACCTCATACGGAGCCATGTGGATGCTACAGTCAAAGCTATTATTATAGGCAAACTTGATAATAGGTAACTGATCATCCCAATTACTTTTGAAATCAATCACACAAGATCTCAACATATCCTCCAAAATGCTCTGCCTGGCCATTTATCTGAGGGTGAAAAGCTGAGCTAAGCTTCACCTGAGTACCAAGACCTCTCTGAAACAATCTCCAAAACTGAGAAGTAAAATGAGTACCCCTATCTTAAATGATGGAAAAAGTAACACCATGCAATCGAACTATCTCTCGGATGTAGAGTGTGGCATAGTCGTCTGCTGAATATGTAGTTTTAACAGCCAAGAAATGGAATGATCTAGTAATCCGGCCGACAATCACCTAAATCAAATCATGTTGACTTTGAGTATGAGGCAAACCTGTAATGAAGTCCATATTTATCACTTCCCATTTCCAAGTGGGAAGGTCAATATCTTGAATCATGCCACCCGGTCGCTCGTGCTCTACCTTTACTTGCTAATAGTTGGGACACTTAGCCACAAAACTGGCTATCTCCTTGTTCATATCATTCCACCAATAGACCTCCCATAGATCACGGTACATCTTGGTGGCACCGGGGTGGATGGAAAATCTGTAACTATGAGCCTCACTTAGAATCCCCTATCTCAACCCATCTACATCTGGCACACATATCCAACCCTGATAATAAAGTACACCATCTCCCCCTTGGGAGAACACCATCTTGCTTTGCCTTCACTTCTTCTACCAATGATGATTCAGAACCATTCTGAAAAATAACACCACCGTTTTTCACGTCCATAAGGCGAACTCCCAACCGAGCTAGCCTATGAACCTTATTAACCAGTTCCTTCTTTCCTTGAGTCTTAAGCTGTCTCGAAGCATAAGCATTCAGCTTACCACACTGCATCAAAACACAACCCAAACCAATCCTAGAAGTATCACAATACACAACAAAATTATCTAAGCCCTCTGGTAGCGCTAACACTAGAGCTGTGGTCAATCTAGTCTTCAATTCCTGAAATTTCTTCTCATACAAGTCGGACCAATAAAATTTTACCTTCTTCTGAGTAAATCAATTCAAAGTGGCAGCAATGGAAGAAAATCCTTCCACAAACCTCCTATAGTAGCTAGCCAAACCTAAAAAGCTTCTAATATCAGATGGGGAAGTGGGTCTAGGCCAGTTCTTTACCGCCTCAATCTTTTGAGAATCAACTCGAATACCATCCCTAGTCACAATATGACCCAGAAATGCAACAGACTGCATTCAGAACTCACACTGGCTAAACTTAGCAAAAGAATTTCGGTCCTTGAGAGTTTGCAACACAACTCTCAAATGGTCCACATGCTCATTCTCACTCCGAGAGTAGATGATGATATTATCAATGAAAATAATCACAAACATATCTAGGTACTATTTGAACACATGGTTCATCAAATCCATAGAGGTTGCAGGAGCATTCGTTAGACCAAAAGACATCACAACAAATTCATAATGACCATACCAAATTCTGAAGGCTGTCTTCAGAATATCACACTCTCTAACACGAAGCTGATGATAATTGTATCTAAGATCGATCTTGGAGAAGAAACTAGCACCCTGAAGCTGATCAAACTAGGCATTCAATCCTAGGAATGGGATATTTATTCTTGATTTTGACCTTGTTCAACTGACGGTAGCCAATACACATTCTAAGAGAACCGTCTTTCTTTCGAACAAATAAAACCGGAGCACCCCATGGAGAAATGCTAGGCCTGATGAAACCTTTATCAAGAAGATCCTTCAACTGATCCTTTAAATCATTATGCTCCACGGGAGCTATTCTATACGGAAGAATAGAGATAGTATTCATATCTGCAATGAGATATATCCCAAAGTCGATCTTCCACTCGAGAGGGACTCTGGGAAAATCCTTGGGAAACACATATGGAAACTCATTCACAACAGGAAAAGACTAAAGGGATGGGGTTTTGAACTCCTTGTCCATAACCCGCACTTTATGATAAACATACCCCTTTGAAATCATCTTCCTAGCCTTAAGATAAGATATGAAATGACCTTTCAAGGAAGGGGGACTACCATGCCATTCTAAAATGGGTTCATTTGGAAACTTGAAAGTCAGAACCCGAGTATGACAATCAACAAAAGAATAACAAATATGTAGCCAATCCATACAAAAAATAACATCAAAATTTGTCATCTCTAACTCTACTATATCTATTTAAGTGACTCTATGAAGGACCGAGATAAGGAAATTTAGGTATATTCTTTTGGCTAAGACTTACTCACCAATAGGGGTAGAAACACAAAAGGGTTCTAAACGTAATTCAGGACAAATTTCAAATTTACATGCTACATAAGGAGTCACAAAAGATAAATAGGCACTGGGGTCCAACAAAGCATATACATCGAAAGAAAAGACATTCAACATACCACTGACAACATCTGGGGAACCCTCCTGGTCCTGACGAGAGGACAAAGCATAAATATGATTTTGGCGCTGACTACCAGAACTAGAAGTTGTTCCCTGCTGGGATGGTCGACCTCCTAGGGCTGCTGGAGCAGACTGAGCGCTACTACTACCTTGCCCCTTTTTAGCTGAAGGGAAATCTCTAACCATGTGTCCAGCCTGTCCACACCCAAAGCATGCTCTCGTGCCCGCGCGACACTCTCCCGGGTGATTCTTCCCACACTTGTTGCACATGCGTTGGATGGTTCTCAAGTAACACTCCCCTAAGACTGTCAATAAGAACCATATCCTCTACCACTCTGATCATGATGAGGCCTCGGGGCCAGGGTAGGAGCATTAGCAAAAGAATAAATGGGTCCTGATGACCACTTCTGAAATGAGAAGCGGTGTTCACCACCGGACCTCTGGTGGCCAAAACTTGAACACTCGGATCTAACTCTCCTGTTCTCCCTAGACATCTCCCTAAGCTTATCCCCCTCGATCTGGTGAGCATAAGTCATGAGTCTGGAAATGTTCATATCACTCAACAGCATAGCAGACCTGCACACCTTCTTCACCATGTCTAAAACCCCATAGATAAACTTACTTATTTTGTCATGCGAGTCCGCTACCATAGAAGGGGAATAGCTCGATAACAGAGTGAACTTCAAACTATACTTCTGGATTGACATCGACCCTTTTCTCAAGTTCACAAACTCCTCAGTCTTTGCTTGTCTCAACTCCCGGGGAAAGAACTTGTCGAGGAAAGCCCTCTCGAAACACTCCCATGTCATAGGGACCACGTCCCTAGCTCTAGCCTCCTTCAATTGGGTAACCCAGATATGAACTACATCCTTGAGTTGGTAGGATGCAAGCTCCATAGAATTAGCACCAACCACTTGCATAACATCAAATATCTTCTTCACTTTATCAATAAAGTTAAGTTGGTCCTCACTCACTTTCGAACCCCAAAATTTTGGTGTGTTTATTAGGACAAACTCACGAACCCAGACCACTACCCCACCTTGAGAGTGGACTGGGATAGGAGCTGGCTGGTTGTCCTGGGAGGCCAAGGTCTGGGCTAGCAAATGGATGGCATTCCTGAATTCCTCATTCGTGACCTCAGGGGCCGGAACTGGAGGAGTGACATTCTGAGCGGCTCGGTGAGGCATAGCACGCTGGCGCATGATCTGAAACGTACAAGGTAAGGATTAGAGAAATATTAGAGTTAAGCTCTATTACACGACACGATCATGAAAGAAGTGAAGTTTTCTAAGACACCTCATAGCTTTCCTCTCATATGTGTGGCGCATTTCACACACATAAAAGAGACTCTACTCGATGCAGCTTTTAGACATCCTAGGATTTTTGAACCTGAGGCTCTGATACAAAGTTTTTCACGCCCCGAGGTTACCCCCTAGACGTAACATGGGATTTGGGACCACAAGTTCCCCAAGCTAACCCTTGGTCATAGCATTCTCAAGCATAACAAAAGATAAGCGGAAGCATAATAGATAAATCCAAAATCACATAAATGGATAATCAAGTCAAATAGGAATACAAAATCTAGAAGGAGACTCAAAAGTTGTCTATGTATGAAAATCCTCTACTCATAACATAAAGAGTTGCTAGGACAAGACCCTAGCTAACTCAAAGTGCGGAAAATATAATAGATAACACTAACTAAGAACATAACTGGTCCTCAATCTAAAAGTACTCACCAACAGCTAAAAGAAGGTGGCCTTGAAGATCTAGCCACGGGTCTAAGAAGGAACACCTGAATCTGCATCATCAAAGGATGCAGCACAAGATATGTGTCAGTACTATAGGATGTACCGAGTATGAGAGCGATGCATGAACATGATAAAAACCATTAAAAACATACTTAAAATGACTTGTTACATAAAAAAAGGACATGAATAAGTATTAAGATAAGATACATAAGACATGAAAGATAATTTAAGTTCAAAGTAAAGAATCATATAACTTCATAGTTTGAAAATGATCATGTGAGAGTTTCTCTTAACTGACATAAACCATGCTGAGCTACATTGAGTCTAGTGTCATGTACCCCAACTGAAAAGGGTTGTCCTAACCAGCCAAAGTTAAAACCATTTCTTACCAGTATCCTGTCATAATAAGCCACATAGGGCAACCTATGGTGGCAACGTAGTTTTGGACTTGGGTTATCTGAACCCTCCTCTCTCTGTGCTAAATACTACTCCCAAAACATATAACATGAGCTCATATACATGTGACATATCTGATGCCAAACTTGTTCATACCCTGGATCGTCATACTACTCATGAATTATAGTTTAGAAATCGATTCATGAACATTGATGGAACATCGGGTGTCTTGCATTGCATAATAATTCATAACTTGCAAACTTGCATGGCCTTAGTTCAATTTCATAATAACATATACTTTCATAAAACATAAGAACAAGGCATGCACTTGCTTGAAATTCATGAAATCATGCCATCATTATCTCCAATTTCTTAAATAACTTCATGCATGTAGGATTCACCATAATTAACCTTCAATTCATGAAATAGGAGTCCATATGTAAAAAGACATGCAATTTAATAGAATTTCATAATAAAATCATGAGAAGGCAATTTATAGCTAAACCCATAAGAATTGGGTAAAAACCCTAATTTAAAAGTTCATGAAATCACAATTTGAAATTTGGGGTTTTGGGCACAAGGGTGAAAGGAACCCATTGTTAAATACCCACATACCTTGATTGAAGCTAACCCTCTTGAATTGAAAAGACTTAGGAGACTTGAACTTGGAGCTTGAGACCTTGAGCTTTAGAGAGTTCTTTTCCTTTTTGGGAGATGAATGAGGTACTGAGAAGGGACTTAGGCTAATAAGGGTGACAACCCTTCTAGAAATAGCTAAAACGACGTCATTTAGGAGTTAAAAGAGTGGGTAATGACTAAAATACCCCTGGGATTTCATTAAGAAAAAGTTGGAAAATGGGTCAGCTTCAGGAATCACGAGTCAGTTCTACAGGTCATCGATTGAACCACGACCCGTGGTTCTAACTCGTGGCCATTCACACTGCAGAAGGAAATCCTACGGGTCAACTGGACGAACCTATAGAATGGATGACAAGTCGTCAAACCCAGTCGTTAAACCTGGAGAACTTGTCATCCCCCTGATCTGGTTCCACAAGTCGATAGGACGGACCCGTAGTTTGAACCACGGTCCATAGAACAAACTCGTGATTCCAGACCAGAGGATGAATCAATATAAGGGAATTACGGTTCCATTCCATAACCCGTGGTTCAAACCATGGCACATAGTTCGGACCCGTCATTCCTGGAACATGAATTTTTTTTGAGTTTTCAGACTTAGATAGCTTGTTCGATTTCCAAGGTGTTACAATAATACACGGAGAAACTCTGACCCTCAACCAACAAAGTCAAAATAGGAGTTGAGGTCAACAAGGCCTTAAGCCTCTGGACGCTACCCTCGCACTAATCCGACCATTGAAATGGGATATCCTTCCTAGTCTGCATAGTCAAGGGTGTTTCTATAGAAGAAAATCCCTCGATGAACCATTTGTAGTACCCAGCTAATCCAACAAAGATGCGAACCTCAGTAGGAGTAGTAGGTCTAAGCTAATCTCAATCAACTAAAATCTTCCCTAGGTCCACTCTTATCCCATCCTTAGATACCACGTGCCGTAGGAATGCAACTGACTCAAGCCAAATCTTGCACTTTGAAAAATTGGCATAAAGTCGATGATCTCTCTAAGCTTGGAGTATAATCCTCAGGTGTTGCTCATGGTCATCTCTACTCCGTGAATATATAAATATGTCATCAATGAAGACTAACATAAATGAGTCCAAATATGGTCTAAGCACCCCGTGCATCAGATCCATGAAAGTTGCAGGGGCATTAGTCAACCCAAAAGACATCACCAAGAACTAATAATGGTCGTAATGTATCCTGAATGTTGTCTTAAGGATGTCCTCCGCCCTAATCCTCAACTGGTGTTAGCCTAACCTCAAATATATCTTCAAAAACATGGCTGAACCTTGTAGTTGATCAAACAAATCATCGATACGCAGCTTCGAATACCCATTCCTCACAGTAACCCTATTCCGCTTCCAATAATCAATACACATCCGCATCGACCCATTCTTCTTCTTAACAAATAGAATAGGAGCACCCCAAGGTGACACACTTGGTCTAATAAAACCCTTAGCTATTAAGTCTTGGAGCTTCTTCTTAAGCTCTCTCAACTCGACTGGAGCCATACAGTAAGGAGAAATAGAGATCAGCCTGGTTCCCAGCTCTAACTTAATAACGAAATCAATATGTCTCTCAGGTGGGAGGTCTGGTAGGTCGATAAGGAACACATCTAGAAAGTCTCTAACCACAGGAATGTACTTCGAGGAAAAAGTGTCAGAACTAGCATTTCATACATATGCTAGATAAGCTAAACACCTGCGAGAGATAAACTTCCTAGCTCGAAGAGAAAAGATGATCACAGATAGTGTATAAATGATAGAACCCTGCCACACAACCGGGGATACACTAGGCATGTCTATTGTAATGGTCTTGGCATAACAATCTAAAACTGCACTACGGCCCTACTGAGTCTAGTAGTAGTAAAATCGTGATGGATTTCTCTTTTAACCTTTCTTACCCCAAGAAGATCCATAAAGTCATTTCCAACCATTTCAAAGTCATCTCAGTCAAAAAGGGGGCCCCAGGGCTATGCAAAGATTAGAAAACCAGTGATAGTGGCCCAAAGCCCCAAAACTGTAGTAAAATATGGTAAAAATATCCCTTTATATGCATGGAAATGACATGCTCAATCACAAATAGCAGCCCAAAGGCTCACAATCAACCTATCGGCCCTGCACAGGCTCCGAATGCTTTACAACATAGATAACTAGCCTAAAATTATGATAACGATGTACGTACTTACGGACACCCCCGAATAACCCACCCTCTATGGTACAGAGTCAAAACAAGTCCACACAGAAACACAAAGGTGATAATATCAATATACGAAGAACACTACACACAATGGAGGAAAGTATAATACCCTGGAATTTAATTAAGCTTTTAAAGTTAGAATTCTCTGAAAATTTCAACTCCCCAAGAGTTACGAGTCCAAACCACGGGACGTGGTTTGAACAATGAGCCATGGAATGAACTTGTGGTTTAAGTCTGCAGATCAACCTCTGGTTTGAGAACCATGAGTCGATTATAGGGACTATAGTTTAAACTACAAACCGTCCTGTTGACTCGTGGAATCAAACCTGAGGACTTACTATTTCCCTAAGAACCACGAGTGGGTTCTATGGACCGTATTTCACTCTACAGACCCTACTGTTCACTCATTGAACTTGATCTGAGGTCTGCCTATTTCTCCAAGAACTACGAATGGGTCTATGGACTATAGTTTATTCTACGATCTATCATGTTGACTGGTAGAACCACATTTGTAGCTGATGTTTTGGGCTAGGAACCACAAGTTTAAACCACGATTCGTGGTTTGGTCTAGGGCTCCTGGAATGCACCCGTGATCCCTGAAACTGAGTTTTTAAGAGCTTTTTCTAAATTAAATTCCAGGGGTATTTTTGTAATTACCCACCCTTTTAACTCTTAAGTGAGGTCATTTTGGCCACTTTTAGTAGGGTTTCTACTCCTATTAGCCTAATTCTTTCATTACTCCTCATTCATCTACCAAAAAAGGAAAAAAACTCCTTCAAGCTCCAAGTTCAAGCCTTCATTATTTTTCATCTTAGATCAAGCAAGGTTCAATAAGGTATGTGAGTATTTAATAAGAGGATTATTTCACTCTTATTCCCAAAACCCCCAAGTTTTACTTTAATTTATGAATTTATGAATTTATGATTCTTACCCAAATTAGGGGAAACTTATGTATTCAGTCTTAAAGCATCAGTTCATGGTTTCACATTTCTTACCCATGTTTTATTTGAGATTCCATAAGTGTTTTCAAAAGCCTATGAATAAAGAGGGATTTCTAGTATGATTTCACTAAATTGCATGTTTTCGAGTAAAATTGACATGTTTGGATAACATGACCTCAAAGTATTCTAAAATTGCATGCCTGATTCTTTAAACTATGAATTTAGAAAGAAAGTAATTTTGAATTATGGTTATGGTAAGATTATGACTTATGATTTGAGTTTTCATGACATTAGATATGTCCTTATGCTTTTCAAATAGTTTTGGCATTAGATATATCATAAATATTATATGAGCTACATGTATATTTTGGGAGTAGTATTTAGCACCGAGCGATGAGTGTTTTAGACCACCCAAGTCCAAAACCTATGTTGCCAGCGTAGGATAAGAGGGTCCGCGTTAGTTGAGAGTGTCTCCTTGGGTTTATGAAGTACGATCCTCATTAGTTGAGAGTGTCTCCTCGGATTTATGAATGAGGGTCATCATTAGTTGAGAGTGTCTCCTCAGGTTTATAAAATAGGGTCCTCGTTAGCTGAGAGTGTCTCCATGGGTTTATGAAAGAGGGTCCTCGTTAGTTGAGAGTGTCTCCTCGGGTTAATGAAAGTGGTTCCACGTTATGACATGTATGGTGCCCCGTGCCTTGGCAAGGTTCGGGGTAGCTTTGCCAACTAGGGTTATATAGTTTGATTCCATGTAGCTCACATGGTATACTTTTAATTATAAGTAACTCCCGTATGAAGGTTTTCAAGATTTTAAGTTATATGATATTCTATTTTAAAGCTTGCCTTTTTGTTTTATGACTTATGTTCAAATTTTGATATTTAGTTATGGTTTTTTCTATTTATGCATGAACTCAGTTTTAAGCATGCTTTCAAGTATATTTTATCATGACATTTGCATATCTCTCATATTCAGTACATCCTATAGTACTGACGCATATTTTGCGCTGCATCCTCTTGATGATGTAGATTCAGGTTTCCTCCCTAAGACACGTGGCTAGAGATCGCAGGCCATTCAGCTAGTGTTGGTGAGTCCTCATCTTCCGAGGACCGGTTCTTGAGTTAAGCTAATTATTGGCCATTATGTATCTAGAGTTAGCTGCGGTCTTGTACCAGTAACTCCATATGTCATATGTACAGGCTTTTTAGACATAGACAGTATTCGAGTCTCTCTTTCGGATTATGTTTCATCTTGACTTTATCATCTATGGATTGGGTTGCCTAGATTTCTATTTATGCTTCCGCTACATTTTCTTATGATTATCTAAGTTATTCTATGACCAAGGGTTAACTTGGGGCACTTGAGGTCCTAGGTCTCATGTTACATCTAGGGGGTAGCCTCGGGGCGTGATAGAATGAAATGAGGCAGACATGGAAATGCGGCCAAGGTCTGTGGTGCCAAGCTATAAACCCAACTCAAGGATGCCAATTAGTACATTTTTATCTTATATATGCAAAGTCTAGAGAAGTTAGACCATAACCTACATTTCGTCTGGTGATAAGCTACAAGAACGACGATGTCCGACGCCAAACTGCTCCAACAAGATCCAAAAGATAATCAAACTATCAGAAACATAAATAACACATTAAAATGAGACTAATGATAGCCATAATGCTATAATTATAGATGGATCAAATTTCGGATCAAAAGCGATCCCTCGTGGCCCATAACCTGAGGCCGAAAATGAACGAGTACAATATGACCACCATGATCATAGGAGTACATGCCCGGAAGATTTAAGAATTTGGGCATGAATTTCAAGCTAAAACAGCCCCTACGATACAAGAACTCAAGAAGGGAATTTAGGGAATGAATATCAGAAATTGGGCAAGAAACACTTACCACAACGAGAGAAAATGGCATGGAGGCGAGTTCCACAAACATGCAATCCAAAGAGAAACAGAATCTACAAGTGATTTCCAAGCTTTGAAAATTGGTAAACGATAGTGGTTTTAAAAAATGGAGAAGATATAAGCATTGGGGAAGAAGAACTTACCAAATAATCGAGGGAGCATGAATTCTTGATGAACAATTGAATTTACAATGTTAAGAACTGATTCGAGCATTTTTTTGGGAGTATTTAGTGCTTTAGAGTTGGGAGAAATGAACGACAATGGCTGAAAAAATTAATGGCAAAGCTTACATACTGCCCAGGGGTCCTTCATCGCGATCGCAAAGAGACCCCACGCGGTCGTGATGACCACGCTGGCTAAACTATCGCAATTGCGAGGACTAGCCACACGGTCGTGAAGAACAATGGGGAGAAGGCTTCATCGCGGTCGTGACGAGGGATATCATGATCACGTAGAATAAGGAAATAGGTGCCTCATCATAGTCGCGAGAGAAGGGTCTCGCCATCGCGATTAAGGCCTGAGGCCTGCACCTGCAACAGCAAAAACTTGCAACTTTTTTTGAAACTCTACGAGATTTTTCAGGCACAATCGGAAACCGATACTTAAAAACAAATAATGCTAATAGAGTGGAAACAACATTCTGGATTCAAGGGAATCAATGAAACTTTCATAAAAACTCATTTCGGAGGAATGTTAACCCAAGTCAACACTAACTAAATTGCTAACTAGCCAAAATGAGCCTGGATCACCTGAGACCTGAACCAACCACAAACCTAACCCAAACTTATCATCCCGGAGCTAATGGAATCGTCAGATTTTGAATCTAACACCGCGATCATCGAAAGATGACCAAAGCTACACTTTCAACTCCAAATGGCCTGAAAATAGAAAAAAGCATACAAAACCCACACTGGAAGTTCTCAGGCCTGGACTAAAGGTCCAAATACACCAAACTCAATGCTCTGAAACTAACAGAACTGTCAAAATTCAATTTTGAGCACGTTAGCTAAGAATGTTGACTAAAGTCAATGAATTTCTAAGTTAAGGCTCTAAAATAGAGAAACAATCATAATGATCAAATGATTGGATAGGGCACTGAACTATCGATCCTAGCAAGCCATAAATCACTTGAGGCCGCTACAGTAAGGCTCTAACAGTACAACAAAGATGCAAACGCGAAAATCACTAGAAGGGTGATTACATTTTCTTTGAATGACAACTGTGTTCCAGAGCCTTCTTCAAGACCTCACATTTAGTATCGCCTGTTGATTTGATCTGAGGGTGAGCTATTTTTCTATCTAGGCCATCACATATCCTCTTTTCACTAATGTTTATTTTCTTCAGACATTATTTTAATTGTTTTGTTACTCTTAGACATTTGCTAGGTACAGTCCTTGTACAATGACTTTTAAGTTTTGGGATTGTAATAGTTAGACTGTCGCGTACTTACTTTATTTGATATTTAAAACTCTTAGTATTATATCTCAAATGCCTTAAATTTTTTAAATGAATTTGTAACTTCTTGGGTTAGTTGGTAAGTTATGATTCGCACACCGGAGGGTTAGTGTGAGAGCCAATCACGATGGTTTGGGTTGTAATAAGTTATGATTCGCACACCGGAGGGTTAGTTGGTAAGTTTTGGAACTCATACATATGAGCATGTTTCCCCTTTCTCTCTCTATTCAGTTATATTTAATATTTAATAAAGAAAAACAAATGTCCTTCTTTTCTCTTCCCATAGTTGTCCTTCTTACACAATCTCTCCCAAAAAATATGATACTCTATCCACATTTTCAAGTTTTTTTATCAATTTTATTGGAGTGGGTTTCAATTTTATTTTGGGATTCTATGAAATTTCTATAAAATCTAGTATTCTTGTATTACTTTTAACCAATCAGGTTTAAATCAATTTTCATAATAATGTCATACACAACTGTTTATCTTTTTTCGTGGACTGAAAACTGTATATAATGAGGTATATTACATGTATGAAATTGATATGTAAGATGCTATTTATAAATAATGTATTCTTATTAATAATTTTTAGTGTATGAAAATAGTATAAAAATTGATATTCATGGTTTAGTTTAACCAATTATGTTAAAACTTATTTATATATCAATTCCATACACTAAATGGTATTCCTTTTTGAGTTTTTACTGTATGTTTATATCACGATCCGATTTCTCAAGTCATGATGGCACCTACAATCTCCAGTAGGCGAACCAATTCACGTAGCCCAGAACGGTTAGTAATGGGCTACTACCTAACCAAAATGCACCAGCAAGCAGAAATAATCGGAAGAAAACTCAAATATAAATACATAAAGGAAACTACACCAACCCCAAGACATGGTATCAATAGTACAGAAGCTTCTAATAGGATACAAGTGCTAGTAGTAACAAAATACAACATAAATTGCCTCCGAAAGTACAAGGAGCAACAGTGCAACATATGAGATGTAGACAAGCCCCGACCGTCAGGCGCTCACCCTAGTCTCAAAGATCCAAAAGCTGCACGAGTCTCCAACGTGATCAACGGCGAAAGCTCAGCTAATTTCTGCACAAAAAAGTGTAGAAGTGTAGTATGAGCACCAAAACCACAGGTACTCAGTAGGTATCATAGGCCGACTAAGCACATATAAGATATAAAAGCAGTAAGTAACAGATAGCAAGAAAGCAGTCACTGACGCAATAAGCAAGGCACAAGGAGCTAGCATAGATCATCCATAACGAAGAGCTTTAAGTAACACATGCTAGCACAGAGATACAATTACACAGAATCACAGGTGAAGGAAAGGAGAACGCACCTAGAGTCCTTGCACAACAATATAAGTAAGTAGAGAGAGAGTTGAGAAAATAGCAGTATACCGGTAACCTCAAGTGGAAGGAAAAGATGGAGAGCAGTCTAACATACTCAAAATGGAATCAACCAGTATAAGGAAATCATAACACAAATCCAATCATATGATAGCATAACCAGGGAATCACCTCACAAGTACAACCCTAGGATGAAATAACTAGGCCATAATAACCGAGAGATACCACTCAGCTTCCCACAATAATAGAACCAAAGCCTCACACTCTGCTCAGAAGGCCACACAAAAGTGCCTCAATAAGATTGGACTCCAAAGCCCTCTGAATAATCAACAATCCCACAACCAAAGCCTCAACAATCTAGCCATCACTAATCTTTCAAGAACCGGGTGCCAAGACAAGCTCTAAGTAAAAACAAGAGTAAATATAGTCTACCTACGGTCCTAACAGCTACCCATACAATCGAGGAACACAATCAAGTGAAAGAAAACACTCCGGCATCCCATACTACCGGAGCGTACACTGAACACACAACAAACAAGGGTGGAATCCAATGCATGATATGATATGATATGATATAGAACCTCTGTATATACCTCCTCCGGTGCCAATCGGGCCCAGCAGGCAGGTTTCATGGAAGGACTCAGCTTGTATACCTCTACTCCACCGTATACCCTTCCCTCCGGCGCACGCAGACCGAAGCCCCAGGCTTGGAGCGGCAAGGTCCATGGAGGTCCTCAACCCCATACTAAAACTCAGTATCAAGACATGTCATCCGGAAGCAAGTCCGGGATCAAGATAGAGACCCAGTCTCAAGTATGCATGCCCAGACCCCGTCCAGGACTAAAGTAGTAGAAAATGCCTCAAAAACCCCTCCAAGGGTGCCCGAGCGTAACCGGGTCTAAAACTGTAGTAAATCAAGTCTAGTGCTCCGCCCCGCAGAGACTAGTATCAGTAATAAAATCAAGTTTGGTGCTCTGCCCCGCAGAAACTAGTATCAGTAATAAAATCAAGTCTGGTGCTCTGCCCCACAAAGACTAGTATCAGTAATAAAATCAAGTCTAATGCTCTGCCCCGCAGAGACTAGTACCAGTAATAAAATCAGTGCGAAAACATCCAAAAATCCCCTTTTCTATCACCAACAGTACCAAAAATGGGCCCTCAGGGCCATGCAAATTTAGGTAAACTGTCAGTAGTGGCTCACAGCCAAAACTGTAGTAAAACATGCAGGGGAAAACTTTTTTCATGGATGATATGCTCGCACACAAATATAAAAGTAGCTCAATGGCTCACAACAATTCCTATTAACCCTGCACAGGCCCAATAGCTACTCAGCAGACATAACCAGCCTAAAAGGATAATCTCTATGTCCGGGACTCGCAGAAATTCCCAAATAGCCCACCATCTATGTTCCAGAGTCAATACAAGGCAACACAGGAACACAAAGGTAATATACATTACTACGCGAATACTACAAACAACGTATGAAATAGACGGACGAAAGGCGAATAAGGTCTGGGGTACCAACCTATAACAACCCATCCAAGGATGCTAATTAATGCAGTTATAGCGTATATACGAAGAGTTTACGTAGGAAAGCCATAACCTACCTGTCATCTGATGACTAGCTGCGGGAACGGCATCGTCCAGACTCGAACAGCTCCATGAAGCTCTGAATCGCACAAAACAAATACTTTCAACTGAATCCCCAAAGGCATCTCTATGAAGCCTGACCAACCAAGGTAATGGACAATTGCTAGAATCGACAAGGCTGCAAGAACGAGCCATAGCCAATTGATAAGGTGTTAATGTCACACTCGCGACCAGCCTACTCCAAAACATAAAATGAGTCCAATAACAATAAGAAATGGCAGCTAAATCCAACAATAATATGTTAACCATATCTCAAAGGAGCGACGAGCTCCCGAGGCACTATTTCAAGGCGTACTTCACGTTGTCCAATCCAATCACTATCATATGCGATCCCAAAAAGAATAGCAAAATTTTCCAATCCCTCCAGCACCATACCACAACCAGAACACCACAACAATAACCAAACATAACAAGATAAAGGGGCTGTCCAAAGCCACAAATCCAAAATACCACTTCGTGGCTCAGAAATCCATAAAACAATAATAGAACATATAATAATGAAGGAGGGTCATAGGGGAGAGATTTCCTTGACAACAATATTCAATATCCCAAGATTAACAACCTGCCTCCTTGCAGGAAAAACAAACTGATCCAAAATCAACAAGAAACTACAACAAGATATCGGAAAAATACAACTTTTCGTAACTAGAAGCTTAGAATCTTGATTCAACAAATAGACAAGTGTACAGGATCCATACCTCGCCAATATAACTCCGTAGCTACTGAAAAATACTCAGAAAACACCTGCTGGCTCGTTGCATCAACACCAATGAAGATACGCCATGATATTGACGGGGAAAACTACACCAAAATGACGAGCTCGCAACGTAGAGCAACTTCCGTTAAACTTCCGAATTGAAAGGATCAAAGTCCATGGATTATTAATGGACTTTCCTTCTGATTTTCTGAAGCTTTTGGGTGATTTTTATGAATTAAAACGAAGCTGGAACACCTTTTATAAAGAAAAACCGACTTAGGATGCGGGCCCCACCTTGACGTGTCTGCTTGTGCGGTCTTACAAAAACGTGAATATCTCTCTATTCTGAAGTTATATGGACGAACGGTTTAGTGCATTGGAAACTAGACTCGTAGACCTTCGATTTGGTATATTGGGGGCCCACTAACTCTTTATAGATAGGGAGAAACTCCCCAAGACATTTAACCCAAATTTGAAGAGAATTCCTTAAAGGAATTTACAATAACTTTTTCCGACTTTTATTTCGCAACTTGCTTGACTTCAAAACTTATCATACGACCATTTTGCGATTATAATACCTCATAACACATCCTTCTTAGTATATTATACACTATTAGTCTTACCCCAAAGGCACGGGTTACTATAAACCTTCCAAACAGGCGAGGTGTTCCACGAGGCATTTCTTTAACTCGAACTTTCTAGTAAGGGATTCCCTTGACCTAGAACCTTGGTTTAATTCTTTGGTATTACCAAGAATGTTGACTGAATTCAACGATTTCCAAAGTTGAAGCTCTAAAAGGAGGAACGGCCATAAAGACCAAACAACGGCCCGGGCACCGAACTACCGGTCCCGACAAGCCATGAATGACTTGGGCCGCTACAAGTAAGCTCTAATGGTACAAGAAAGGCAAAAACGTGTAAATGATCGGAAAGGTCATTACATCATCCACTACTAAAAAGACTTTCATCCCCAAAAGTTAGGAAGGAAGAAAATACCAGAGATTTAAGAATAGCGAATACAACGCCCGCACTACTCTCTCAGACAACCCGGGTAACCTTCGCGACCAGACGACACCCAATAGAACAGAACCAAAGAAAGCAACCAAGCGTCAATTTCTTACTAGCCAAGATAGATTTCAACCTCCAAAGATCTGCCAACCCAAACTAAACCTCGAGAATCTTAACCAAAAAGCACCTACACAACACCGAAACCAGAGCACCAAGGCTATCAACACACATAACTCGAATCCTCAAAACTATACCAAATTTACCAGAAAATCCATCAACCAAAAACTCCAACTCATGAGCCCGCTGTTCCACAAAACCCCTTATTTTTATTCTGAACTGAATCCTTTAGCACCATAAATAGGAACCTGCATAAAAGTCGAACACTAAAACCACTCTCGAAGCATCAACTGACACACCGGAGGTCCATAGTTCCTGCTTATACTTTACCACGAATGAAGTCACCCACTTTATTCAAACTCGTTCTAAGCCAAGATATAGGCTTCTAGCCTTTGCCATCTAAGATAACAACCCGTAGCATATCATTGAATATGAAGTTACCTGCCTTGACTGACCACCAACGAACGAAAGAACATTGTTTTCTAACATCAAATTCGCTAACTGAACCGTTCCAGGTCTGAATCAGCTGAAAGTGAATGAACCAGGGCAACCTGCCCAAAAGACCCAAACCAAAACCATGATCCTGCAAGAAGTGTGGTAAGCCTATTACGAAGTCTGTAACCATGAGCCAAGCTTCCAAGTCTAGAAAACTCTGCTGCTACTCCGAACACTCGAACACTATTTGAATGTGAAATTGCCTTACGAATCGCACCTCAGGAAGAAGTCCACCATGACACAAATATCATGTCAAAACAACCCGAAGGCAAAGGAAAAAGGTGTCTGGGGTTCAAAGTTACCATCTAGCCATAGAAATTTTTGCATATAATTTCAACTCATTCCTTTGGCTCGGATCAACCGCTCTACTGGTTCTGCAAACAACCAATCACTTCGAACCATATATCATAATGAACTTCTCGTCCATACTGGCCGAGTCTAACCAACACTAGAACCCCACATAAATAATAACTCCGGAGGAATCAATTAAACAAGCTTTCAAATCCTGGGCAAATGAATGGCTATTATCAGTCTCTACGTATCATCAGAGCTTAAAATAGCCTCGCTAGTCTTAACCCGAATAAGCTAACCACATAAAGCATACACCACTGCTGAAGCTCAAACTTATGCCGCTGAGTCTGTCTAACCATGGTAGAAGAACCTCGTACTAACTAGAACACTGCTGAAATCTAGAATATCTCGCCTCTTGCAGAGGTTAGCTAAGGACTAGGTGTCCAAGGCCAATGGCCGCATCCACAACTGAAGTAAAAGAAGCTAAGTTGTCCGCACCCACTGCCTCCCGGCACTAGGATGCTGCAACCAAATAGAAACTGCCACAAACCATCCGATGTAACCTGCCAAGTTATGATTCTGAACACCGACTTTCAAAACTGCCAACCAAAGCCTTGGTCGAACCTTTATGCTGCCCATGAACCTTTAAGAACCCAAGCCAACTAGGCCTGAAAATACAAGTTTCCAACACCATAGCTGCTACTGAAACAAAAACCAATCGATGGAAAAACCACGGCAATGTGTAGATGGCTGGATGGAATCACCAATACACAATCCCAAAGCAAACCTTCATTCCCACCTCAGGCAACTACAAGGACACTTAAACACAAACAAAGAGTCATCTCCCTTTTTTTTCCACTAAACAAAAATGCTTCCTTAGCACATACTAAACCTTACAAATCCTTTCTCAAATAAGAACCTGAAGCCATTACCTTACTACTCATAGCTACACGTCAAATTCAATAAGGTAGGAGAAGAATGGGCCGGATGCCCAACTCACCCGAAATGCTTACAAATACAACCTAACCACGAGGTTACGATCAACACTTAGTCGGAAGTGCTTAAAGTCAAGACCCAATCACGATGCCAACATCAAGAGCTCATCGAAAGAACTACGATCAAGATTCATTCTAACTGGAGCTAGGGATACAACAAAACACCAAACGGACCAGGAAGTGGAGGAGAATATGGGAACAACCCACATACCTACCAACCTCCTAAACTAATCAACAAAGAGGGTCGCCTCTAGACACTCGGGAGACCAAACCAATCTATGCACACTATCATAACCAATATCTCCCAACTGAGGCAAAATCTTAACTCTGGCCCAACTACCGGTAATACACCGAACCATCACACGGATCTCTAGCCACGCTACATAACGGCCTAGGCAACAACCATCTAGGACCACTCAACAAGGGAAACCCAACCAAAAGTCTAGAATCACAATGAAACAGGGGTAACCCGACTAGAAACAGAATAACAAGAACTACCCATGAGCTACAACTCCGGGAAAACACCTCTCAAGGCTAGCTTACCCCCATCCACTACTAAAGAATAAACTACCAATAAAATAACATATCGGTACTACAATTTGGGTAGCCAAACAACTTAAACAAATAGCAGGTAGGTATATAAGAAAATAAATGATAGAAGGGATAGAATCGCAACGCGAGCAGGACTATCACAAGTCGAAGATAGAAAAGCCTAACCTTGAGCAATGATATCAGGAACCTCTACCTCTGGCCCACCAAGAGGAGTATCAAGCTGATGGGATATAACTCTGGACTAAGTAGTCGAAACTAAAGGCCTAACCGGCCCTCGCCGAGGACAATATCTATAAAGGTAACCAATATCTCCACAATGATAACAACCAGGCTGTCTGGGATACCCAATTTTGGGGCAATTCCAAGCAAAGTGCCCATGCTCACCACACCAAAACAGCCTATACCAGATGAAATCCGACGGGAAAATCTTACCTCGTACTCCAATACCGACAGACAACCCTGCTGAAGACCTAAAAGCTCAACTATAACTGAAGCACCACTCACAGAACGAGGTACTGAAACACTTACAGGAGGACTCAGAGTCCTAGCCACGGTGTCCTGAAGCGCTGAGGTCGCTATAAATCCAATCTGAGGTTGGGCTAACCCCACACCTCCTATTTAGTGCGGTAAAGCCTCACTCTAGAATCCAGGTGCTGATAGAAGCTCTGAAGCAACAGGCACAGAAGCCTTGGAACCAAACTCTATCGCACTCGTATGAGGCATCTCATAATGAATGAATAATCAAAGTCTAGAAGTCAATAGAGCCAGGAACGCACGATGAGGAGCCAAGAAGATAAAACTTTTCCTAACAATGCCTTGTAGCCTCCCGCAAATAGGATACGAATGTCATCGTACCGATCCACGAGACTCTACTTAGACACTTTCTTCTGTACCATGACACCGGTGAACCTAGAGATCTGATACCAAGCTATCACGACCCAATTTCTCAAGTCATGATGGCACCTACAATCCCCAGTAGGCGAACCAATTCTCGTAGTCCAGAACGGTTCATAATGGACTACTACCTAACCAAAACACACCAGCAAGCAGAAATAATCGAAAGAAAAACTTGAATATAAATACATAAAGGAAACTACACCAACCCCAAGACTTGGTATCAATAGTACAGAAGCTTCTAATAGGATACAAGTGCTAGTAGTAACAAAATACAACATAAATTGCCTCCGAAAGTACAAGGAGCAATAGTGCAACAGATGAGATGTAGACAAGCCACGACCGTCCGGCTCTCACCCTAGTCTCAAATATCCAAAAGCTGCACGAGTCTCCAACGTGATCAACGGTGAAAGCTCAGCTAATTTCTGCACAAAAAAATGCAGAAGTGTAGTATGAGCACCAAAACCACGGGTACTCAGTAGGTATCATAGCCCGACTGAGCGCATATAAGATATAAAAGCAGTAAGTAACAGATAGAAAGAAAGCAGTCACTGAGGCAATAAGCAAGGCACAAGGAGCTAGCATAGATCATCCATAACCAAGAGCTTTAAGTAACACATGCTAGCACAGAGATACAATTACACAGAATCACAGGTGAAGGAAAGGAGAACGTACCTGGAGTCCTTGCACAACAATATAAGTAAGTAGAGAAAGAGTTGAGAAAATAGCGGTATACCGGTAACCTCAAGTGGAAGGAAAAGACGGAGAGCAGTCTAACATACTCAAAATGGAATCAACAAGTATAAGGAAATCATAACACCAATCCAATCATATGATAGCATAACCAGGGAATCACCTCACAAGTACAACCCTGGGATGAAATAACTAGGCCATAATAACCAAGAGATACCACTCAGCTTCCCAAAAGAATAGAACCAGAGCCTCACACTCTGCTCAAAAGGCCACACAAAAGTGCCTCAATAAGATAGGACTCCAAAGCCCTCTCAATAATCAAAAATCCCACAACCAAAGCCTCAACAAGCTAGCCATCACTAATTTTTCAAGAACCGAGGGCCAAGACAAGCTTTAAGTAAAAATAGGAGTAAATATAGTCTACCTACAGTCCCAACGGCCGCCCATACAACCGAGGAACACAATCAAGTGAAAGCAAACCCTCCGGCATCCTATACTACCGGAGCGTACACTGAACACACAGCAAACAAGGGTGGAATCCAATGCATGATATGATATGATATTAAATAGAACCTCTGTATGTACCTCCTCCGGTCCCAATCGGTCCCTGCAGGCAGGTTCCATGGAAGGACTCAGCCTGTATACCTCTACTCCACCGTATACCCTTCCCTCCGGTGCACGCAGCCCGAAGCCCCAGGCTCAGAGCGGCAAGGTCCATGGAGGTCCTCGACCCCATACTAAAACTCAGTATCAAGACATGTCATCCGAAAGCAAGTTCGGGATCAAGATAGAGACCCAGTCTCAAGTATGCATGCCCAGACCCCATCCAGGACTAAAGTAGTAAAAATTTGCTCAAAAACTCCTCCAAGGGTGCCCGAGCGTAACCGGGTCTAAAATTTTAGTAAATCAAGTCTAGTGCTCCGCCCCGCAGAGACTAGTATCAGTAATAAAATCAAGTTTGGTGCTTTGCCCCGCAGAAACTAGTATCAGTAATAAAATCAAGTCTGGTGCTCTGCCCCGCAGAGACTAGTATCAGTAATAAAATCAAGTGTAGTGCTATGCCCCGCAGAGACTAGTACCAGTAATAAAATCAGTGCGAAAACATCTAAAAATCCCCTTTTCTATCACCAACAGTACCAAAAAGGGGCCCCAGGGCCATGGAAATGTAGGTAAACAGTCAGTAGTGGCTCACAGCCAAAACTGTAGTAAAACATGCAGGGGAAAACCTTTTTAATGGATGATATGCTCGCACACAAATATAAAAGTAGCCCAATGGCTCACAACAATTCCTATCAGCCCTGCACAGGCCCAATAGCTACTCAGCAGACATAACCAGCCTAAAAGGATAATCTCTATGTTCGGGACTCACAGACATTCCCAAATAGCCCACCATCTATGTTCCAGAGTCAATACAAGGCCACCCAGGACCACAAAGGTAATATACATTACTACGTAAATACTACAAACAACGTATGAAATAGACAGACGAAAGGCGGACAATGTCTGCAGTACCAACCTATAACAACCCATCCAAGGATGCTAATTAATGCAGTTATAGACTATATACGCAGAGTCTAGGTAGGAAAGCCATAACCTACCTGTCATCCGATGACTAGCTGCGGTAACGACATTGTCCAGACTCGAACAGCTCCAGGAAGCTCTGAATCGCCCAAAACAAATACTTTCAACTGAAGCCCCAAAGGTGTCTCTATAAAGCCTGACCAACCAAGGTAATGGACAATTGCTAGAATCGACAAGGCTGCAAGAACGAGCCATAGCAAATTGATAAGGTGTTAATGTCACACTCGCGACCAGCCAACTCCAAAACATAAAATGAGGCCAATAACATTAATAAATGGCAGCTAATCCAACAATAATATGTTAACCACATCTTAAAGGAGCGACGAGCTCCCGAGGCACTATTTCAAGGCGTACCTCACGTTGTCCAATCCAATCACTATCATATGCGATCCCAAAAAGAATAGCACAATTTCCCAATCCCTCCAGCACCTTACCACAACCAGAACACCACAACAATAACCAAACATAACAAGATAAAGGGGCTGTCCAAAGCCAAAAATCTAAAATACCACTTCGTGGCTCAGAAATCCATAAAATAATACTAGAACATATAATAACGAAGGAGGGTCGTAGGGGAGAGATTTCCTTGACAAAAATATTCAATATTCAAAGATTAACAACTTGCCTCCTTGCAGGAACAACAAACAGATCCAAAATCAACAAGAAACTACTATAAGATATCAGAAAAATACAACTTTTCGTAACTAGAAGCTTAGAATCTTGATTCAACAAATAGACAAGTGTACGGGATCCATACCTCGCCAATATAACTCCGTAGCTACTGCCAAATACTCAGAAAACACCAGCTGGCTCGCTGCATCAACACCCATGAAGATACGCCATGAAATCGGCGGGGAAAACTATACCAAAATGATGAGCTCGCGACGTAGAGCAACTTCCGTTAAACTTCCGAATTGAAAGGATCAAAGTCCTTGGATTATTTATGGACTTTCCTTCTGATTTTCTGAAGCTTTTGGGTGATTTTTATGAATTAATACGAAGTTGTAACACCTTTTATAAAGCAAAACCGACATAGGATGCGGGCCCCACCTTGACGTGTCTGCTTGCGCGGTCTTACAAAAATGTGAATAAATCTCTATTCTGAAGTTGTATGGATGAACAGTTTAGTGCGTTTGAAACTAGACTCGTAGACCTTCGATTTGGTATATTGGGGGCCGACTAACTCTTTATATATATGGAGAAAAAGCCCATGACATTTAACCCAAATTTGAAGAGAATTCCTTAAAGGAATTTACAATAACTTTTTCCGACTTTTATTTTGCAACTTGCTTGACTTCAAAACTTATCATACGACCATTTTGCGATTATAATACCTCATAACACATCCTTATTAGTATATTATACACTATTAATCTTACCCCAAAGGCACGGGTTACTATAAACCTTCCAAATGGGCGAGGTGTTACACGAGGCATTTCTTTAACTCGAACTTTCGAGTAAGGGATTCCCTTGACCTAGAACCTTGGTTTAATTCTTTGGTATTACCAAGAATGTTGACTGAAGTCAACGATTTGCAAAGTTGAAGCTCTAAAACGAGGAACGGCCATAAAGACCAAACAACGGCACGGGCACCGAACTACCGGTCCCGACAAGCCATAAATGACTTGGGCCGCTATAAGTAAGCTCTAATGGTACAAGAAAGGCGAAAACGTGTAAATGATCGGAAGGGTCATTACAGTTTAGTATTAAAATGGGCATAAAAGAAGTACTTACTCTGGGAATTGATATGCGAAATGGACTATAAATTCAACAAAATATACACCTATTCTTGGCGAATGTACAATATAAACTATGAATTCAACCAAATAAAGGTGAATCTTGAATCATGATTGAATGAAAATTACCCCCTTTCACATTATAAAATGATGATTGAGGATTGATTAATATCAAATTGTGTTTGCAAGGTTATGTTCTACAAACAAAAACAGTAAACTTTATTTTAGTCGAATTTTGGTGTGAAGAAAAAGAAGTATTGTAAGGAAAGAATCTTGTAATACAATAGTGATAATAGGGAGGAGTGAAATAAGGGAATAAAGATATAGGAGAGATATTTGGGTAGATTGATATCTTGAACGTTATTTTAGGGATGTTATTGATGTTTATTTGTTGTTTTCTTAACCGTATTTTTCCTTTTTTTTCTATTTTGTTAGGTTTTGATGGAAATCTACTTTTAGTTTTTGAAAACTAGAAACTACTGTTAGGACTTATAACAATAAATCTAATGAAGTGTGTTTGTGTTTATATATATATATATATATATATATACTTTACTCTCTACAAAAATGAAAAAGATGCCATATAGCTTTTCTTTTTCTTCTGGTTCCGTGCACATTAAGTATGCAGTATGATTTCAAAATAAGATATCATGTACCTATCGACACCCAACTTTTTTTCTCCACAATCTAATTATTTATTGAGCTTCTTCAATTTTTAATAATTTAAAATAATTATTTTGCAAAAATCAAAGATTGTTTTAAAATTAATATATAATATATATATATATATATATATATATATATATATATATATATAATAATATATATTATTTAAATACTGATATATATTATTCTCAAATTTAATTACTATTTAGACAATGATTTTTTTCCAGAATCACTGCTAAATTAATTAAATCTTCTATTTCCTAAAATAATCAAATTAAAATGGGAATTAAATTGAAAATTAGTGTTTTATAATTAATATTATGTTACAATAATTATTTTAGTTGTAGAATTAAGAAACTAATTAATTAATTTAAAGAATATTTTTTGTCAATTTCCTCATGAATTTCAGCCAAGTTTCAATTAAATTCCAAAAGAACTTGGTCCCTTTATTTGTTACATCAAAATTGAGCCATCAGCCATTTAAGTCCAATCTTAAAAAACCTTTTGTCACGATCCAATTTTTAAAGTCATGATGGTACCTACAACCCCCCAGTAGGTGAGCCAATCTGTCACGACCCGATTTCTCATGTCATGATAGCACCTACAACCCCCACAGTAGGCGAACCAATCCCCGTAGCATGGAACGATTAGTAATGGGCTACTACCTAACCAAAATGCACAATAAGCCAAAATAAGCGGAAGCAGAATGTAAAAGATAGACAATGCGGAAGCAAATAACCCGAATATATACATAAAGCAAACTACACCAACCCCAAGACTTGGTATCGACAGTACAGAAGATTCTAATAGAGTACAAGTGCTAGAAGTAACAAAATACAATATGAATCCGTCTCTGAAACTACAAAGAGTATCAGTACAACAAATGAGATATGGCCAAGCCCCGACCGTCAGGCGCTCACCCTAGTCTCGAATATCCAAAAGGTGCACGAGTCTCCAACGCGATCAATGGTGAAGGCTCAACTAATATCTGCACCAAAAAGTGCAGAAGTGTAGTATGAGCACCAAAACAATGGGTACTCAGTAGGCATCATCGGCCTACTGAGCGCATATAAGATATAAAAACAGTAAGTAGCAGATAGAAAGAAAGCAGACAGGAAAAATAATCAAGGAAGCACACGGAATTAGCACAGAGAACAGACAACCAAGAGTAATAACATATAATGCTAGCATAGAAAACCAATATACACATAACACAGGTGTAAGAAGAAGAACGCACCTGGGATCCTTGCAACAATAGTATATAAAAGGAGAGAGTTTAGAAAACATGGCGGTATACCGGTAACCTCAAGTAAAAATTAAAGAGGGAAGGCAAACCAACATAATCAGCTAGAAGGCATAGAATAACGGAAACATGCTTTAAACACAATCAATAATTTAGGCATAAACCGGGATCAATCTCACAAATACATCCCTAAAATGGAATACTAAACCGCCATAACCGATATCCACTACTCAGAGTCAAGATACGGAACAAAGGAACTGAAACCCACAATCTGCCCTGAAGGCCACACCCTAGTGCCTCGATAAAATAGGACTCACTTGCCCCTCAATACTAAAGCCCAAACACTCGGACCCTCAACAGGCTAAAACTTACCAATCCACAAGAACCAAGGACTAAAAGAACCTCTATACCCTGATAGGAATAATATAATCTACCTACAGTCCCAACGGCTGCCGATACAACTGAGGAACGCAATCAAGTGAAAACAAACCCTATGGCCCCCCATACAACCGGAGAGTACACTGATCACATAGCAAACAAGGGTGGAATCCGAGTGAAATATGCATGATGATGATATGATGAAACCGGTAATAGTAACCCTGTATGCACCTCTTCCCGGTATTTCGGTAGGAGGACCCATGGTGGGACGTGCCCGCTAACCTCATCATGCACCGTATACCTCTTCTCTAGTGCACCCGGATCCTAGCCACGCTCTGGAATGGAGGGCCCATGGAGGTCCCTGACCACATACAGTAACGGATGTAAAATCTCTAACATGTCATCCGAAAGCAAGTTCGGGTTCAAGCCAGTGGCTAAATCTCGAATGTGAGTGCGCGAGATTGAACCGGGTCTAAAGAAGTAGTAGTAATCTCAAAAGACCCTCTCAAATGGTGCCCAAAGTATAGTCGGATCTAAATCAATAATAAAGTCTCAAAAACCCTCACAAAGGGTGGCCAGAGCGTATCTGGGTCTAAATCCGTAAGAAAATCAGATGTAGTACTTCTCCCGGCAAAACCTAGTATCAGTAGAAAATCAAGTGTAGTACTCCACCCGGCAGAGCCTAGTATCAATAGAAAATCAAGTGTAGTACTCATCCAAAATCCCAAGTCATCATCAACTTATACAAAAAATGGGCCCCCGGGGCCATGTAAGTTTAGGAAAAACCATCTACAGTGGCTCGCAGCCAAAATAAAAGTAGAACATGCAAGGGAAAGCCTTTTTCATGGATGATATGCTCACACAAAAATATAAGTTACCCAGCGGCTCACAAACAGTTCCTATCAACCCTGCACAGGCCCAACAACTACTCAGCAGACATAACAAGCCTAAAAGGATATCTCTATGTTTGGGACTCGCGGACATTCCCAAATCACCCACCGTCTATGCTTCAGAGTCAACACAAGCCCACACAACACCACAAGAAAGATATATAATACTACACGAATACTACAACCAGTGTATGAAATAAAAGGACAGAAAAGGCGGACAAGGTCTGGGGTACCAACCTATAACAACCCACCCTAGGATGCTAATTAATGCAGTTATAGCCTATATATGCAGAGTCTAGGTAAGGAATTCCATAACCTACCTGTCGTCTGACAAATATCTATGGAGACGGCGTTGTCCAGGCTCGAACTACTCTAGAAAGCTCCAAATCACAAAACTGCTATCAACACAATAATCTATACATCAAAATAAGACTAACGATACCCATATTGCTATAATAATAGCTGGGTTGAAATTCGGGTCACAAATGGGCTCGTGGGCTCCGCAACCTGAAACCAGAAATAAAAAACACCCATGTGTTCCTTACCATCCCGAGAGCACATGCTCAAACATTGAGCGAGAACGGACAACAAATTGGGCTCAAAACAACCCGTTAAAGATGAGGCTTAAAGATTGAATATAAAGAATTAAATCAGAAATTGGGCAAGAATTACTTACCACAAAGATGGTATTTAAGCCAAGGCGGACAATCCTTCACCCCCACGAGGCATGCACGAGCTGGGGGCAGCCTAAACACAAGAATTTCCAAGCTTGGAATGAGCATCAATGGTGGAATTTTAAGGATGGAACAAGAGAATTTCAAGGAGGAAGAAGTCTTACCAAGAGGCGAAGAAATACGGAAAATCAATGAACAAACGATTCCCCAAAGTTTAGGATTGACGTAGGAGTAATTTAGGAGAGTATTTTAGGAATTGGAGTTGGGAAGAGTTGAGAAAATGTGCTGTAAAAAAGAAAGCAGCGTAATTTATAGTTGCTGGAAATTGGCCAGCGCCATCGGTGCTCAAGTCCTGCCACAGGCTAGTGCGATCGCCCTGCCTGGGCGCTGTTGGCGCTAAAGGCCAGGCCTACAACTATTTTCTGCAATTTTTGAAAACTCTACGGGGAATTCCGGGGACAATCGGAAATCGATATTCAAAAACGAATAATGCTAATAGAGTGGAAACAATGTTCTGGACTCAACGGAATTGACAAAACTTCCATACGAGGTCATTTCGGAGAAATGTTTACCCAAGTCAACACTAACGAAATGGAACTCAAAGGCTTGAAATGAGTCCAGCTCACTCGAAACCCGAAGCAACTACATTCCTAACCAAAACTCATCATTCTGGAGCTGATGGAATCATCAGATTTTGAGTCAGACACTCTGATCATCGAAAGTCACCCAAAGTTAAACTTTCAACTCCAAATGGCCTAAAAACACAGAATGGGAGAGAATTCCAAGCTAAAAATCTCTCGGATCCCGACCAAAGGTCCCTCTAGACCAAGGCCACGCTCCGGAGCTAACGGAACTATCGAAATTCAATTTCGAGTACGTACACCAAGATTGTTGACTGAAGTCAATGATTTTAAAATTTAAAAGCTCTAAAACTAGGAATGGAAAAAAGACCAAACAAATGGCCCGGACACCGAACTACCGGTCCCAATAAGCCATAAATGACTTGGGTGCTCTACAGGAAATATCTAACGGTGCAAGAAAGGTGAACATGCATAAATAACCAGAGGGGTGATTACATCATCCACTACTAAAAAGACTTTTATCCTTGAAAGTCAGAAAAGAAGGATAGACTAGAGATGAAAAGAACAACGGATACTAAACCCGCACTACTCTCTCGAACAACCCGGGTAGCCTCCTCGACTGGACGACATCTAACACAGAAGAACCAAATAAGGCAACCAAGCCTAAACTTCTTATTTGCCAGGCTAGATTCCAATCTCAAACTCCAAAACTACAAAAATATGCCAACTCAAACTGAACCTCGGGAATCTCAATCGATAAGAACCAAAACAACACCGAACCCAGTGAAGTAAGGTGATCAACACACAAAACTCAACTCTTCGAAAACACAACCAAATTTGCCAGAAAAGCCAACAAATAAAACACTAACTGATGAGCCAGCTTATTCCAAAAGAACCCTTTTTATTCTGAACTAAATCCTTTCGCACCACAAACAAGAAGCTGCATACAAGTCAAACACTCAACCTATCCTCGAAGCATCAACTGACACATCGGAGACCCATAGTTCCCGCTCATACTTTACCACGAGCGAAGTCACCCTTTATACTTAAGTTTTGTCAAAGTCAAGTTGTTGTATACTAAATTTTGCCATCCTAGATAGCAAACCATAGCAGGTCGTCAAAAAATGGAGTTACCTGACCCAACTGACCATCAAGCAACGGAAAAACAGTTTTTCCAACACCAAACTCGCTAACTGAACCCAACTGATCAACCTATCTAAATTCGATTGAAGTCTGCACACCAAAGTTAGGAAAGACATATATGAATACCTTGTGTTGACAAAGAAGCTTTCAAACTGTAGAACAAACCCAACCGTTGCACCATGCCGATTCTGATACACCCGGAAGCGAATGAACCAGGGCAACCTGCTGCTACTCTGAATACTTGAACACCATTCGTACTTGAACTTGCTTTACAAATCTCAACTGGAGAATAAGTCTACCATACCATGAATATCATGTCAGGACACCCCATAAGCAAAGGAAAAGGTGCCTGGGGTTCAAAGTTGCCATATAACCAAAGAAGTTTGCATAAAATATCAACTCACCCCTTTGGCTCAAATCAACCACTCTACCGGATCTGCACACCACTAACCATTTCGAATCATATACTATACCGAACTTCTAGTCCATACTGGCTGAGTTTAACAAATACTAGAACCCTACACAAAAGATAACCCTTGAGGAATAAACTAAACAAGCATCAAAACTCCCGGCGAATGAAGGTGACCGCATACCTCAGAGTATCATTAGAACCTAAGAATAGGCTCACTAGTCTCAACCCGCACAACCTGACAATGAACAATACATCACCGCTGATTTTGAAACTTACGCCACTGCATTTGTCCAACCAAGATGGAAGAAACTTCATACCATAAAGAGCACCGCTAAAATCAGGAAGATCCAGCATAAAACAGAGGTTAGCTAGGGACTAGGTGCCGAAGGCCAACAACCACATCTAAAACTGAAGTAAATAAGCTAAGTTCCCCGCACCCACTGCCTCCCGACACTAGGGTGCTACAACCAAATAGAAACTGCCACGAACCATCCAACTTAACATGCCAAACCATGATTCTGAAACAAAATCCCAATTTACCAACCAATGCTTCTGTCGAACCCGCGAGTAGACTCATATGTTTCCAATGAACACATAGGAATCGAAGTCAACTAGGCTTGAATAACAAGTTTCCAAAATCGCAGTTGCTATTGAAATCTCAAACCAATCGAAGGAAACCACTGCAAACTGTAGATGGCCGAATCAAATCACCAACACACAATCCAAAAGCAAACCTTTGCCATCATCTCAGTTAACTACTAAAACACACAAGCACGAACAAGGAGTCAACTTCCTCCTTTTTCAACTTAGTTCTCACATCTATGTTGAAAAACTCAATAAAGCAGGAGAAGAATGGGCCAGATACCCAACTCACCCAAAATGCTACGAGTATAACCCAGCCATGAGGCTACGGTCAACACTTATCCAAGATGCTACCGTTAGTAAATAACCACCATCCCACACACAAAAGCTCAACCAGAGAACTATGATTCAAATTCATTCCAACCGGAACTGGGGAAATAACAAGACAACCCGATGAACAAGGAACTTGAGGAGACTATATGGGAACAACCCACATACCTATAAACCTCCTATACTGATCAAACAAGAGGGTCGGCTTTAAACACTTGAGATACCACACCAATCTATTCACGCTAGGATAACCAATATCTCCCAACTAAGGTAAAATCTCAACTCTGACATAACTACCGATAATACCAAACCAAAATAAGAACCTCTAGCCAAGCTAGATAATAGCCTAGGCAACAACAATCTAGTACCGCTCAAGAGGGAGGACTCAACACAAGTCTACAGCTACAGTGAAACAGGAACAAACCCAACCAAAAATAGACTAACAAGAACTACTCACGAGCTAGAACTCTAGGTAAAACACCTCACAAGGCTAACTCAGCCCCATCCACTACTAAAGAATAAATTACCAAGAAAATAATGCATAGATACTACAATCAGGAAATCAAACAACTAAACAAGTAGCAGGTAGGCATATAACCAATTAAACATCAGAAAGGATAGAATCGCAACGCGAGCAGAACTATCACAAGCCGAGGGTAGCAAAAGCCAAACTTGAGCAATGATATGAGGAACCTCAACCTCGAGCCCACCTAGAGGGGCATCAGACTGATGGTGTCTAACACTTGTCGGAGTAGTCAAAGCTGAGGTCATAACCATCCCTCACTAGGGACAATCTCATGCATAATGCCCTATCACCCCATAACCATAGCAACCCAAAGAAGCTCTACTCTGACGCACGGTGCCTGTTGACTCTGGATTGATAATTGAAACACTGGCCTAGAAGCCACCTCTAACTATCCGAGAACCACCCCTACTACCCTGCACTCTACCTCTGGACGGTGGCACTGAAGCCATGGGAGTTAACACCTTCTGACCCTGTTGGCTGGAAGGCGGAATCGCGGGACAATCCCTACAAAAGTACCCACAATCCTTACCAAGTGCAGTCTGACGGGATGATCCTACTGGACCAAACCGACCACCACGGCCTACACACTCTGAAGGCAAATCTCGAGGAATATGATTCGTACCCTGCCTACTCTGATCAACATGCCCTACCCAACCACTCTATGGAACCTATGGAGCAACTTGAACTGGCCTAGTAGATAAAAAGCAATGGAACCTATCTCTAGTGGAGATCCCCCTACCTCGAGTCTGAGAACCTCGAGAACTGTCCTGGCGACAATGTTTCTTAACACTACCTCTATAAGCCTCACGGCATAAACCCTAAATAGCCCTAGCATGATCCACTACCTAAAGGAAGGTCATCCCAAATGTAACAAAATGCTCGGTCGCCAAATAGAGTGGTGAAATCAAACCTCCAACATAACTCTAAACCCTATCAAACTCTGAAGGTACAACCTCAATAGTACGCCTAACCATGTCATCAAATCTTGTCTTATACTCCAATACCAACAAAAAACCCTAGAGAAAAACTGGAAGCTCAACCCTAACTGACACACCACTCACAGAACCAGGCACTGAAACACTCACTGGAGGACTCAGAGTCCTAGCCATGGTGATCTGAAGAACTGGGGTCGCTACAAATCCAAAAGGAGGATGGGCTAGCCCCACACCCCCTATCTGATGCAATAAACTCTCACTCTGTAGTCCTGGGACTGACGGAAGCACTGAAGCAACAGGCACAGAAGCCTCGACACCAAGCACTGTTGAACTCGCCTTGGGCATATGAGAAGGAATGAAACAACCGAAGTTTAGAAGCCCATAGATCTAGGAATGCATGATAAGGAGCCAAAAAGATTAAACTTTTCCTAACAATGTCCTATAGCATCCCAAAGATAGGATACGAACGTCATCGTACCGATCCACTAGACTCTACTTAGACACTTGCATATTTACCATGACACCGAGGAACCTAGAGCTATGATACCAAGTTTTCATGACCTGATTTCTCAAGACATGATGCCACCTACAACCACCCAGTAGGAGAGCCAATTCCTATAACCCGAAACGGTTAGTAATGGGCTAATACCTAACCAAAAAGCATAATAAGCAGAAATAGGCAGAAATAGAATGTAAAAGATAGACAATGCAGAAGAAAATAACCCGAATATATACATAAAGAAAACTACACCAACCCCAAGACTTGGTATTGATAGTACAAAAGCTTCTAATAGAGTATAAGTGCTAGAAGCAACAAAATACAATATAAATCCATGTCTAAAAGTACAAGAAGTATCAGTACAACATATGAGATATGGCCAAGCCCCAACAGTCAGGGGCTCACCCTAGTCTCGAATATCCAAAAGTTGCACAAGTCTCCAACGTGATAAACGGCGAATGCTCAACTAACATCTGCACCAAAAAGTGCAGAGGGTAGTATGAGCACCAAAATAACGTGTACTCAGTAGGCATCATCAGCCGACTGAGCGCATATAAGATATAAAAATAGTAAGTAGCAAATAGCAAGAAAGCAGTCACGAAAAATAATCGAGGAATCACACGGAACTAGCACCGAGAACAGACAACCAAGAGTAATAACAAACAATTCTAGCACAGAAAACCAATATACACAGAACACAGGTGTAAGAAGAAGAACGCACTTAGGATCCTTGAAGTAATAATATATAAAAGGAGAGAGTTTAGAAAACATGACGGTATACCGGTAATCTCAAGTAAAAAGGAAAGAGGGAAGGCAACCCAACATAATCTGCTAGAATGCATAGAATACCGGAAACATGCTTTAAACACAACCATAAAGTTAGGCATAAACTGGGATCAATCTCACAAATACAACCCTAAAATTGAATACTAAACCACCATAACCGATAGCCACTACTCAGAGTCAAGATACAGAACAAAGGAATTGAAACCCATAATCCGCCCAGAAGGCCGCACCAAAGTGCCTCGATAAAATAGGGATCACTAGTCGCTCAATACTCAAGCCCAAACACTCGGAGCCTCAACAGGATAAAACGTACCAATGCACAAAAACCAAGGACTAAAATAACCTCTATACCCTGATAGGAATAATATGATATACCTATAGTCCTAACGGGTGGAATATGGGCGAAATATGCATTATGATGATATGATGGAACCAGTAATAGTAACCCTATATGTACCTCTTCCCGGCACTTTTTTAGGAGGACCCATGGTGGGATGTGCCCGCTATACCTCATCTTGCAATGTATACCACTCCTTCGGTGCACCCGGGTCCTAGCCAGGCCCCGGAATGGAGGGCCCATGGACGTCCTAGACCACATACAGTAACGGACATGAAATCTCTAACATGACATCCAAAAACAAGTCCGGGTTTAATCCAGTGGCTAAATCTCTAATATGCATGCCCGGGATTGAACCGGGTCTAAAGCAGCAGTAGTAATCTCAAAAGACCCTCTCCAAGGGTGCTCGAAGTATACTCGGGTCTAAATCAATAATAAAAGTCTCAACAACCCTCTCAAAGGGTGCCCAAAACGTATCCAGGTCTAAATTCGTAAGAAAATTCGTTAGAAAGCGTATCAGGTTATACCAAAAATGGGCCCCCGGGGCCATGCAAGTTTAGGAAAAACCATCAATAGTGGATCGCAGCCAAAATCAAAGTAAAAAATGCAGGGGAAAGCTTTTTTCATGGATGATATGCTCACACACAAATATAAGTTAGCCCAGTGGATCACAAACAATTCCTATCAGCCCTACACAAGACCAACAACTACTCAGTAGAGATTACAAGCCTAAAAGGATATATCTATGTCCGGGACTCGCAGAAATTCCCAAATCACCCATCGTCTATGTTCTATAGTCAACACAAGGCCACACAGGACCACAAGGATGATATATAATACTACACGGATACTTCAATCAGCGTATGAAATAAACGGATAGAAAAGGCGGACAAGGTCTGAGGTACCAACCTATAACAACTTGCCCAAGGATGCTAATTAATGCAGTTATAGCCTATATATGCAGAGTCTAGGTAGGGAAAGCCATAACCTACCTGTCGTCTGATGAATAGCTATGGGGATGGTGATGTCCAGACTAAAACTGCTCCGGGAAGCTCTAAATCACAAAACTGCTATCAACACAATAATCTCTATGTCAAAACAAGATTAACGATACCTATATTGCTATAATAATAGCCGGGTCAAAATTTGGATCACAAATGGGCCGTAAGCCCCGCAACGCGAAACCAAAAATGAAAAACACCCATATGTTTCTTACCATCCTGGGAGCACATGCTCAAAAATAGAGCGGGAACAGACAACAAATGGGGCTCAAAACAGCCCGCTCAAGATGAGGCTTAAAGATAGAATTTCAAGAATAAAATAGGAAATTGGGCTAGAATTACTTACCACAAAGATGGAATTTAAGCCAAGGCGGATAATCCTTCACCCCCACGAGGCATGCACGAGCTGAGGGCAGCCACTACACAAGAATTTCCAAGCTTGGAATGAGCATTAATGGTGGAACTTTAAGGAAGGAACAAGAGAATTTCAAGGAGGAAGAAGGCTTACCAAGTGGCGAAGAAATACAAAAAATTGAGGTAAGAGTAATTTAGGAGTGTATTTTAGGAGTTGGAGTTGGGAAGAGTTGAGAAAATGAGCTGCAAAAACGAAAGCAACGCAATTTATAGTTGCTGGAAATTGTCCAGCGCCATCGGCTCTCAAGGCCTGCCACAGGCCAGCGAGATCACCCTGCCTGGGAGCCGTTGGCGCTGAAGGCCAGGCCTGTAACTATTTTCTGCAATTTTTGAAAACTCTATGGGGCATTCCGAGCACAATTGGAAACCGATATTCAAAAACCAATAATGCTAATAGAGTGGAAATGACGTTCTGGACTCGACGGAATCAATGAAACTTCCATACGACGTTGTTTTGGAGAAATGTTGATCCAAGTCAACACTAACAAAAAGGAACTCAAAGGTTTTAAATGAGTCCAGCTCACCAAGAACCCAAACCAACCACCCTCCTAACCCAAACTCATCATTTCGGAGCTGATGGAATCATCAAATTTCTAGTCCGACACTTCGATCATCGAAGGTCACCCAAAGTTACACTTTCAACTCCAAATGGTCTGAAAACTCATAATGGGAGAGAATTCCTAGCTGAAAAGTTAGTTCCCCCCCAGAGCTAACGGAACAGTCAGAATTTGATTCCGAGGACGTTCACCAAGAATGTTGATTGAAGTCAATAATTTCCAAAGTCAAAAGCTCTAAAACTCTGAAAAATATCAAGTTTCCAGGAATCACGGGTCCAAACCATAGACTGTGGTTTGAACCATGAGTCCTGGAATGGAGCCGTGGTTTGCCATCTGCAGTTCAACCTCTAGTCTGAGAACCATGAATTGATTCTACGGGCCACAGTTCACTCTATGGACCACACTATTGATTCGCAGAACTTGATTTGAGGGTTGACTATTTCCTCAAGAAACACAAGTGACTTCTATGGACCGTAGTCTAAACCATGAATTGTACTATCCACTCGTGGAACTTAATTAGAGGTTAGAAAATTCCCTAGGAACTACTACTCAGGTCTACAGACTATTGTCCATTCTATGTGTCATCCTGTTGACTCGTAGAACTTGTTTTGTAGCCTGTCTTTTTGCTCAGGAACCATTAGTGTGAACCACGATTTGTGGTTCAGTGTACGACCAGTGGAACCTGAAGCTGGGAAATTTTACAGCTTTTCTTAATTAAATCCCAGGGTATTTTTATAATTTCCCACCCTTTTAACTCCTAAGTGAGGTCATTTTGGTCATTCTTAGCATGATTTCTAAACCTATTAGCCTAAGTCCCTTATCATTTACTCCTTCATCTACCAAAAGAGGTAAGTAACTCTCTCAAGCTCCAAGTTCAATCCTTCTCTTCTTTTCAGTTTCAGATGGGTTAGCTTCAATAAAGGTATGCAGATGTTCATTAAGGGTTTCCTTTCACCCTTAAGCCCAAATCCCCAAATCATTACTTTGATTTAGCAAATTGTGAAATTAGGGTTCTTACCCAAATTGGGGAAAGGTTATTGGTTTTGTTTTAAAGATTCAATTCATGATTTCACATTTATTACCCATGCTTCAATTAAAGTTTAGTAAGTATTTTCAAAATCCCATATGTTAAATATGAATTCTAGCATGATTACTTTAAAATGCATGATTTCAATTATAAATTTGGCATATTTAGATAACATGGTCTCTTGAATATGAAAGTGCATGCACAATTCTTCAGGTTTTGATTTTAGAAAAGAAGGGGTATCTTGAATTATGAACATGCACAACACTAAGACTTATGATATGAATTTGCATGACATCAGATATGTCTCTATGCTTTATAAATAGATTTGACATTAGATATGTCATTAGTTATGATCAGTTCTGCATCCAGATATGCATAAATATTATATGAGCTATACTTATCATTTTAGGAGTGGTATTTAGCACCGTGTTGGATGGGGTGAGAGTACCCTTAGTCCCATAACTACGTGCTCCCGTTGGTTCTAAGTACCCTCAGTTGGGTATCAGATTTAGTGATCACACAACAGTCATGTCTTTATACCCTGGCAATGTATATTGGGTTCTTTTGATGGGGAGTATACATCGGAATCCATGTAGCTCACGTGGTCCATGTAAGTTAGAGAACCTCCCACAGAAATAGTATCAGGTTTTAAAATGCATTGACTCTTTACCTTCGTACTTCGGGACTATTATGATTACTATCATATTTTGTATATATTGCTTTTGCATTGCATTGAGTTTCTTGCATTTCAGTTTTACACTTATAGCATGATTTTAGCCTTACAAGTTTATTTAGCATGCTTATCTCAAATTTCTGTTTATCTCATATATTCAGTATATCCTATAGTACTGACGCATTTTGTGTTGTATCCTTTCACGATGCAGATTTAGGCACCTGTCCTCAGACTCATGGCTAGCTACTCTAGACATTCAGCTTAGTATTGGTGAGTCCTCATCATTCTAGCACTAGAGTTAGAGCATCTATCTTTATTCTTTCATTTAAGATTGCGAATTACTTGGGGGCTTGTCCTAGCAACTCTTTATGATAGTTAGAGTCTTTTCAGGCATAGGCAGTATTCGAGTCCCTCTTTTGGATTTATATTCCTATTTGACTTGATTATTTATGCATTCGATTTTGAATCTTCCTATTATGCTTCCGCTTGTCTATTTGATTTATCTGAGTTATGCTATGACCAAGGGTTAGCTTGAGGCACTTATGATCCTAGGTCTCGTGTTACATTAAAAGGGTAGCCTTGGGGCATGACAAACTTGGTATCAGAGCCTCAGGTAAAGGAGTCCTAGGATGTTTAAAAGACACATCGAGTAGAGTCTCTTTCATGTGTGTCTAGCGCGCCACACTTATGAGAGGGAAGCTAGGAAATGTCTTAGAAAAACTTCACTTTTTTCATGATCATATCTTGCAATAGAGTTTAACTCTAATATCCCTCTAATACTTTCCATGTATATTGCAGATTATGCTTTGATGTGCTATGACTTACCGAGCCACTCAGAATGCTTCTCCTCCAGTTCCAACCCTTGAGGTCACAAATGGGGAGTTCAGGAATGCCATCCATATGCTATCCCAGACCGTGGCCGCTCAGGCCCACTAGCTGGCTCCTATCCCCGACCACCCTTAAGGTTGGGTAGCGGCCTGAGTTCATGATTTTATCCGTATGAACCCACCAGAGTTTTGGGGTTCAAAATTGAGTTAGAATCAACTAAATTTTATCGATGAAATGAAGAAAATCTTTTATGTGATGCAAGTGGCTGGTGTTGATAGTGTCAAGTTGGTATCCAATCAACTCAAGGATGTAGTTCATATTTGGTTCACGCAATGGAATAAAGCTAGGGCTAGGGACGTGGTCCCTATGATATGGGAGTGTTTCTAGAGGGATTTCCTAGACCAGTTCTTCCTGAGGGAGTTAAGGGAAGTGAAGGCCGAGGAGTTTGTGAACTTTAGAAAAGGATCCATGATTGTTTAGGAGTATGGGTTGAGGTTCACTCAGCTTTCTAGGAATGCTCCTGCTAAGGTGGCTGATCCACAGGATCAGATGAGCAAGTATATCAATAGGGTCTCAGATTTAGTAAAGAAGGAGTGTAGATCTGCTATGTTGTTGAGTGACATGAGTATATCCAGACTTATGACTCACACCTACCAGATCGAGGGAGACAAGCTTACGAAGATGGCTAAGGAGAACAAAAGTGTCAGATCTGCGGGTTCGAAATTTAGCCATCAGATGTCCAAAGGTGGACATCGATCTTTCTTTTAGAAGAATTCATCAGCACCTATGCATTCTACATATAGTGCTCCTTCTCAGGCCTCTAGGCCTCATCATGATCCGTCTGGTAGAGGTGCGGGATCTTATTCTCAGGGGAGTGGTATAAAAGGGCCTTCCTACCCCGTTTGCACCAAGTATGGAAAGAATTATCTCTATGAGTGTCTAGCCGGTAGAGAGGGTTGTTATGTATGTGGTCAGGTTGTTCACAGGATTTGAGATTTCCCTTCAGCTAAGAAGGGACAGGGTGGTAGCAAGACTCAGTCTGCCTCAGCAGCTCCAGGAGGTCGACCAGCCAAGCAGCGCACTGCTTCTAGTTCTGGTATTCAGCGCCTTAACCATCTTTATGCCATGTCCTTCTGACAAGACCAGGAGAGTTCATCGAACGTCGTTACTGGTATGATGAAAATCTTCTCTCTAGATGTGTATGCTTCGTTGGACCTTGGTGCCTCCTTATCTTTTGTGACCTCTTATGTAGCATGCAAATTTGAAATCCATCTTGAATTGCTTTTAGAACCTTTTTGTGTTTCTACTCCTGGTGATGAGTCAGTCCTAGCCAAAAGAATCTACCAAAATTGCCTTATCTTAGTCCTTTATAGAGTCACTTCAGCGGATCTAGTAGAGTTGGAGATTACTGATTGTGATGTAATTCTTGGTATGGATTGGTTGTATGCTTGTTATGCCTCGGTCGATTGTCGTACTCGAGTTGTCAGTTTCAAGTTTCCAAATGAACCTGTCTTAGAGTGGTAGGGTAATCCTCCATCCTTGAAGGGTCATTTCATATCTTATCTTAAGGCTAGGAAAATGATTTCTAATGGTTATGTTTATCCTATAGTTCAGGTTATGGATACGGAGTCCAAAAACCTATCCCTTCAGTATGTTCCTATTGTGAATTAGTTCCCAGAAGTGTTTCCCGAAGATTTACCTAGAGTCCCTGCTGAGCGGGCGATCAACTTTGGAATAGATCTTCTTTCAGGTACGAATCCTATCTCTATTCATCACCATAGAATAGCTCCCACAGAACTTAAGTTGTTAAAGGATCAGTTGAAGGATCTTCTTGATAAGGGTTTCATCAGGCCTAGCATTTCTCCATGGGGTTCTCCAGTTTTGTTTTTGCCGAAGAAGGATGATTATCTTAGGATGTGTATTGACTACCGTCAGTTGAAAAGGTCATAATTAAGAATAAGTATCTGATTCCTAGGATAGATGACTTGTTCGATATACTTTAGGGTTTTAGTTTCTTCTCCAAGATCGACCATAGATCCGGTTATCATAAGCTTTGTGTTGGAGAGTGTGATATTCCAAAGACAGCCTTCAGAACTCTTTACGGTCATTATAAATTTGTGGTTATGTCTTTTTTTCTAACGAATGCTCCGGTAGCCTATATGGATTTGATGAACCGTGTGTTCAAACAGTATCTGGATGTGTTTCTGATTGTTTTCATTGATGATATTCTTATCTACTCTTAGAGTGAGAAGGAGCATGTGGACCATTTGAGACTTTTGTTTCAAACTCCAAAGGATCGGCAGTTGTTTACTAAGTTTAGTAAGTGTGAGTTTTGGATGCAGTTTGTTGCTTTACTAAGTCATATTATGACTAGAGATGGTATTCGAGTTGATTCATAAAAGATTAAGGCAGTAAAGAACTGGCCTAGACCCACTTCCCCGTCTGATATTAGGAGCCTTCTGGGTTTGGCTGGTTATTACATGATATTTGTGGAGGGGTTTTCTTCCATTGCTTCCCCTTTAACTCGATTGACTTAGAAGAAGGTTAAGTTTCAGTGGTCTGATCTTTGTGAGAAGAACTTTCAGGAATTGAAGACCAGGTTTACCACAACTCCAGTGTTGACGCTACTCGAGTGTTCGTATAACTTTATTGTGTATTGTGATGCTTTTAGAATTGGCTTGGGTGGTCTTTGGATGTAGAGTGGTAAGGTGATTGCTTATGCTTCAAGGCATCTTAAGATTCATGAGAAGAACTACCCTACTCATGATCTTTAGTTAGCACCCGTGGTCTTTGCCTTGAAGATTTGGAGACATTACTTGTATTGTGTGCATGTGGATGTATTCACCGATCATAAGAGTCTTCGATATGTGTTCTCTCAAATAGAATTGAATATGCGTCAAAGGAGATGGCTTGAGCTTATTAAGGATTATGATATGAGTGTGCTTTACCATCCGGGTAAGGCCAATGTTGTGGCGGATGCACTTAGTAGATTATCCATGGGTAGTGTTTCTTCAGTTGAAGAAAAAAAGAAGGAATTAGTTAAGGAGGTTCAAAGGCTTGCTCGGTTGGGTGTTCACCTTATGGATTCGACAGAAGGTGGTGTTATTATTCAGAATAGTTCTGAATCATCTTTGGTGGTTGAAGTTAAGGCAATGCAAGACAGTGATCCCATTTTGCTTCAGCTAAAGTGTACAGTCCATCAACAAAGGGTTGAGGTTTCCTCGCAAGGGGGAGATTGTGTGCTTCGTTATCAGGGTTGATTGTGTATGCCAGATGTAGATAGGTTGAGACAGCAGATTCTGACAGAGGCTCATAGTTCCAGATATTCTATTCACTCTGGTGCCACAAAGATGTACCTTGATCTACGGGAAGTCTATTAGTGGAATGATATGAAGAGGGACATAGGCAATTTTGTGGCTAAGTGTCCCAACTGTCAGCAAGTGAAGGTAGAGCATTAACGACCGAGTGGCATGACTCAGGACATTGACCTTCCTACTTGGAACTGGGAAGCAATAAAAATGGACTTTATTACAGGTTTGCCTTGTACTCGAAGGCAACACGATTCTATTTGGGTGATTATCGATAGGATGACCAAATCATCCCATTTATTGTCTGTCAAGATTACTGATTCAGCTGAAGATTATGCCAGACTCTACATCCGTGAGATAGTCTGATTGCATGGTGTTCCATTTTCCATCATTTCAGATAGAGGTACTCAGTTTACATCCCAGTATTGGAGATCATTTCAGAGAGGTCCTGGTACTCAAGTGAAGCTTAGCATATATTTTCACCACATATGGATGGCCGGGCAGAGCGTACTATTCATACATTGGAGGATATATTTAGAGCTTGTGTGATTGATTTCAAGGGTAGTTGGGGTGATCACTTACCTCTTATTGAGTTTCCCTACAACAACAACTTTCATTCTAGCATCCAGATGGCCCCTTATGAGGCACCTTATGGGCGGAGATATAGGTCTCCTATTGGTTGGTTTGAGATAGGTGAGGAAGCTTTGATTGGTCCATATTTGGTTCATGAGACTATGGAGAAGGTTCAGCTTATTAGGGAAAGGTTGAAAACTGCTCAGAGTTAACATAAATCTTATGCAGATGTGAGGAGAAGGAAGTTTGAATTTGAAGTTAATAATTAGGTTTTTATAAAGGTGTCACCCATGAAGGGTGTGATGAGATTTGGAAAGAAAGGGAAGCTTAGTCTCCATTTTGTAGTTCCTTATAGGATTGTGAGGAGAGTTGGTAGCATATCGTATGAGTTAGAGTTTCCAACAGATTTAGAAGCGGTTCATCCAATTTTCCATGTTTCCTTGTTGAAGAAGTGTATTGTTTATCCATCCTTGATTATTCCTTTTGAGGATGTGGGTGTGAAGGATAGTCTCACGTATGAGAAGGTTCCCGTAGAGATTGTTGATCGTCAGGTTTGGAGGTTGAGAAACAAAGAAGTCACTTCCGTAAAGGTCCTTATGAGGAATTAGCTAGTTGAGGGAGCTACTTAGGAAGCAGAAACAACCATGAAAGCCAAGTACCCTCATCTCTTTCCTTCTAATCTAGTTTTTGCTTTAGGTAGTAGTTTCCTCATTAATATGTCTATCCTACTCTATTCAATCAGTTCCCCTCATGATCTTAGTATGCATTCATGTTTTTCAAAGTTGACTCAGTCATGTTTTAAGATGCAAGCTCAGTTTTCATGTTTGTTCTTCAGATTTGATGTGTTGTTGACTGGTTGGGCTATTTTCTCTTCAGTTTTCCCTTGTTTGGTCATCATTGAGGATGAATGATCCCAAGGGGGAGATATTGTAACACCCCAAAAATTGAACCAGCTTTCTATGTTTAAAACTCTAAAAATTCTCAAGTTTCCAGGAATCACGGGTCTAAACCACGGACTGTGGTTTGAATTATGAGTCGTGGAATGGAGCGGTGATTTTCCTTCTGTACTTCAACCTCTGGTCTGAGAACCACGAGTCAATTCTATGGACCGTAGTTCACTCTATTGACCATAATGTTAACTCGTGGAACTTGATCTGTGGGTTGACTGTTTCCTCAAGAACCACGAGTGACTTGTTCGGACCGTAGTCTGAACCACGGACCATACTGTCCAATCGTGGAACTTAATCAGAGGTCAGCAAATTCCCTAGGAACTATGAATCAGGTCTACGGATTGTAGTCCATTCTATGAGTCGTGCTGTTGACTCGTAGAACTTGTTCTGTAGCTTGTCTTTTGGCTTAGGAACCACGAGTGGGAACCACGAATTGTGGTTCAGTCTACGACCCGTGGAACCCATCCGTCGAACCTGAAGCCGGGAAATTTTACAACTTTTCTTAATTAAATCCCATAGGTATTTTTATAATTTCCCACCCTTTTAACTCCTAAATGAGGTCATTTCGCCCATTCTTAGCATGATTTCTAGACCTATTACCTTAAGTCCCTTCTCATTTCCTCCTTCATCTACCAATTCCCTTCTTAATTCCTCCTTAATCTACCAAAAGAGGAAAGTAACTCTCTCAAGCTCCAAGTCTCAAGCTTGAAGTTCAAGCCTCCTCTTCTTTTTAATTTCAGTTGAGGTAGCTTCAATCAAGGTATGTGGGTGTTCATTAAGGGTTTCCTTTAACCCTTATGCTCAAATCCCCAAATCTTTACTTTGATTTAGGAAATTGTAAAATTAGGGTTCTTACCCAAATTGGGGGAAAGTTATGGGTTTTATTTTAAAGCTTCAATTCATGATTTCACATTTATTACCCATGCTTCAATTGAGGTTTAGTAAGTATTTTCAAAAGCCCATATGTTAAGTATGAATTCTAGCATGATTCCTTTAAATTGTATGATTTCTAGTATAAATTTGGCATGTTTAGATAACATGACCTCTTGATTATGAAAGTGCATGCATAATTCTTCCGATTATGATTTTAGAAAAGAAGTGGTATCTTGAATTATGAACATGCATAGCTTTAAGACTTATGATATGAATTTGCATGACATCAGATATGTCTCTACTCTTGATGAACAGATTTGACATTAGATATGTCATTAATTATGATCAGTTCTGCATCCAGATATGCATTAGTATTATTTGAGCTAGAAGTATCATTTGTGGAGTAGTATTTATCACCCAGTTGGACGGGGTGAGAGTACCCTTAGCCCCTGAACCACATGCCCCCATAAGTTCTAATTCCCCTTTGTTGGGCATCAGATTTAGTGATCATGCCACAATCATGCCTTTATACCCTGGCAAGGTATATTTGGTCCTTTCTATGGGGCGTATACGTCAAATTCTATGTAGCTCACATGGTCTATGTCGGTTAAAGAACCTCTCACAGATATAGTATCAGTTTTTAAAATGCATTGACTCTTTGCCTTCAGACTTCAGGACTATTATGATTACTATGATATTTTGTATATCTTGCTTTGGCATTGCATTGAGTCTCTTGCATTTCAGTTTTACACTTATAGCATGATTTGACCCTTACAAGTTTATTTATCATGCTTATCTCAGATTCCTATTTATCTCATATATTCAGTACATCCTATAGTACTGATGTATTTTGCACTGCATACTTTCACGATGCAGATTCAAGAACCTACCCTCAGACTCATGGCTAGACTATGGTAGACATTCAGCTGAGTATTGGTGAGTTCTCATCACTCGAGGACTAGAGTTATAGCGCCTATCTTTATGCTTTCATTTCAGATTTCGAGTTAGCTGGGGGCTTATCCCAATAACTCTTTATGACAATTAGAGGCTTTTCAGGCATAGGCAGTATTCGAGTCCCCCTTTTGTATTTGTATTCCTATTTGACTTGATTATTTATGCATTCAATTTTGAATCTTCATATTATGCTTTCACTTGTCTATTTGATTTATCTGAGGTATGCTATGACCAAGGGTTATCTTGGGCACTTGTGGTCCCAGGTCTTGTATTACATCAAGGGGGTAGCCTCGAGGCATGACATCTATACCGTAGAGATTGTGAATGTCCTGGAGAAAGATTTGACTCAATAGGTTCCAATGCCTTTCATCTACAAGATGTTGGCTACTACTATGATGATAAGCAGCTATGACCTAGGACTCAACTTAGGGAGAAATTCAGATAGCATTATTGAACCAATCAAGATTCCTGAATAGTTTCTCAAATATGGTCTGGGATATGCACCAACTAAGGAAGACGAGGATAGAGCTAGGGAAATTAAGGTGGATTTAGAGTTGCCAAAGTCGTTACCTCACCTCTATCAGTCATTCCCCATGTGCAAAAAGCCTACAAACAATAGTTTTGGGGATGGACTATGGGACTTTTTTTGAAACTTTGACGTGATCCTAGAGGAGTTCCCGGAGTCTTCAAGAATTTAAAAGGTTGAGCCAACAAAACAGTTGCAGAACTAGATCTCTACCCTGCTCGTGGTTCCCCAATCACTTTAATAGACAAAAGATAAGATCTAGTTTTTGCAAAATTAGTGATGCTCTATATGAGCCTCGAGATCCACCCTTTATATTTTTTTTCCTCAGTTTTGTCTTTTACTATTTTCTGACAGGTATAGGCTTATACTTGTGGGTTATAGACAAAGTTTGTCAGTATATTTAAATTCAATGAAAGGCCTCCCCTATTAAGAAAATCGTTTTCAATCATTTATTTCTTTATTTTACTTGGTATTATCAAACTTGGTTTGTTTTTTATTTCAGTAAAGATAATTTAAAACTTGCTAATGTCATGTCGTTATTTGAACAAATCCAGGTAGATGATAATGAATATGAAGAGTATGATAAATAGATTATGGTCCCAAAATAGTTATTAGAAGAGTTGAAAGATTTCAAGAACTAAGGAAATCCTAATCTAGAAGAGACTGAAGTGGTTAATTTGGGAGATGACGATAAAGTCAATGAAATATGAATTAATGTCCATATGACAGAGGCACTAAAGCAAGAGATTGTTAGTTTGCTCAAATAGTACGTCGACATATTTTCTTGATCGTATGATCATATGCCAGGTTTAAGTACAAATATTGTATCCCATAAATTGTCAATTGATCTAGGGTTTAGTCCTATCAAGAAGAAGACTCAAAAGTTCAAACCAGATTTGAGTCCGAGAATCAAACAAGAAGTCACTAAGCAAATTTAGTCCAAGGTTGTAGAAGTTACAAATTACTCGACATGGTTTCTGAATATCATTCATGTGCCCAAGAAGAATGGCAAGATCAAGATCTGCATTGACTATATAGATTTGAGCAAAGCCAATCCAAAGGATAATTTCCCATTACCTAACATCCATATTTTCTTTGACAATTGCGCTAAGCATTAGATACAATCATTTCTGGATTGTTTCATAGGATACCATCTGATCCTAATGGATGAAGAATATGTAGAGAATATGGCCTTCATCACACCCTAGGGTGTCTATAATTACAAAGTGATGTCGTTTGGTCATAAGAATGTTGGTGCCACTTATATAAGAGCCATGAAAACTATCATCCATGACATGATACACAAGTATATTAAGATGTGGACATTGTCATTATCAAATCCCACAAGAGTTAAGATCATCTAGCTCACTTAAGAGAACTCTTTGATAGGCTACGGAAGTATAATTTAAAATTGAACCCCGCTAAGTATGTTGTTGGGGTGCCAGCAGGGAAGTTATTGGGTTATAGTTTGTAGAAGGGGAATTAATCTTGTACCTTTAAATGTTAAGGTGATTCAGGGTTTACCTCCCCCAAGGACTACGAAGGAAGTCATGAGTTTCTTGGGAAGATTGAATTACATTAGCCAGTTCATATCCCAGTCAACGGTTATTTATGAACCCATATTCAAGTTTTTGAAGAAAGATGCACCAATCGAATGGACTGAAGAATGCCACAAAACCTTTGACAATATTAAATATTATTTATCTAGTCCACTTGTGTTAGTTCATCTAAGAGAAGGAAGTCAATTTCTACTTTATCTATCAGTCTCAGATAATACATTGTGTTATGGGATAATATGATGAATCCATAGAGAAGGAATAGAGTATTTATTATCTTAGAAAGAAGTTCACTTCATTCGGGGCTCATTATACTCTATTGGAAAGAACTTGTTATGCTTTGACTTGGGTTGCCCAAAAGCTGAGGCATTATATTTCTTTCTATACAACATATCTCTTTTCTAGGATGGATCCTTTGATGTAATATTCTAGAAAATTATGCCAACAAAAAATTGGCAAAATGGCAAATGTTACTAAGTGAGTTTTACATCGTGTATGTTACTCATAAAGGTGTCAACGAGAAAGCCCTTACAGATCATCTTGTAGAGAATCTAGTGGATGAAGATTATGAACCACTTCAAACCTATTTCCCAAACAAAGAGGTCTTTTTATAAGAGAAGATATCTATGAAGCATACCCCAATCGTAGGTTGTTCTTTAATGGAGATATTAATTTTAAAGGTTTAGCGTAACGATCATTCTAGTGATATATAGGGTGGTTAGGGACATAGTACCCTGTTAGAGTCCCTGTAGTAAGTTGAGCTAATAAAACTCAAAGGTAGGATGGTTTAAAACTAGAATTTTTTGTGTATTTGTGATATATAATGATTTTTTGTGTTGTGTTGTGTTTCATTAAGGGGTGACATAGTGATTTAGAGCTCATAGGGAATTCTGGGAATAGAGTGAGTTTGTAGAATGTGTTCACAAGGGTTGCCGCATTGGGCTTGTTTTGTGATGTCGTAAGAATGATATTTATGTTGTGAAAAAGGGATAATATTTAGTTTTCTTGAGCTACTGGTTAAGGGCACCACTGCAGCAGTGGGATTCCTACTGCAGTGAGACCATTGTAGCAATAAGAGTGACGCCATAACAGGGTCTAGCAATATTATCAGGAATCACAATAGTGAGCCCTTAGTTGCCAAAGCAAGTCTGCTGCACTGAAGAAGTATCCGCTATAGCAAACATTGGGAACCAGAATACTTGGTTTAAGTCACTTATTTTGAGTTTCACCTCATAACCTCTAAGAACTTATTTCAGAACTCCAGGGAGGCAAATTTCCCTAGGGTAGGGCTATTTGCTCTTCGAGGTAAGTTTATTCCATCATCTTTTTTTTTAGATATCCTATAACATTATAAAAACATAAGGGAGGATTTTAATAGTGAAATTATGGGTTAGAACCCTTGTCACGACACAATTTCTCATGTCATGATGACACCTACAATCCCCTTGTAGGCGTACCAATCCCGATAGCCTAGAACAGTTAGCAATGGGCTACTAGCTAGTTAAACACACGAAAGAAGCAATATATAAGGGGAAGCAAGGGAGAATAGTAAAGAATTAAAATATCTGGAATATATATAAAGGAAGCTAAAGCATCCCACGACCTGGTATCACAGTACAAAAGCCACTACTAAAAAGGTACAGAGACAAAAGGGTACAAAATACGAATACACAACCGTCTCTAAATAGAAAAAGAGTACATGGTAAAAAAAAGAGATTAATGTCAAGCTCCGATCGCCAAGAGCTCAACCTAAGTCGCGAATGTCTGGAAGTCACTGCATGAGTCTGTGCGCGATAAAAAGTGATAGCTCATACTAGAATATGCACCAGGAAGATGCAGAAGTATAGTATGAGCACCAATTGCAAAGCAATGGGTACCTATTAGGCATCATAGGCCGATTGAGCGCATATAAGATATAAAAGAAGTATATAGAAGATAATGAAGGAAAGTAACCACAGAAACAAATAGAGAAAAGCACACGAAAACTGGCGCAGATAGAATACTAACAGAATACAAGCATACCATGCTATCCACAGAAGATATATATACACAGATCATAGATGAAGGAAAGGAGAACACACCTGGATCCTTGCAAAAATAATACATACAAAGAGAGAGTTTAAGAAGAATGGTGGTATATCGGTAATCTCAAATAACATGGAAGTAAGGAAAGGAAAGTAAACATATTCATGCTTGAAACAATACTACTAATGAAATCATGTTAATAACACCACTCTCTAGATAAGACTAATCATAAAGGAATCCTCACAAGATAAGGATAGTCGAACAATAACCCTTAAGTATTATAATAAGAATGAATACTACAATAGGATCGAAAAATGAATCTACCTATAGTCCCAATGGGAGCCCATACGAGGAACACATACAAGTGAAAAAAACCCTTAGGAATTCCATACTACCGGAGCGTAAACTGAGTAAATAGCAAACAAGTGTAGATCAAAATACAATATGAGTGATATGATGTGATATGAGGAAAAACAATAAGTGTGAAAGTAGTACTCTATGTACCTCCTTCCGTACCAATAGGCCCAGTAGGTAGGATCCATGAAAGGAGGCCCCAGTATACCTCAACTATACCATATACCCCTCCTCCAGTAATTGCAACACATATCCCCTGGTCCTGATTGACAAGCTCCATGGAAGTCCTTGACCACATATTAAATCTCAAAATCTCAAATATAACTGCCCGAAGTGTATCCGGGTCTAAATAAATAAGTCAAATCTCAAAACCCCAATAAAGGGTGCCCAGGGCATAATCGGGTCTAAATCCATAGAAAAACAAGTCTAGCACTCGGCTCGATTGAGTCTAGTATCATCTCAAAATTACTAGTAAATATGTCTAGCACCCCGGCTCAGTCGAGTCTAGTATAAGTGTGAAAATCCGGTGATAAATCATCATTTAATCTCTTTTACTCCAAGAAGGTCCATAAAAATTTGTTTCAAATCCTTTTATAATCATTTATAATAAAAACCCGCCCTCGGGGTCATGCAAGTTTTAAAAAATTGTGATAGGTAGGCCCGCAACCTAAGTAGTAGTAAATAATGCAGAAAAACTCTTTATATGAATGATAATGGTATGCCCAAACACAATCAGTAGCCCAACGTCTCACAATGAACCTATCGGCCTTACACAGGCTCATTTCGCTCTACATCATAGATAACCAACCTAAAATTATGTTCAATGTCCAAGACTCACAGACATTCCCAAATAACCCACCATCTATTGTCCAAAGGAAAATACTAGGGTACACGAGGCCACCAGGGGTGATACTGCAAAGTAAGATCAAATACTAAAACAAACATAGAATGTAAGTACGGACGAGAAGGAAGCGAAGAAGGTCTGGGGTGCCAACCTAGTAAACCCAACCCAACAATGCTAGATAATACAATTATAGCCTATATACGCAAATTCTAAGGTAGGAAAAACCATAACCTACCTGGCGTCTGACGAAAACGTTGTTAGGAAGCCAAATTCTGAGCCTGAACTACTCTGAGAAGCTCCAAACATCTAACACACTATCAAGAATGTAATCTATGTGTTAAAACAAAGCTATCGATACCCATAGTGCTAAAAGTTTAGCCGGGTCGAAATTTGGGTCAAAAGAGGGCCCATTCGTCTCACAACCCGAAATAAGAAATGAAAAATACCATAATGATTCTGAAAATTCAAGGAGTGCATGCCTCGAAATTTAGCGGAAATAGACCATCGGAAGGGCTCAAAACAGCCCATGGAATCTCCAAAATAAAGAAGAAATTGAAGAGAAGAACTAATGAAATTAACGAAGGAAACTTACCAATAGAAGAAGGGAAATAGTTACGGACCGGAATTATATCTAGCTCCAAGATTGGAATGGTAAAAATTGAAGAATGGAATTTGGAGTTCAATTTTAGACGGGGAAATCTCTTGGAAGAGTTGTTTAAATAATGAAAATGAAGAAGGATACTTGAACTTAAAACTGGTAGTGATCTCCGCAAAAAGGGAGCTTTTCATCGCAAATATGGAGGTTGCTATTCACCTATGCATCGCAAATGCGGTTATCTCAACAACGATAGATCTCCGCTAAGGTGGAAACCCCCAAACCATTGAACCTCCGCAAATACGGAGGAAAGTCCACAAATGTGGTGCTCAACCACAAAAGTGGTGGTCCCAATTGCGACACAAGGGACATAAATGCAAGCACACCAGAATCAGCAAAAATCAGCAAAAACTCAACTAAGTTCAAATGCTAGGATGGAGCCTCGGGATTCAACCAGGGTCCCGCGGACACAAACAAACTATTCAACTCAATCAAAAATGGTATTTTGGATACAACAGAATCAATTGAATTCCCAAAGCAGGTCGATTTAATGAAAAGGTGTGACCCATTCCCAAAACCAACCTTAAGCCAAATCTTCCAAAATGAAACCCAATGGCTCAAAATGAGTTCGGAAGCCTCGGGACCAGAATCAAAGGTGCCTCTAGCCTAAAGATGACATTATAGAGCTAACAACACTGAATTTTTTTATCCAAGGCTGTCTTCTCCGAATGTTCACCAGAGTTAAACTTCCAAGCTCAACTGGCTAGAAAACACAGAAAGCAAGATAAATACAAACTGAATTCTCCCAAACCTCAGCCAAGGGTCCAACTAGACTAAAATCCCACTCCGGAGCTAACGGAACTGTAAGAATTTGCTACCAAAAATGTTTTCTAAGGATGTTGACTGAAGTCAATGATTTCCTAAGTTAAATCTTTAAAATAGGGAAATGGTCATAACGACCTAAAGAATAGCCAGGGGACCAAACAACCAGTCCTAATAAGCCATAAATGACTTGGGGCCGCCATAGGAACGCTTTAACAGTATAAAGAAAGAAAATATGCGAGAATGACCGAAAGGGTCATTACATCATCCACTACTATAAAGGAATTTTGTCTGCGAAAATTAAGAAAAGGGAAAACCTGAAGTCTCAAACAACTGAGGATACTGATCCCGCATCTCTTTCTCAGTCTCCCAGGTAGCCTCCTTGATCGAATGGTGCATCTACTCAACCTTAACCACTGGAATGTCTCTAGAACTCAATCTCCTTACATCGCTAGCCAGAATGGCTACTTGATCCTCCACAAAAGTCAAACCCTCATCCAACTACACTAAATCCCACTTAAACTCATGTGACTCATTTGGAACATACCACTTGAGCATCGATACATTGAAGACTTGATGCATAGCGGAAAAAATTGGTGGCAAGGCTAACTGAAAAGCAACACTACCAACTCTATAAAGTATCTAAAATGTCCCAATGTACTTGGGGCTAAGCTTGCCCTACAAACAAAATCTCATCACGCTGTTCATGGGTGATACTCGAAGAAATACCAGGTGACCAACACTGAACTTTAAGGATCGAAGTCTACGATCTGCGTAGCTCTTCTATCTACTCTAGGTTATCCAAAGTCTATCTTGGATCACCCAAACTTTGTCTATGGAATCACGAAGTAAGTCTGTACTTTGTGGTCTAGACTCCAACCCATCGAACCAACCTACTAGCGATCTACAATGCCTATTATACAATGCCGCAAAAGGTTACATGCCAATGCTCGAATGAAAACTATTGTTGTAAGAAAACTCTTCCAGAAGCATATACTGATCCCATGAACCTCCAAAGTCAAGAATACAGGACCATAGAATGTCCTCCCAGACGTGGATAATACTCTCAGACTGGCTATCTATCTGAGGGTGAAATGCAGTGGTAAACTCAACCTCTACACCCGTCTTTTGCTGAATAGTCTTCCAGAACTGAGATGTAAGCTGAGTGTCACGGTCTGAAATGATAAAAGCTGGGACCTTATGCAAATGAACCACATCACAGAGATAAATTTGAGCCAACCTCTCTGCACTGTAGGATGAATAAACTAGTAAGAAGTGTGCAGACTTAGTCAGCCTATCAACAATAACCCAAATGGAGTCAAACCCTCGAGAAGTGCGTGGCAACCGTACTATAAAATCCATAGTAATACCTTCCTACTTCCACTCAAAAATGGTAAGTCTCTGCATCAATCTACTAGGTCTCATATGCTTGAACTTAACCTGTTGATAGTTCAAACACTGAGATACAAACCCCACTATGTCCCACTTCATATAACTCCACTAGAAAAGCTACCTCAAATCTCTATACATCTTAATTGCACCGGATGGATGGAATACCTGGAATAATATGCCTTACAGAGAATCAACTGAATCAAATCCCCAACTCTTTGAACACAAAGGCAACTATCAAACCTCAGAACACCATCAGAATCAAAAGTATCTCTGTTGGCCTGACCCCAAACAACCTGATCACAAACATCACATAACCGCTGATCCTCAAACTGGCACTGCTGAAACTGATCAACCAAAGTAGAACAGACCTTAATACTCTGCTGGTATCTGACAAGTCAAGCCTAACCAATCGGTTAGCCAAGGACTGGATTTCAAAGGCCAATAACCACTCTGAAACTGAAAGAGAAGCTACGCTTCCCATACTCACTGTCTTTCGGATCAAGGCATCTGCTACCACGTTTGCCTTGCTTGGGTGGTATAGAATAATGAAGTCATAGTCCTTCAGTAACTCAATCCATCTCCACTACCTAGAGTTTAACTTTTGCTGAATCATGATGTATTAAAGACTACGGGGATCAGTGAAGATCTTATAGTGAACCCCATATATGTAATGCCTTCAAATCTTGAGCGCAAAAACTACCGCTTCCAACTCTAAGTCATGAGTGGGGTAGTTGCGCTCCTGAACCTTCAGCTTTCTCAACACATAATCAAGACTAAACTCCAAAGCATTCCAATACACTGAGAAGCCCTGACCCTCAACTGGCAAAGTCAACACAAGATGTGAAGTCAATAAGGCCTTATGCCTCTAAAAACTGTCCTCGCACTGATTCGACCACCGAAATGGAACATCCTTCCTAGTTACCCTAGACATAGGTGCTTCTATGCATGAAAACCCTCAATGAACCATCCATAATACCCTACTAACCCAATAGAGTTGTGAACCTCGATAGGAGTAGTAGGCCTCGTCCAATCACGAACGACTAAAATCTTCTCTAGGTCAACTTTAATCCCATCCTTAGACACCACATGTCCTAGGAAAGCTGCTGACTCAATCCAAAACCCACACTTTGACAACTTGGCATAAAGCCGGTGATCTCTCAAAGTCAGGACTATAATCCTCAAGTGTTGGTCATTCTCATCTCTACTTCGCGAGTATATCAATATGTCATCAGTGAAGACAAGACTATCACAAATTAATCAAAGTACAGTTTGAGTACCCTGTGCATCAAATCTATGAAAGCTGCGGGGGCATTAGATAACCTAAAAGACATCACCAGGAACTCATAGTGGCCATATCATGTCCTAAATGCTGTTTTAGGGATATCCTCAACCCTAATCCTAAACTGGTGGTATCCTGACCTCAAATTTGTCTTAGAAAACACAGTACAACCCTGAAGTTGATCAAACAAGTTATCAATACGCGACATCGAATACCTATTCTTAACGGTCACCTTATTCAGCTGCCGATAATCAATACACATCCGCATCGACCCATCTTTCTTCTTTACAAATAGAATTGGAGCACCCCAAGGCCACATACTCGGCCTAATGAAACCCTTAGCTAATAAGTCTTGGAGATGATCCATAAGCTCTCTCAACTCGGCTTGATCCATATGATACGTAGTAATAGAAATGGGCCTGGTAGCCAGCTCTAACACAATAGCAATGTCAATATCACCCTCAGGTGGAAGCCTTGGTAGATCAATCAGAAACACATCTAGGAAATCTTTAACCATAAGAACTGACTCAGGAGAAAAAGTGTTGGCACTAGCATCTCGGACATATGCTAGATAAGACAAACACCCATGCAAAATCAACTTCCTAGAACGAAGGCAAGAAATGATCCAAAATGGCACGCATCTAACAGAACCCTACCACAAAACTAGGAATATGCCGGGCACGACAACTGTAATCGTCTTGGCATAGTAATCAAAATCCCTAATCATTAAGTTGGCCTAAGTCTCAAGACCTCGAACAACTATCAAATAGGATCTAACCACATGATCCACTACTAAAGAATCACCTAACAGAGTGGAAACAGATATACAAGATCAGATATTGGCTCGCTAGTCAACCCCAAGTAAGGCATAAAGTAGGCAAATGCATACGAGCATGTAGAACAAGGATCAAACTATGCTATAGCTGACTGGCAGCATACAAAAATCATACCTATCATCACCGTATCTAAGGACTTTACCTCTGGCCTACCTGTGACCATATAGAACTATCACCGAACACCACCTGACTGACCGTTATCCCTACTACCTATCCTTCCATATCGTATAGTACCTCTACCCTGAATACCTACTCCTCTAGTTGGTGGTTGCACTACTCTGAGAGGCTGAGCCAACTGAGTAGCTGGCTGAATCGTACACCATTGAGGGAACTCTATGGCAAAATGACCAATGACACAACACTTATAGCAAGGACCTGACGGCCTACCCAGTTAAGATGAACTTATTGAACTGGTATGGCCACCACGACCTGATGCACCAGATGTAGTACTCCTCAAAGACTGACCACTATAACAGTGCTGACCACTATGACCCTTATCAAACAGAGGCCCACCTAAAGCCTGAAGTGATTCATGAACTGGCCGATTATACTGACCCTGATGCTGTTGTGGCTGATACCCTTGGACCTACTTGCCTGAACCTGTACCACAGAAGCGGGAGCTACTATAACTACCTTGATAATGTGGCCTCTTATCTCTGGCCTCGGAATCATAATGATGCAAATCCTTCATAGTATGTACATGGTCTGCTATAGACTGGAATGGTCACCTACTAGCAACGAATATCTCCTCAGCCTGTTGAAGCTCTGTCCGCAACCCCCAAACAAATCAGAAAATTTTGTCTGGCTCTATAGAAATGATCATGGCCCCAAATTGACCCAACTGGTAAAAATGGGTCTCATACTATAACACTGACATAGATCCCTACATCAGTCTAGTGAACCGCTCCCTACAATGCTCACGATCAATTTGAGGTAAGAACTTGGCCATAAAGGCCTCATACAACTCTCTCCAAGACAACTGAGGAGATTGAGACAGTCTACAAGTTAACTGGGCCCTCCATCATAGCTTAGCTGGGCCTTCTAGTTGATAAGTAGTGTAACCAACCCTGTGAGTATCCAACAAATACAAATAGTGAAGCATCTCCTCACAAGTAGAAATAAAATCATATGGATCCTGACAAGGAGCACCAGAGAACCTCAGTGGAGACTATCTCAGAAACCTTCCCAAAACCTTCTGCTCCGCCTCTGTCATAACTAGGAGAGGAGCAAGAGGCTAAGCAACTGAAGGTACTGGAAGAACCTCAGCACGGGGAGCCACAGTAGCAGGTTGCACTTCTAAACTCTGAACACCCAGGGATGCCCCCTGAGCGGATGTTTGTGCCATATTTGAAGGATGACCCTTAACCATATCCAGTAATTGCAGAACCAAACCCCAAATATCTGATGAAGGAGTTGGGGCTGGTATGGACACAGATGTTGGTGCTGACCCTAGTGGCACCTGGGTTGTCCCCAGTTCTATAGGCTACTGCTCTGGGACTAACTCGGGCTTAATCTCAACCATATAAGCTCTAGCTGGTGCTGCTGCTCGGGAAAATCCTTGGCCTCTACCTTTACGACCACCCTGGCCCCTAGCTAGAGTCAGGTGTGTTAGATTCGATGGCTCACCCTCATCCGCTGCTGAAGATCTCATATAAGCCATATGCGGCAGAGTGAACCAGAACAAATGAGATTCTAGGAACTATCTATGATAAGACGTATGATATCAAAGCAAGAAAAGAACTATATTTCCTAAAATGCCACTGTAGCCTCCCAAAGATAAAGTACGGACATCTCCGCCTGATCTATAGGACTCTACTAGATATTGGCTCTTATACCGATGACACCGGTGAACCTAGGATCTGATACCAAGCTGTCACGACTTGATTTCTCAGGTCTTGATGGCACCTACAACCTCCATGTAGGCATATCAATCCCCATAGCCTAAAATAATTAGTAATGAGATACTAGCTAGCTAAACACGTGGAAAAAGAAATATATAAGCGGAAGTAAGAGAGAAAAGTAAAGAATTAAAACAACTAGAATATATATATACATGAAGATAAATCATCCCATGACCTAGTATCACAGTACAGAAGCCACTAATAAAAAGGTACATAGGAAAAAAATGTACAAAATATGAATATACAACCATCTCTCAATAGCAAAAGAGTACATGGTACAAAAGAAGAGATAAAATTGAAGCCCCAGTCGCCAGGAGCTCACCCTAAGTCTTGGATGTCTGGAAGTCACTGCACAAGTCTGCACGCGATCAATGGTGAGAGCTCATACTAGGATCTACACCAGGAACATATAGAAGTATATTATGAGCACCAGTTGCAAAGAAACGGGTACCCAGTAGGCATCATAGGCCAACATAGCCCATATAAGAAGATATCAAAGCAGTAAATAGAAGATAATAAAGGAATGTAGTCACGAAAACATTCGGAGGAAAGCCCACGAAAACTAGCAAAGATAGAATACTAAGAGAATACAAGCATACTATGCTAGCCACAAAAGATATATATACACAGAAAAAAGGTCAAGGAAAGGAGAACACACTTGGATCCTTGCAACAACAATATATATAAAGAGACTGTTTAAAAAGAATAGTGGTATACCGGTAACCTTAAGTAACAAAAAAGAAAGGAAAGGCAAGTAAACAAACTCATGCTTGAAACAATACTATTAACAAAATCATTCTAATAACACCACTCTCGAGATAAGACTAAGCAAAAAGTCATCCTCATAGGATAAGGATATTCGAACAATAACCCTCAAGTACTATAATAAGAATGAATAATATAATAGGATTGAATAACGAATCTACCTACAGTCCTAATGGGCACCCTTGCACCCGAGGAACACATACAAGTAAAAACAAACCCTCCGACATCCCATACTACCAGAGCGTACACTGAGCAAATAGCAAACAAAGGTAGAACAGAACACAATATGAGTGATATGAGGAAAAAAATAGGTGTGACAGTAGTACTGTATATACCTCCTCTGATGCCTATAGGCCCAGTAGGTAGGATCCATGGAGGAATTCCTTGTATACCCATACTCCGGCACTCACAACACGTAGCCTCTAGTTTGGATTGGAAAGGTTCGTAGAGGTCCTCGACCACATACTCAATCTCAAAATCTCAAATATAACTGCCCGGAGTTTATTGGGGACTAAATCAGTAAGTCAAGTCTCAAAACCCCAATAAAGGGTGCCCAGGACATAACCGGGTCTAAATAAATAGTAAAACAAGTCTAGCGCTTAGCTGGTTGAGTTTAGTAACATCCCAAAATCAGTAGTAAATATGTCTAGCACTACGGCTCAGTCGAGTCTAGTATCAGTGTAAAAATCCAATGATAAATAATCATTTAATCTCTTTTACACTAAAAAGGTCCATAGAAATCTGTTTCAAATCCTTTTATAATATTTATACTTAAATGGGCCCTCGGGGCCATGCAAGTTTTATAAAATCATGATAGGTAGGCCCTCAGCCACAATAGAAGTAAATAATGTAGAAAAACTCTTTTTATGAATGATAATGATATGCCCAAATACAATCAATAGCCCAATGGCTCAAAATTAACATATCGGCCTTACACATGCTCATTTTTCTCTACAACATATATAACCAGCCTAAAATCATGATTCAATGTTCGGGACTCACAAAAATCCCCAAATAACCCACCATCTATGGTCCAAAGGCAAATACAAGGCCACACGGGGCCACCAGGGGTGATATTGCAAAGTAAGATCAAATACTAAAATGAACGTAGAAAGTAAGAACGAATGGGAAGGAAGCGGATAAGGTCTGTAGTGCCAACCTAGTAATCCCAATCCAAAGATGCTATATAATAAAATTATAGCCTAATATGCAAAGTCTAAGGTAGGAAAAATCATAACCAACCTGACGTCCGTTGAATAAGCTATTGGGATGCCAAAATCTGAACTCGAACTGCTCCGAGAAGCTCGAAATAGCTAACACACTATCAAGAACATAATGTATGCATTAAAACAAAGATAACGATACACATATTGCTAAAAGTGTATCCGAGACAAAATCTGGGTCAAAAGCGAGCATGTGGGCCCCACAACCTGAAATAAGAAATGGAAAATGCCACAATGATCCCGACAATTCCATGAGCACATGCTCTAAAATTTAGCAAACATAGACCGTCGAACGGCTCAAAATAGCCCATGGAATCTCCAAATTAAACAGGGAATTAAAGAGAAGAAACTCATGGAATTAACGAAGGAAACTTGCCAATAGAAAATGAGAAATTATCACAGACCAGAAATATATTCACCTCAAAGCTTGGAATGGTCAGAATTGAAGAATGGATTCTGGAGTTCACTTTTCATGGGGGAAATCGCTTGGGAGAGTTTTTTAAACAATTAAAATGAAGAAGGAGACTTGAATTTAAAACTGCCAGCAATCTCCACAAAAGTAGAGCTTTTCATCACAAATGTGGATATCACTACTCACTCGTGCCTCCACAAATATGGAAAAACTATCGCAAATGCGGTCGTCGCAAAAGCGATGGATCTCTGCAAAAGCAGAAACCTTTAAACTATTGAACCTCCGCAAATGCAGAGGAAAGTCCACAAATATGGTGCCTAACCGCAAAAGTGATAGTCGCAATTACAACACAAGGGCCGCAAATGCATGCATAACAGAACCAGTAAAACTCAACAAAAACTCAGTTAAGTTCAAATGCTCGGATCGACCCTCAGGATTCAACCGGGGTCCTGCAGACACAAACGAACTATGCTACTCCACCAAAAAGGGCATTTTGAAATGCACAAAATTGATGGAATTCCAAACAGAGGTTGATTTAATGAAAAGATAGGCCCCACACACAAAACTAACCTAAGCAAAATCTTCCAAAATTGAACCCAGTGGCCCAAAATGAGTTTGGAAGCCTCGAGACCTGAATCAAAGGTCCCTTTAGCCCAAAGTTGACATTTCGGAGCTAACAGTGCTAGCAAAATTCCAATCTGAGGTTGTATTCTATGAATGTTCAACAAAGTCAAACCTTCAAGCTCAACTGGTCAGAAAACACAAAAATCAAGTTTAATACAAACCAAAAGCTCCAAGAGCCCAACCAAGGGTCCAAATAGGCCATAATCCATGCTCCGGAGCTAACAAAACTATCAAAATTCAATTATGAGCATGTTTGTTAAGAATGTTGACTGAAGTCAAAGATTTCCTAAGTTAAAGCGTTAAAATAGAAAAATGGTCATAATGATCGAACGAACGGCCAGGGCACTAAATCACCGGTCCCAGCAAGCCATAAATGACTTGGTGCTGCTACAAAAACTTTGTAACTAAATAAAGAAAACAAAAATGCAGGAATGACCGAAAGGGTTATTACAACCCTATGTTTATGAAAAGTATGGGTAGATGTAATTATCATCTTGAATTCTTCTAAGTTGTAAATTAATACTTCCTAGAAAAATATTGATGTTCTTGAATATGAATTGTGGTTAGGGATGTTCACGGGTCGGTTTGGGTTGGTTATTGGTAAAAACTAAAACCAAATCAATGTAATTGATTTTTAAATTATTAAAAAACCAATAAAAATCAAATATGATATATATTTATCAATTTGGTTGTTATTAGTATGGGTTAGGTTTGGTTCAATTGTTTTGTTATTAACCGTATGCAAAAACAAAAGAAATGATTTATTCAAAAGGAAAAAAAGAAATCAATCTATTCAAAAAGAAAAAAGTAAATCATGAGATTACCACATAAAATAGTAATATGACATACGTCTAATACAAGATATTTGAATAATAAGTAAATTTTGATGAAAACATATATAAGATATTTAAAAATATTTATAAAAAATTATATGTATTATATATATAATTATAATATGTCTATATATATAATATTTTATTGGTTCGGTTCAATTATTTCTTCAATTTTTTGAACAAAACCAAAAAAAATATTATCGATTTTTAAAAATGTAAAACCAAAGAAAATCAAACAAAATAAAAATTGCTTTACTTAATCAGTTTGGTTTCATTTTTTGGCTTGGGTAGATTTTTACTCAAATCGTGAACACCCCTAAATTTTGTATTTTGGGACCTAGAGTCAAATAAAAATGGAACCTTAGTCATAAAAACTACTTCAAAGGAAATGAAAGGAGTAGAAACTCCATGAATTTGGGTAATGTGAATATCAGGAGGTAGACTATGATGAATTAACCCTTGGGAAATGTTTTATCCTTTGAAAAATGTAACGAACTCTTCCATCATTATAGTAAAAGAAGGGCATAAGTACCCAGCTAGAAATGTTCATAGGATGAGAGTTGATAGAAATTTTAGGCTAGGGTGAAATTTGATGAAAATCTAGTGTTCGGTGCCTTAGAGATTGTTGGGGTCATGTGGTTCATTATGTGGTAGTGTGGAGTCCATTTATGGAAAGTCATCTATCGTAGAGTTCCATAGGAAGTTTTGGGATGGAAATTGAGTTCATAAAAACTTCGATTATGGTAGCTGCCATGTCGAGATTAATCTGTTTTGTCTAGAAAATGAAGTGCATTGTGATATAAGGGGTTTTGAGTGAGTTTCTAATATTATAAAAATCTTACTTCATTAAGACGAAGGGTCACCTAAGTGTGATGAGTCATCGTGATGAGCTAATCCTCGTTGTGATGAGCTAATACTCATCGTGATGAGAACCAACTCATTGTAATGAGATGACAAGCAGATTACCTGCACTTATTCAATTTTCTGCATTATTTATCCCATAAACTCCTACTTTATTCTAGAGCTTCAAGAGGTGTCTTTCTCAAGAACTATGGTGTTTTCCTTCGTTTGAGGTAAGTAACTCTGTAAACCCCTTCATTTAACATTCATTAATCCTTGTAGTACCTTTAGAGGGAAGATTAATGGTGGAATTCTTGAGTTTGAGCCCTAAAAACATGAAACTTAGGGAAAACACTATGGGTGGGTGCAATTTCACCTAAAATTTATCCTAGGATGTGTTTGTGTGATTTCAAGCATGAATATAATGGTTCTGAACATGTTTAAGGCTAATGGGGAACCTTGAGTTCCATAAAGGTGGACCTTTATGCATAAAAATAGCTAAAATGGGTTAACTTGATTAGAAGCACTTTGGGTGTTGATTTTATGAATGTGATCAGACTAGTTAACGGTTAATTGACCCTTGAGGAATGCTACAGACCTTGATTAAGGGTAAAATTAGTGGGTTATCCCACGGCCTAGAATGAAGATTAAATGATTAATTTCTCTTGTATATGTTTCTTATAGACCTTGAACAATCCGAAGTACTAAGAAAAGGCAAGGCAGTTGTGAAGTAACTTGCAGGTGGTAATTTTTCACTCCGGGTAGGTTACAATTTTAATTGGAGTTGAGACTTATTTTAGTACATGTATGTGGTTGAATTACTTAACTTGTGATTGGTCTTTGGATATGGTTGAAATGTATATGTTTTCGTGTTATGTTTAAATGAATATTCTAGGATACATGAGTTGATGCATTAAATGAGGTTAATAAATGTAAGTGTGATTTAGTGTACTGTGTATATCTGAGAGTTGGGTCTGAGAACCGTAGGTGGATTTATATTGTCATTCATAATAGAATCAGGTACCATGTCTGTATGGTTTGATATTTACATCAATAGGAAATAGTTCCAACAAGCACAGGTTGACATAGTCACCTACTATGGGATCGAGTACCACATCGATACAGTTTGAAATTTGCACTATGGGAAATGGATTCGGCGGGTATATGAACCTTATGTGTGTAATGATCCTTCTGGTCATTGTCATATTTTTTCTTTCCTCGTACTGTTAGAGCTTGCCTGTAGCAGCCGTAAGTCATTTATGACTTGATGGGACAGGTGGTTCGGTACCTTTGTTATTTGTTAGGTTGTTATGACCATTTCCCTATTTTATAGCCTTAACTTAAGAAATCATTGACTTTAGTCAACATTCTTAGCTAGCATTCTTAGAATCAAATTCCAACAGTTTCGTCAGCTCCGAAATGTGGATTTTGGTCAGCTTGGACCCTTAGTCAGGGCCTGAGAACTTTTGATATAATTCTATCTCACTTTTTCAGATTTCATGCCAGTTGGAGTTCGAAATTTGACTTTGGTTAACTTTTGATGATCCGAGCATTTAGATAAAAAATATGATGGTTTCATCTGCTCCAGAGTGTAGATTTTGGGTTAGGTAGTTAGTTAGTTTCGGTCTCGAGTGAGCCGAGCTCATTTTGGGTGTTTGGTTGGAAAATACATGTGTTTACTTGGGTCAACATTTCTTCGAGACAACCTTGTATGGAAGTTTCATCATTTCTGTTGAGTATAAAACATCATTTCCACTCTAGTAACATGTTCGGTTTGTGAATATCGGGTTTTGATTGTCCCTTGAACCCCTGGGGGAGTGTTCTAAAAGTTGTAGATTTTCTGCAGCTGAGGAGTGCTCAGTGCGATCGTGCATAATCACCGCAATCGTGCTCCTGGTGCCTTTTCCCTTTAGTGCTATCATTCCCAGGCACCACGATCACGTAATTCCCATGTTACTCCTTCAGTATGATCACGTAGAGCGACCGCGATTGCACCGGTCTACGACCTGCACTATAAAAATGTAGTCCCTTGAATTTTCAGACATTTTCTCTCATTTCCTCTCACACTAAAACATTTCCCATCTCCTAAAACTTGCTCCTAATAAGTTCCTAGCTGCAGGAATTCATCAATTGGAGGATAATATCATTTCTCTCTTTGTTTGGAAAGTTCATCTTACCCAAATTCCTTCTTTGCCATGGCTAAAAACCTCCATTAAAGTTTCTTAGATTAGCTTGGGGTTTTTCTCTTGTGTTTTAGCTGTTGTTGGTACTGCTCGTTCATTGTGGCGCATGTGTCACCTTGTTGCCCTCGCTCCCTCCCTCTGTGGTAAGTAATTCTCCATTTTTAATCTTGATTTTTTTGTAAAGTTTTTGCATGATTTCCCACTTCTTCTCTAGGATATTTTAGGCCTTTTATTTACTCAAATTTGTTTCAATTGTTTGGCAGGTGTTCCTGGCGAGGTTGGGAACCTTGTAGTAAATTTTGTTTTTGATTTCAGGTTGTGGGTCTCACGAACATGCTATTGACCCGAATTTTGACACGGCTAAACTTTTAGCAATATAGGTATTGTTATCTTTGTTTTAATGCATATATTATGTTCTTGATAGTGTGTTATCTATTCAGAGCTTCTTGGAGTAGTTTGGGCTTGGGCTTGGGCTTTCCAACAGCTATTCGTCGGACGCCAGGTAGGTTATAGTTTCCCTACCTTAGCTTTGCGTATATATGCAATAATTATACTATTTAGCATCTTTGGGGTTGGGTTTACTAGGTTGGCACCCCAGACATTGTCATCTTTCTTCCCGTCCATTCTTTCTATCTACATTCATTTTAGTATTTGATCTTACATTATAATTTTATGCCTTGTGGTCCCGCGTGGACTTTGTTTATGCCTTTGGACCATAGATGGTGGGATATTTGGGAATGTCCATGAGTCCCAGACATCGATTTAAAATTATGGAACTGGTTATTTAAGTTGTAGAGTGGATTGAGCCTGTGCAGGGCTGGTAGGTTGATTGTGAGTTATTGGGCTATTGATTCTTCGTGATCATGTCTTCATTATCATGCCAAAAGGTTTTTCTGTATTTGTTTTTATACTACTATGGCTGCGGGATTAATTATCACTAGTTTTCTAACATTGCATGGCCTCAAGTGCCCATTTTCTATAATATATGGTTATAAATGGATTTAAACTGGTTTATGGATCTTCTTGGGTTAAAAGAGGTTTTCCAAATGGTTTTCACATTGATTTTAGACTCGGCTAGGCTGGAGTGCTAAACATGATTTACTACTGCTTTTGATACTATATTAGGCTCTGTTGGGCCGCAACATTAGACTTGACTTTTTCCACTGATTTCAGACCCGGTTTGAGTTTGGACACTTATATTTTACATATTGATAGTTGTATGTGGTTTCAGAGACCGCCATGGACCTTTCCAATCTGGACTTTAGGATGTGGGCCGAAAGTGTCAGAGGCGGGGTATATGGGGGAAGCCTTTCATAAATCCTACTTGATGGGCCTATGGGTGCCAGAGAAGGTGCATACGGTACTACTAACACTTCAGAGCCTATCATACCATATCATTTATTTCATGTTTGGTTCAACCCTTGTTTGTTGTTTGTTGAGTGTACGCTCTGGTAGTATGGGATGCTGGAGGGTTTGTTTTCACTTGTATGTGTTCCTTAGGCGTATGGGCGCCCATTTGGACTGTAGGTAGACTAGATTACTCGCTTCTTTTATAGTATATGACATGTATTAACTACTTGTGGGTTATATTCGATCATCCTTACCTTATGAGATTGTCTGCTAGCATGTCTATGTTTACTTGCCGTTCCTTCGTCCCCTTTTATCTGAGGTTACCGATACACCGTCATATTTTCTTAAACACTCTATTTATATTGTTGTTGCAAGGATCCATGTGTATTCTTTATTCTTTTACCTGTGTTTCTGTGATGATATATCTTTTGTGGCTAGCATAGTAATCTTGTTTTCTTCCTGTCTTCCATCTGTTAGCTAGCCTCTGTGTGCTTTCATCTATTTGCTTCTATGACTATTTTTTTCTTATCTGCTTTATATTGCTTTTATATCTTATATGAGCTCAGTCAACCGATGATACTTACTGGGTACCCGTTGCCTTGCAATTGGTCCTGATACTACACTTCTACATCTTCTGGTGCAGATCTTAGTGTGATCTACCATTGTTGATTACGCGTAGACTCGTGCAGTGCCTCCATACATCCAAGACTTTGGGTGAGCTCTTGGCGACTAGGGCTTGACTTTTATCTCTTCTTTTGTACTATGTACTCTTTTTGTTATTCAGAGATAGTTGTATATTCTATTTTGTACTCTCTAGTACTCTGTACATTTAGTAGCAGCTCTTATACTATGATACTAAGTCGTGGGATGGGTTAGTATTCTCTCTATTTCTATATAAATCCTAGTTGTTCTATTTCTCTACTTCTTATCTTACTTATTCTTATTACTTCTTCTGCATAATTTTTATCTAGTAGCCCATTACTAATCATTTTGAGCTACGTTGATTGGTTTGCTATTTGGGGGGTTGTAGGTGCCATCATATCCTGAGAAATAGGGTCATGACAGCTTGGTATTAGAGACTAGGTTCACCAATGTCATCGGTATAGGATCCAATGTCTAGTAGAGTCTTATGGATAAGGTAGAGACGTCCATACTCAATATTTGGGAGGCTACAGTGGCATTTTAGGAAACATGGATCTTTTCTTGCTTCTGTATCATTTGTCTTATCCTAGATGGTTTCCTGGAGTCTCATTTGTTCTAGTTCACTCATTTGCAGATGGCTCGTATGAGATATTCAGTAGCGGGTGAGAGAGAGCCTTTAGTATCAACACACCCGACTCCAACTAGGGTCCGGGATGGTCATAGAGGTAGAGGCCGAGGACTTGACCAAGCAGTGGCACTAACTACTGCTTCTGGGGTTGAGTTTGAGCTGGAGTTAGTCTCAGAGTAGCAGCCAATGAACCAGGGGACAATCCATGTGCCACCGAGGCCAGCACCAGTATCTGTATCCATACTAGCCTCAGCTCCTTCATCAGATATTCGAGGTTTACTTCTACAGCTACTAGGTATAATTGAGGCTCAGCCTTCAGATGTGGCACATACTTCCGCTTAGAGGGAAACCCTAGGTGCTACTAGTTCAGGTGCGCAGCCTGCTACTATGGATACCTATGTTGAGGTTCTTTTGGTACATATAGTTGCTCAGACTCTTGCTCCCTGCCCAGTCATGACAGAGAGGGAGTAGAAGGCTTTGGACTGGTTTCTGAGATGGTCTCCATCGAGCTTCTTCAATGTTCCTGGTCAGGATTCTTATGATTTTATCTCAACTTGTGAGGAGATGCTTCATCATCTTAGGTTTCTAGATACTCATGAGGTTGGGTACACTACTTATCAGCTTGAGAGCCCAACTAAGCTATGGTGGAGGGCCCTGGTAGCTTGCAGAGTGTCTCAGTCATCTTAGTTGACTTGGAGAGTGTTTTATGAGGCATTTATGGCCAAGTTCTTGCTTTAGAGCAATCGTTAGCATTGTAGGGAGCATTTTACCAGGCTGATGCAGGGATCTATGACTGTATCTGAGTATGAGACCTATTTTTACCAGTTGGCTCTATTTGGGGCTATGATCATTCCTACAGAGCCAGACAGAGCTCGTCGATTTGTTTGGGAGTTGAGGACCAAGCTTTGACAGACTGCCGAGATACTTGTTTCCAATAGGTAACCATCCCAGGATATAGCTGACCATGTCTGTACTATGGAGGACTTGCATCATTATGATTCTGGGGCTAGATATAAGAGGCCACATCACAAGGGTAGTTTCATTGGTTCTTGCTTTATTGGTAGAGGTTCATGATAGTGGGGTCGAGGGTATCAGCCCCAGTAGCATCAAGGTTAGTCTAGTCGGCTAGTTCAAGCATTACTTCAGGCTTTAGGTGGGCCTCAGTTTGATTAGGGTCATAGTTGTCAGTCTTCAAAAGGTACAACATCTGACGCATCAGGCCGTGGTGGCCATTCAAGTTCAGCTAGTTCATCCCTACAGGGTGGGTTGTTAGGGCTGTGCTATGAGTATGGTATCATGGGTCACTATGCCATAGAGTTCCCCCAGTGGGGTCCAGTTCAGATAGCCACTCAGCCAGCTCAGGCTCTTAGAGTAGTGTAGCCACCAGCCAAAGGAGGTAGTGTTTAGAGTAGAGATGGTGCCCAACATGGCTGAATAGGTGGTAGGGATGGCATTCATTCCGGTGGAGGTTAGTGATAGTTAAATATGGTCCCAGTTACACAAGAGACAGAGGCCTCAGATGCGGTGATCACAGGTATGATTTTTGTCTACTGCTGGTCAACTTTAGCTTTATTTGATAGTGCTTATACGTGCTCATATATATCTGCCTACTTTGTTCCTTGTTTGGGGTTGGCTAGTGAGCCATTATCTGTTCCTATATTTGTTGCTACCCTAGTAGGAGATTCATTAGTAGTGGATCGTATTGTTAGATCTTATTTGATAGATGTTGGAGGTCTGTAGAATTGGGCTGACTTGCTATTTCTAGATATGTTAGATTTTGATGTGATTCTAGGAGTGGACTAGTTATCCCATCACCATGCGGTTTTGGATTGCTAAGCAAAGATCGTTACCATATATGTGCCCGGCATATCTCGGTTGTGTGGCAGGGTTCTATTAGTTGTGCACCGTCTGAGATCATTTCTAGCCTTCAAGCTAGGAAGTTGATTTCACATGGGTGTTTTGCTTATCTAGCATATGTCCGAGATACTAGCGCCAATATTTCTTCTCCAGAGTCAGTTCCTATGGTTAGTGACTTTCTTAATGTGTTTTTGAACGACCTTCCAGGCCTTCCACCTGAGTGTGATGTTAACTTTGCCATTGCATTTGAGCCGGGTACTAGGCCTATTTCTATTACTCTATATTGTATGGCTTCAGCTGAGTTGAGGGAGCTTAAGGATGGCTCCAGGACTTGTTAGCTAAGGCTTTTTTTAGGCTGAGTGTGTCACCTTGGGGTGCTCCAGTTATGTTTGTGAAGAAGAAAGATAGGTCAAAGCAGATGTGTATTGATTATCAGAAGCTGAATAAGGTTACTGTGAAGACTAGGTATCTGATGTCATGTATAGATGACTTGTTTGATCAGCTCTAGGGTTCAACCATATTTTCTAAGATAGATCTGAGGTACTGCTACCATCAGTTGAGGATTACGGCGGAGGACATCCCTAAGACAGCATTCAGGATGCGTTATGGCCATTATAAGTTCTTTGTGATGTTTTTTGGGTTGACTAATTCCCCCGCAGCTTTCATGGAGTTTATGCACCAGGTGCTCAAGCCATACTTGGATTTGTTTGTGATAGTATTCATTGATGACATACTGATATACTTGCGGAGTAAAGATGAGCATGAGCAGCACATGAAGATTATACTCCATACTATGAGAGATCATCGGCCTTATGCCAAGTTCTCAAAGTGTGAGTTTTGGCTTAAGTCAGTAGCATTTTTATGGCACGTGGTGTCTAAGGATAGGATTAGAGTGGATCCAGGGAAGAATTCAGCCATTCGTGATAGGCTGAGGCCTACTACTCATACCAAGGTTCACAACTTTGTTGGGTTAGCAGGGTATTACAGATAGTTCGTTGAGGGTTTTTCTTCCTTAGCATTACCTTTGACTAGGCTGACTAGGGAGGATGTTCCATTCCAATGGTCAGATCAATGCGAGGATAGATTTCAAGAGATTAAGGCTTTATTGATTTTAGTTCTAGTGTTGAATTTTCTAGTTGAGAGTCAGGGCTTCTCAGTGTATTGTGATGCTTCAGTAGTTGTTCTTAATTGTATGTTGATGTAGCAGGGTCGTGTGATAGCTTATGCATCAAGATAGCTGAAGGTTCATGAGCGTAACTAACCCACTTATGACTTGGAGTTGGCGGCGGTAGTCTTCACGCTCAAAATTTAGAGGCATTACTTAGATGAGGTTCACTGTGAGATCTTCATCAATCACCATAGTCTTTAATACATCACGAGTCAGTGAGAGTTAATCTCTAGATAGCGAATATGGATTGAGTTACTGAAGTACTATGACTTTACTATTCAGTACCATCTGGGCAAGGCAAATATGGTAATGGATGCCTTGAGTTAGAAGATAGTGAGCATGGGCATTCGAGGTTCTCTTTCAGTTTTGGAGCGGCCGTTGGCCTTAGATATCTAGTCATTGGCTAACCATTTGGTTAGACTTGACTTATTGGATCCTACTAGTGTTTTTGCCAGTATTGAGTTTCATTCTACTTTGGTTAATCTGATTTAGCAGTGTCAGTTTGAGGATCAATAGTTATGTGATATTCGTGATCGGGTTATTCGGGGTGAGGCCAACAGGGCTACTTTAGATTCTGATGGTGTTCTGAGATTTGATAGTCGCCTTTGTGTTATGAGAGTTGGGAATTTAATTTAGTTGATTCTCCATGAGGCACATGATTTTTGATATTCCATCCATCTTGGCACTACTAAGATGTATAGATATTTGAGATAACTTTACTAGTGGAGTGGTATGAAGCGGGACATAGCGGAGTTTGTATCACGATGCTTGAACTTTTAGCAGGTTAAGTTTGAGCAGATGTGACCTAGTGGATTCGTGCAACAACTTTCCATTCTTGAGTGGAAGTGCAAAGTGATCACTATGGACTTCTCGTGGATTTGATTTTTCTTGAGTGATTGTTGATAGGCTGACTAAGTCTGCACACTTCTTGCCAGTTCATTCTTTCTATAGTGCAGAAAGGTTGGCTTAGATTTATCTATGTGAGGTGGTTTGTTTGTATGGGGTCTCAACTTTTATCATTTCAGACTGTGGCACTCAGTTTACCTCTCAGTTCTGGAGGACTATTTAGTGAAAGATGGATACAAAGGTTCAACATAGCACTGTGTTCCACCCTCAGACAGATAGCCAATCCGAGAGGGCTATCCAGGTCCTAAAGGACATACTATGGGCCTATATTCTTGACTTTGGAGGTTCATGGGATCCGTATGTGCCTTTGGTGGAGTTTTCTTATAATAATAGTTATCATTCAAGTATTGGCATTGCACCTTTTGAGGCATTGTATGGTACGCATTGCAGATCGCTAGTGGGTTGGTTCAATGGTTTGAGTCCAGGATACAGAGTATAGATTTTCTTTGTGATTCCTTAGACTGAGTTTAGGTGATTCAGGACATACTTCAGGAATCCTAGAGTAGGCAGAAAAGCTACACAGATTGTAGACTATGTGACTTAGAGTTCAGTATTGGTGACTTGGTATTTCTCTGTGTATCACCCATGAAGGATGTGATGAGATTTTGTAGGTGAGGCATGCTTAGACCTAGGTACATTGGGTCATTTGAGATCCTTCATAGAGTTGGTAGTGTTGCTTATCAATTAGCCTTGCCTCCGATATTTTCTGATATGCATCCAATCATCCATGTATCGATGCTGAGGTGGTATGTTCCGAATGATTCACATATGTTGCAGTGGGATTTAGTGCAGTTGGATGAGGGTTTCACCTTTGTGGAGGAACCGGTAAACATTTTGGCCAGCGACGTCAGGAGATTAAGGTCTAGAGAGATTCCTATGGTTACGGTTTAGTAGAGGCACCATCGGGTCAAGGAGGCTACCTAGGGGACCGATAGAGAGATTCGGGCTCAGTATCTACAGTTGTTTGAGCCTTCAGGTACTCCCTTCTTCTAGACTTTCGCAGACGAAAGTCATTTTTACTAGTGGATAATGTAATGACCCTTCCAGTCAATTTCCTATTTTTTGCTTTCCTCATACTATTAGATCTTGCCTATAGCGGCACTAAGTCATTTATGACCTGTTGGGACCGGTGGTTAGGTACCCTAGCTGTTTGTTAGGAGTTTATGACCATATGCCTATTTTAGAGCCTTAACTTAAGAAATCGTTGACTTTGGTCAACATTCTTAGCTAGCGTGCTTAAAATCAAATTCTGGCAAATCTGTTAGCTCTGGAATGTGGATTTTTTTGTGGTTTGACCCTTAATCGGTGTCTGAGCACTTCCAGTATAATTCTATCTCCCTTTTTGAGATTTTAGGCTAGTTGGAGTTAGAAGTTTGACTTTGGTTAACTTTCAATGATTGGAGCGTCAGATCCAAAATTTGATGGTTCCATCAGCTCTGGAATATCAAGTTTGGGTTCTGTAGAGGGTTGGTTTGAGTCCTGGGTGAGCTGGGCTAATTTTCATTGTTTGGTTGGAAATTGCAAGTGTTGACTTGGATCAACATTTCTTCAAGACGGCCTCCTATGGAAGTTTCTTTATTTCTGTTGAGTATGGAATGTCGTTTCAACTCAAGTTACATGTTTTGTTTGTGAATATCGAGTTTCTATTGTGCCCGGAACCCCCGACAGAGGGTTCTAAAAGTTGCAAATTTTCTGCAGCTGAGCACTGCTAGGAGTGATCGCGCAAGGCCACCATGATTACTCCCCTGGCGCCTTTTCCTTTTAGCGCTATCATTCTCGAGCACCACCATCGCCCAAGTGCCCATATTACTCCTTTAGCACGGTCGCACAAGGGGACTTCGATCGCGCTGGTCTGCGACCTGTACTATAAAAGTCCAGTCCCTCGAATTTTCTGACATTTTCTCTCATTTCCTCTCACTCTAAAACATTACACCTCTCCTAAAACTTGCTCCAAATTAGTTCCTAGCTGCAGGAATTTATCAATTAGAGGATATTATCATTTCCCTCTTCGTTTGGTAAATTCATCTTCCCCAAATCCCTTAATTGCCATGGTTAAAAACCTATATAAAAGCTTCTTAGCTTAGCTTGACATTGTTCTCTTGTGTTTTAGTTGTTGTTGGAACTCTTCTTTCATCATGACGCATGTGTCACCTTCTTTCCCTCGTTCCGTCCCTCTGTCGTAAGTAATTCTCCATTTTTGATCTTATTTTTTTTGTAAAGTTTTTGCATGATTTCCCTCTTCTTCTCTGGGCTGTTTTAGACCTTTTCTTTACCCATATTTTGTTCAACTGTTAGGAATGTGTTCCTTGCAAGGTTGGGAACCTCGTAGTAAATTTCATTTTCAATTTTGGATTGTTGGCCTACGAGCCCGATTTTGACCTAGATTTTGACCTGGCTAAACTTTTAGCAATATGGGTATTTTTAGCTTTGTTTTAAAGCGTAGATTATGTTCTTGATAGAGTGTTAGCTGTTTGGAGCAGTTTGGGCTTAGGCTTGGGCTTTGGTTTCCCAGCAGCTATTCGTCAGATGCCAGGTAGGTTACGATTTCCCTACCTTAGAATTTGCGTATATTGGCTATAATTGTACTATTTAGCGTCTTTGGATTGGGTTTACTAGGTTGGCACCCTAGACCTTGTACGCTTTCTTCCCATCCATTCGTACTTTCTATGTTCATTTTAGTATTTGATCTTACTTTGTAATATTTCCTCTTGTGGCCTCGCGTGGTCTTCGTTTATGCCTCTGGAACATAGATGGTGGGATAATTGGGAATGTCTATGAGTATCGAACTTTGATTTGCAATTATGGAACTAGTTATCTATGTTGTAGAGTGAATTGAGCTTGTGCAGGGACGGTAGGTTGATTGTGAGTCATTGGGCTATTGATTGTTTCCGATCATGTCATCATTATCATGCATAAAGGGTTTTTGCATCTATTTTTCTACTACTATGGCTGCGAGCCTTATTATCACATGTTTTCTAACTTTGCATGGCCCTAAGGGCCCATTTTACGTAATAAATGGCTATAAATGGATTTAAACAAGTTTATGGATCATTTTGGGATAAAAGAGGTTTTTGAAATGGTTTTCACACCGATTCTAGACTCGGCTAGGCCACAGTGCTAGACATGATTTACTACTGCTTTTGATACTATACTATGCTTGGTCAGGCCGCAACACTAGAATTGACTTTTTCCATTGATTTTAGACTTGATTTGAGTCCAGGCACTTATATTTGACATATTGATAGTTGTATGTGGTCACAAAGACCTCCATGGACCTTGCCGATCCTATCTAGGGGCTGCGGGTCAAAAGTGCCAGATGAGGGGTATACGAGGTAGTAGAGGTATATAGAGGAAGCCTTTTATGGGTCCTACCTGCTGGGCCTACGGGGTCCGAAGGAGGTGCATACGGTACCAGTGACACTTCAGAGCCTATCATACAATATAATTCATTTCATGTTTTGTTCCACCCTTATTTGCTATTTGATGAGTGTTTGCTCGGGTAGTATGGGATGCTAGAGGGTTTGTCTTTACTTGTATGTGTTTCTTGGGTGTATGAGCACACGTTGGGCTTGTAGGTACACTAGCTTACTTGCTTCTATTGTAGTATATGACATGTCTTAGCTACTTGTGGGTTATATTCGATCATCCTATCCTTGTGAGATTCTCTGCTAGCATGTCTATGTTTACTTGCCTTTCCTTCTTCCCCTTTTATTTGAGTTAAATGGTATACAACCATATTTTCTTAAACTCTCTATTTATATTATTCTTACAAAATCCAGGTGAGTTCTCTATTCTTTCACCTGTATTTCTCTGATGATATATCTTTTGTAGATAGCATAGCAATCTTGTTTTTCCTATCTTCCATCTGATTTCTAGACTCCGTGTGCTTTCATCTATTTGCTTTTATTACTACTTTCTTCTTATCTGCATTATATTTCTTTTATATCTTATATGCTCTCAGTCGACCTATGATACCTACTAGGTACCCGTTGCCTTGCAATTGGTCCTCATACTACACTTCTGCATCTTCTGGTGCAGATCCTAGTTTGAGTTATTGTTGTTGATCGCGCACAAACTCCTGCAGTGCCTCCAGACATCCGAGACTTAGGGTGAGCTCCTAGAAATCGAGGATTGAATTTTATCTCTTCTTTTGTTCCATGTACACTTTTTGTTTTTCAGAGATAGTTGTATATTTTATTTTTTACCCTCTAGTACTCTGTACATTTAGTAGCGACTCTTATACTGTGATACCAGGTCTTGGAATGACTTAGTTTTCTCTATATATATATCCTGGTTTTTCTATTTCTCTACTTTTTATTTTTCTTCCTCTTATTGCTTCTTCTGCATGATTTTTACCTAGTAGCCCATTACTAACTGTTCCAGCCTACGAGGATTGATTCACCTATAGGGGGTTGTAGGTGCCATCACGACCTGAGAAATTGGGTCATGATTGTGTTTCCCCTGTAGGTCATGGCTAGTTATGCAGAAATAAGACCCTTTAGCATGTGTGTACACTTTTCATTACTATTGCATTGTTTCATGGTTAGGCAGAGTGAGGTAGTACTTTGGGCTGAGAAGAAACTAGAGTTAATAGTTGCATTGATGAGAGTTAGATGGACCTAGATTTCATATGTTTTCAACTGTTGAAATTGGTTTCTCTTGCATTCTTGTGTTGACTTATTGAACTTTATATTTCTATTGTTGCGTTGAGTTGATATGATTATCTGTTAACTCGATTACTTGCTAAGTGTTGGAATTCCTCTTACTTAGTTTTTTGTTTTATTATATACCTGTTATAAATCGAGTCGGCCTATGATACCTACTAGTATATAGTGTTTTGTACTTATACTACCATGTACTCTTATTTTGTTGAGTGCAGACCGTATTCCAGAGACTGAAATGCAACCTCGGCTAGACTAGGCGACATACACTTGATCCAAGGGTGAGCGCTACTTCTCAGGCTGCCGTGGATCCTCTTCGAGTTATTGTCCTTTTTCTGGACTATGGAACTCTATGCTATTTCTTTATTTATTTTGGTTATGTTTGGGTTTCTTGGACACGATTTTGATTAGAGTTCTTGTATGGTAACTTTCAGTTCTTGGGGATTTCTTAGTTAGTTAAATATTCCATATTTTATTTATATTACTTTGATTTTCATCATGACTTAAATTAAGCTAGTTTTTATTCCATATTTTCTAAAATTGGTTAAGTAATAAGGTTAGGTTTTTGGGTTACGTACCTCATTCTACATTGCATTGCAAAAAGGTTTGGAAATTATAGAAATATGAGATTTTTGGGTTCAATGTATGATTTTTACTTAACCACTGGTTTTCAAAAGAAAGGAATGTACCAGTGTTTATACCAGTCCGAGGGACGTTTCTAGACCTTTTCTCTAGTTTACTTTCCTTTTGATGAGTTCGAAGAATAATTCTAGGGGGTCCGAGAAGCACATATTCGGGCTTTACTTTTATATATATGTTAATGAGCTCGAGGTTATATTTCGGGCACCTGGGTACCAGATACTGGGTTTTTAGTTGCTGCATTTACCATATACTGCATCATATTATCTCACGGTGCATTGCATTACATTGCATATATGTTCTTGGAGTTCCTTTGCCTTTATTACCATTATTAACTTCACCGTCAGTGCAGGTAGTTCTGTTTTCTGTTGCTAAATAGACTTAGGTGGATCCTTGTAGCTAGTTTACTTTCTTGTATCTTATAATATATATTATCTTTCTGAGCTCAATGGGCCTATGATGCCTACTATGTACCTGTTCTTTTGGTATTCATACTACACTCTGCATCTTTTTCTGATGCAACACCTTGTGCGATCAACCCTTGTTGACCCTCCAGTCCTTCGTAGGCAGCTCATGTTCATATCGCACTGAGCTCCTAGCATTTGGAGATCATTTACTACTTTCTATCTACATATTTGTCTATACTTTTGTAATTTGGATAGACAACACTTGTCTTATTGCTATTCCATACATTAGATGGTCTTGTACTGGTAACACCAGGTCCGTGATTAGTCTTGTAGATGTTTTGTCTTCTCGATCACTTTGGGGCCATTTTGTATATCTATTGTTGTTCGTATGTATATATATTGTTTGACCCCTTCTTGTATGTTTCCCTCCCGTATTTCATGATTTAAATTGTTTTACTATACTTCTGCATTCTTATGTTTGCTTGCCTACTAGAGTTATATAGGTGCCATCACAACCCAATTTTGGGTCGTGATTAAGTGGTATTAGAACTCTAGGTTCACCGATCTTGCCAGTAAAAGAGAAAAGTGTCTAGTAGAGTCTCGTGGATCGATAAGATCACATTTGTATCCTATCCGTGAAAGGGTATAGGGCATTCCTAAGAAAGACTCCATCTCGTTTGATTCCTTATTGTGCATCCTTGACCTTATAGACTTCTAAGTATCTTTGGTTTCACTATTTCTCAGATTGTTTGAACGAGAGCAGCAGCAGGTGAGGATGATATCCCTGCAGCTTCAGTTAATGCCCCAACTAGGGGATGGGGTAGCGGTCCACCTAGAGGTCGAGGTAGGGGATGGCCTGTGGCACCAACTCGGGCCTAGACTAGATTACCATCACCGGATCCATATGTTGAGGTTCAGGAAGTGCATTATGATCTAGAGGGTTTCAGGCTAGTCCAACATCTGTCAGGTTTCGTGACTACTCTAGTACTATAGGACATATAAGTTTGCTTGTTGGGGTTGCTTGAGGATATGTCACAGCCAACAGCTTTACTTGGTACTCCAATTAGTTCTTAGGTCAGAGATGAGGCTCATACTTCAGCCCAGGCAGCGACACAATGTTAAAGAGCGCAATCTCCTATAGCGGGTACCCGATTAGAGGTGTTTCCAGTCTCTGCAGTTGTTCCACCTATTCCAACTGAGTTCATCATGTCTTCAGAGAATCTGAAAATACTTGTTAGGTTTCTATGGTTGGGTCCCCCAAGGTTTTTTAGTGCTCCTAGGAAGGATACACATGAGTTTTGACTAGTTGCCCGGAGAGGTTTCATAACCTTGGGTTCGTTGAGTGACACGGGGCTAATTACACCATGTTTCAGCTAGATGGTCCAATGAAACAGTGGTGGAGGTCTCATATTGCTTGGAGACCATTTTGTTCACCTTTGCTTACTTGGGCACACTTCTCTAAAGATTTCTTGGAGAATTATGTACCGCATAGCTTGAGAGAGCGGTTGATGGATGCGTTCTCAAGGTTAGAGTAGGGTTCTATGTATGTATCACAGTATAAGGTCCATTTCTATGAGCTTACTAGGCATACCACCATGATTCTGTTCATCGAGCATGAGAGGGTGTGTCGCTTTCTCTAGGTCTGACTTTACTATTTTATTTGGTTACAGAGGGTATGGTAGTGTTAGGCCAGTCCTTCCTGGAGGTTATGGATCATACTCTCACTATTGAGGGCGTACTTCGTGAGGCCCAAAGGGACAACAATAAGAGACCCCGCCATTAGGGCAATTAAAGTTGTCTACCATCCTGAGGTAGATAATTCTTTGGTAGAGGTCAGCACCAACATCATTTTCAGCCGAGCCAACCTATACAGGCGACATTGAAGATTATGAAGGGGCAAGGTAGCCACAGTATGGTTCAGACTTTACGAGGTGCTCGTTCTAGGTCTATAGGCCGTAGTAGTCATTCTGGTTAAGACGAGTCATCATAGCATGGTATAGTTGGCTGGGGTTGTTATGAGTGTGGCTAGTTTGGCCACTTTGCTAAGGAGTGTCCTTTAGCACATCATTGTAGGGTACACAATCAGCCGATTCAAGCCCTCAGGGCTCCAGCAATATTGGACAGAGTGTTGCACAGGGTAGTAGAGGTGGCCTCTAGGATACTCAAGGTGGTCCTCAGTCTGGTAAATAGGGTGGTCGTGGCCGTCAGAGCCATATGTATGAATTTCTAGGTCATCCAGAGGCTTAGGCTTCAGATGTTGTCATCACATGTATGATCTCCATTTGACATCAGTAAACTTTTGCTTTGTTTGATCCGGGGTCTACATTCTCCTATGTGTCTGCTTATTATGCTACTCATCTGGAGTCTGATTGTGATTTATTGCATGTTCCTTTGAGTGTATCTACCTCAGTCGGAGATTCCTTAGTAGTGGATCATGTATATCGGGCCAGTGTGGTAACTATTCTAGAGTATTACATGTGGGTAAACCTTATTGTGCTACATATGGTTGATTTCAATATGATTATCGGCTTGGATTGGTTGTCTCCTTACCATGAGGTCTTGGATTGCTTTACCAAGACTCTTACTCTATGGATGCTTGGTATCCCTCCTATAGTATGAAAGGGTGTTGATAGCCATATGCCGAGAGGAGTTATATCTTTCCTTCGTGCCTAGCGATTGGTTGGGAAGGGGTGCTTAGCCTATCTTGATTACATTCGTGATACTAGTGCCACCACACCTTTTCTTAAGTCAGTTCCAGTGGTTTGCGAGTATTCAAATTTATTTCCTTCTTATCTACCAGGTCTTCCTTTTGATCGTGATATCAACTTTGGCATTAATGTCGATCCAGGCACTCAGCCCATTTATATTCCACCATACCAGATGGAAACATGTGAGTTGAGAAAGCTTAAGGATCAGCTCCAGAATTTGTTGAGTAGAGGGTTCATCAGTCCTAGTGTATCTCCGTGAGGTGATCCTGTTCTATTTGTGAAGAAGAAGGACGGGTCCATGCATTTGTGTATTGACTACATGCAATTGAATAAAGTGACAGTTAAGAACACGTATCCAATGTCGTATATTGATGATCTATTTGACCAGCTACAAGGTGCAATAGTGTTCTCTAAGATAAACTTAATATCCGATTATCACCACTTAAGGATTAAGGCTGTGGACATCTTGAAAATTGCATTTAGGACTCGATACAACCATTATATGTTCCTAATCGTGTCTTTTTGGGCTAACCAATGCCCCAACAACATTTATGAAGTTGATGAACTGTGTGTTCAGAGCCTACCTGGATTCTTTCATGATTGTGTTCATCGATGACATTCTGGTTTAATCAAGGATTAGAGAGGAGCATGAGTAGCATTTGAGAGTTATACTTTAGACATTGGGAAACTATCAGTTGTATGCCAAATTCACTAAGTGTTAGTTTTTTCTTGAATATGTGATATTTTTGGGGCACGTGGTGTCAAAGGACGGGATTATAGTAGATATGGTAAAGATTGTGACAGCTCCTGATTAGGCTAGGCCTACTTCTCCTATCGATGTTTGCAGTTTTTTGGGTTGGCAAGTTACTACAGACAATTTGTAGAGGGGTTTTATTCTATAGCATCTCCATTGACTAGATTGACTTAGAAGAATGTCCCTCTGCAGTGGTCTGATGAGTGCGAGGTGAGATTTTTAAAGCTCAAGGCCTTATTGACTTCAGCTCTGCTTCTTACTCTTCTGGTCGAGGGTCAAAAGTTTATAGTGTATTGTGATTCTTCTAGTATTGGTTTGGGTTGTGTATTGATGTAGAAGGGCCGAGTTATTGCTTATGCTTCTAGAAAGTAGAAGATTCACGAGAGAAATTACCCCACTCATGACTTGAAGTTAGCGGCAGTAGCCTTTGCATTGAAGAATTTGAGACATTATTTGTATGACATGCATTAGGAGATCTTCAGTGACCATTGTAGTCTTCAGTACATTTTCAGCCAGAATAATCTAAATTTGAGGCAACATAGGTGATTGGAGATACTGAAGGACTATGAAATTTCCATTCTTTATCATCCGGGCAAGGCAAATATGGTAGAAGATGCCTTGACCCAAAAGGCAGTGAGTACGGGTAGCTTGGCATTCTTAGTAGTAGAAGCGCGACCTTTAGCTTTGGACATCCAATCCTTCGCTAACATGTTGGTTAGACTTGATATTTTTGAGCCAGGCAGTATTCTTGCATGTGTTGAGGCTAGATCTTCCTTGTTGGAGAAGATTTAGGCATAACAGTTTGATGATGCGAGGTTGAGGATCACCCATGACAAGCTGTTGAGAGGCGAGTCTAGGAAGGTGATCTTAGATTCAGAGGGTATCTTAAGGATTGAGGGTTGTATCTGCGTTCCTAAAGTTTGTGACCTGGTCAGGTTGATCTTTGAAAGGTTTATTGTTCTAGGTATTCCATTCATCCCCGGGTAGCTTAGATATATCATGACCGGAGGCATCACTACTGGTGGTGTGGGATGAAGAGGGATATCTCAGATTTTGTATCTAGGTGCTTAACCTGTCAGTAGGTGATGTTTGAGCACCAGAGACCAGGTAGTTTGACTCAGAGGCTACCCATTCTGAAGTGCAAATAGGAGCGGATAGCTATGGACTTTGTGGTAGGCTTGCCACATACTTTCCAGATATTTGATGCTATTTGGGTAATGATTGATAGGTTGACGAACTCTGCTCACTTTTTGCCAGTTCAAACTTTCTACAGTTCTAAGAGGTTGGATCAGATCTACATTCGTGAGATTGACAATTTTCATGGGGTTCCAGTCTCTATCATTTCTGACCGTGGTACTCAATTCACTTTATGTGTCTTAACGTCGATTCAGAGGGAGTTGGGTACCAAAGTTGAGCTTAGCACTACCTTCACCCGCAGACAGATGTTCAGTCAGAGTGCACTATTCATGTTCTAGAGGATATGTTGTGGTCTGTGTTATTGATTTCGGAGGTCAGTTCGACCAGTTCTTAGCCTTGAAAAAGTTTCCAAATAACAATAGGTATCTATCCAGTATTCAAATGGATGTGTTTGAGGATTTGTATGGTAGGCGGTGCAGATCTTCGAGGGTTAGTTTGATGCGTTTGAGGTTAGGCCATGGGGTACCGACTTGCGTCGTGATTCAATAGATAGAGTTCAGGTCATTCAGGAGAGACTTTTCTTTGCCCAGAGTAGGAAGAAGAGTTATGCTGACTAGAGGGTTTGAGACTTAGAGTTTATGGTTGGTGATCGTGTGTTCTTTTCAGTGTCGCCAATGAAGGGCCTGATGAGGTTCGATAGGAAGGGTTATCTCAGCCCTAGGTTCATTGGTCCATTTGAGATCCTTCATTGCATTGGGGATGTTGCTTATGAGTTGGCCCTGCCTCTTGCTCTTTGTGATGTTCATCCTATTTTCCATGTTTCTATGTACCGATGGTATTTTCTTGATGAGTCTCATGTGCTCCAACAGGATTCAATTCAATTGGATGAGTCTATATCCTTTGAGGAGGGGTGTAACACCCCGTTCACGTATCCAACTATCTAAGTTAGAAACTTCAGAAATTTCCAATGATTCAGGGTCTACAAGTTCAACCACGAGTCATGGTTGGAACCACAGTTCGTGGAAGGCAATCATGGAATCAAGGATGCAGACGGTCAGGATCCACGAGTCCAGCTTACGGTCTGTGGTTTGAATCACGGATCCATCCTGTTGACTCGTGGAAAGTCTTCAGAGGGATGACATTTCCCAAATTCCCTTCAGGAAGTATGAGTCAAGTCTACGACTCGTCATCCAAATGATGAGTCGTAGTCTTGAGTCGTGGTTTGATCGAGTCAGCCTAGCAACCTGAGTTCTATGACTCCATTCGACGAATCGTGATCCATTCCACGTGTCCGTCCTATTGACCCATAGAAATCGATCTGCAGTCCAAGATTATATCCTGAGTTCTACGAATGGCAAACGATGACTCGTCGTTCAGATCACGACTCGTAGACTGAGTCGTGGTCACTGTAAGTTGACCATTTTCCAGCTTTTTCCCCATTAAATCCTAGGGTCATTTTGGTCATTTCCTACCCTATTATGTATTAAGTGAAGTCGTTTTGACTACTTTTAGAAGGGTTTTAACCCATATTACCCTAAGTTTATCCCAAGTTCCTCATTCTCCTCCCAAAAAGGAAAATCCCTCTTCAAGCTCAAGTCTCCAAGCTCCAAGTCAAGTCTCCAAATCTTTTCCATTGAAGTGGGTAATCTTCACCTAAGGTATGTGGGTCTTTAGCAATGGGTTTCTTCCATTCTTGTGCCAAAAATCCCCAACTCATGAATTTGAATTATCAAGTTATGAAACTAGGGTTTTAAACCAAAATTGGTGAAAGTTTGTAAAATCAATTTCTATATTTAAATTCATGGTTTCTTATTGATTATTCATGATTTGATTATGATTCTTTCATTGATTTTGAAAGCCCAAGCATGAAAGTGGATTTCTATCATGAACCCATGAATTTACATGTTTTCAAGAGGAAATTAGCATGATTAGCTATCATGGCACTTATGAACTTATGAAACTGCATGTATGATTCTTCAAGTATGAATTTGTTATGAAAAGCATGTTTTGAGCTATGGCTAAGCTAAGCCTTCAGATTATGACTTTGAATTACATAGCATCAGATATGTCTTTTGCTTTTCAAAATAGCTTTAGCATTAGATATGTCATTGGTTTTTACTTAGCTTTGGCATTAGATATGTCAGTGGTTTTTTCTTAGCTTTGGCATCAGATATGTCATTGGTTTTGAACGGCTTTGGCATCAGATATGTCATTGGTATTATATGAGCTATATGTATATTTTTGGGAGTAGTATTAGCACCGAGTTGGACAGGTGAGAGTACCCATGAGTCCCAGAACTACGTTGCCCCCGTAGGTTAAGTCCCGTGCTGGGCATCAGTCTCAGGTGATCATGTTACAGTCATGCCTTTGTACCCCTGGATAGGTACATTGGGTTCTCTCGATGAGGCGTATACATCGGATTCCATGTAGCTCACACGGTCTATGTCGGTTATAGAACCTCCCACATAAACAGTTTATGATTAAGGTTGCATTTGACTCTAAATCAGATTTCATACTTATTACTTATGATTATGCTTCGACTTATGATATTTTAGAGTCATTGCATTCAGTTATTCTTTAAAAGCATGACTTCAGTTATTCAAGTATACTTAGCATGTTTTCACCATGTTCATGCATTGCTCACATACTTAGTACATTCCATAGTACTAACGCATATTGCATTGTATCCTTTTATGATGCAGACTCAGGTGTTCCTACTCAGGTGTTCCTACTCAGGTGTTCCTACTCAGATTCGTGGCTAGAGATCCAGCCACTCCTACTTAGCTATTGGTGAGTCCTCATAGTCCGAGAGCTAGGCTCCACCTCAATTTTATGTCTTCTTTATTTTTCAGATGTTTGAGTTAGTTGGGGTTATTGTCCCAACAACTCTCTATGATAGTAGTAGAGTCTTTTCATACATAGACCTTATGAGACAATTTCTTAGTTGTACTTCATAATTGACTTCTATTTATGATATTTTGAGTTTCTATATTAGATTTCTTCCACTTATCTTTTGTTATGCTTGAGAATGTTATGACAAAGGGTTAGCTTGGGATCCTTGTGGTCCCAAGTCCCGTGTTACGTCTAGGGGGTAACCTCGGGGCGTGAAATGTAGCATGTCGCTATTTAGTACAAGAAAGTTAGGAAGTTGAGGTCTAAGGATATTCCATCGGTAAAGGTACAATGGTGGCATTGTCCTATTGAGGAGGCTATTTGGGAGATCGAGATCGACATTCAGACCCGCTATACTCACCTTTTCGAGCCTTCAGGTATCTTTCTTTCATTAACTTTTGAGGAGAAAAATTCTTTTAGTAGTGGATGTTGTAATGACTCGCTAGGTCATTTTCTTGATTTTTGTGCTTTTTCTATATTTAGAGCTTTCCCACAATATCTACAGGTAATTTATGACTTGTCGGGACTGATGGTTTGGTTCCTGGGCAGTTCATTTGTGTTTTAAGCTCATTTCACTATTTTGCAGCTCTTGAGCTTGGTAGAGTTGAATTTGGTCAATATTCAGAGAAGATGACCTCGAATGGAAATTCAGTTAGTGATGTTAGCTTTGAAACATTGACTTTGGGCTAAAGGAAACTTTGGTTCGGGTCCTAAGGCTTCCAAACTCATTTTGGACTATTAGATTTTGTTTTGGAAAAATTTGGTTTTTGGGCATGGGGCCCACTTTTCATTAAAACAATTTCCATTAGGAATTTTCATCGGTTCTGTTGAGTTCGGAATATAATTTTTGGTATGATAGCATAGTTTGTTTGTGTCCATGGGACCCCAAATGAATCCCGAGGGTCCATCCAGTGACATTTTAGGTTGCCAAAGTGTTGTGATTGCTGGTTGCTATTGCAGCAATAGCCAACCCTTCGTGTTCACGGTGGGTTGGCTGCGTGTACAAAGAAGGGGCTTTGGCCATGCCTCCTTATGCTCTTCACCCACACCGGGCTTTGGCTATGTACGTGATTCTCGCGTACGCCATGGACAGCCCGCGTGCGCGTTAAAGAGGCACATGGGCCTACCTTATATGCGCGCGAGCGTCTGGCTGCGTGCCCATAGGCCTTTCCTTGCAGCTATATATGATTCAAAATTTATTTTCTCATCCATAAAACTGAATTTCTCCATTAACATTGAGCTTCAAGCACTGGTTCCAAGTTTTCTCTCCTTCCTAGCAATTCTGGTATGTCCCTCCTAGTCCTCTATTCCTTTTCCTTCATTCAATTCATGTTGTTTTCGTTAAATTTCTGATTAATTTCCTGCTTTAAAATTCTTGATCAAAGTGGACTTCGAGGCTGTTTTGGCTCCCAAACGAGTCCTTTTTACGCTCAAATTTTGGGCATGACTTTATAAACCCGTTGTGGATATAATTGTAAAATTTGTTTTCTGTTTTATTATCCGGGCCTTAAGGGTTATTTTTTGACTCAATTTCTAGCCTGAATTTTTGTATAACAATATGGGTGTCATTAATCTTGTCTTGACACCTCGATTATATTCTTGAAAGCATAGCAGCATTCCGAGGCTGTTTGAAAGGGGAAGGCACACGAGTGACGGTTCGTGCCTACAGTTTGGCCCCAAGGTAGGTTACAGTTTTCTTATTTTAGACTTGGATTAGTTAAATTTTATATGTTATGAGTTAGATGAACGTTAGGCTAGGTGTAAGTTAGAATTAGGATTAAATCTTGTTTTCTACTCTTTTTGGCCATCTTCGGGACTGTAGAATAGCTCTACCATGTCATTCTTTAGTATAGGAGCTTGGAGAATTGTCATGGCTAACCTAGATTCCTTAGAATGATTTAGGGAGGTTTTAGAGGCAGAGTAGGTGCTTTTACTTGTTTTTCCTGCTTATTTCTGTTGTTGCTTGTCTATTATCGTATTTATGTATCTGTGGGCTCGAGGCCATAGCGTGGATCGGATGGAGTTGCAGGTCAGTTTTCTTGACTGGAGGGTGTTTTACCCTGGTTGCTTATACGTATATGGTATTCTCTGAATTTTGCATCGTACCTCATATTGTATTGCCTGGCAAAAAGGTTTGGAAATGATGGAAATATGAGATTTTTGGGTTCAAATGTATGATTTTTACTTAACCACTGGCTTTCAAAATAAAGGAATGTACCACTATTTATACCGGTCTGAGGGATGTTTTTGGACCTTTTCACTATTTTACTTTCATGTTGATTAGTCCGAGGCACGATTTCTAGTGGCCCGAGGGGCACATATTTGGGTTTTACTTTTATGCATATGTTGATGAGCTCGAGGTTGCATTTCGAGCACCGGGGGTACCACATACCGGGTTTTTAATTTCTGCATTATCCATATACTGTATCATATCATCTCGCAATGCATTGCATTGCATTGCATATATGTACGTGGAGTGCTTTTGCCTTTATTACTATTATTATCTTCACCATCAATATAGCTAGTTCAGTTTTCTATTGATAACTAAATTTAGGTGGATCCCTTCACTTTCTTACGTCTTACAACATATATTATCTTTCTGAGCTCGATCATTCTATGATGCCTACTGAGTACCCATAATTTTGATACTCATACTACACTCTACATTTTTTCTGATGCAACACCTAGTACGAGCCACCCTCGTTGACCCTCTAATCATTCGTGGCTAGCTGATGTTCAGACTGCGGTGAGCTCCTAGAATTTGGTGATCCTTTACTGCTTTCCATCTACATATCTGTCTATTTTATTGTATTTTTGATTGACAACACTTATTATATAGCTATTCCATACTTTTGACACTCTTGTACCAGTGACACTAGATCCAGGGTTAGTCTTGTAGATGATTTGTCTTCTCGGTCACTTTGTGGCCATTTTGTATGTCTATTGTTGTTGGTATGTGTTTATACCTTTTTCCCCCTTCTTGTATGGTTCCCTCTCGTATTTCATTTTTTATTTTTTTTTACTGTACTTGTGTATTCTTGTGTTGTCTTTCCTACCAGGGGTTATGTAGGCGCCATTGTAGCCCAATTTTAGGTTGTAACAGTGACATTTGGATCTTGGGGATGTAATAGTTAGTTTTTCTACTTATTTGTTGATAGTAAATACGTGCATTATTATATCTTTAATTGCCTTATTACTGTTAAGTGAATCAGTAAGTGGTTAATTTTGTTAGTAAGATATGGTTTTCCCACATGGGGGGTTAGTGTGGGTTCCACTAATGACCATTTGGGTTGTGACATCAGGAATTAGAGAAACTTGTCATGGGGTTGAAATTAAGGATAAAATTAGTAGAAAAATCAATGGCAGAATCAGTAGTACAATCAGCAGCACCCATAGGGTAACCAAACCAACGCTAAGTCAAGCAATATAGAGGAGACGTTGAAAAAAGTCGTGGATAGTCAAGAAAATCACAAACTCGCAATCAAAAATCTTGAAATTACTATTGGGCAACAATTGGTAGCTTGCACATTCTATGATCTACGGGCTAGTATCAATTTGATGCCCTTGTCTATCTTCAGGACGATGGTACTTGGTAGCCCCTATCCTGCTATTACTGTATTGCAATTGGTTGACAGATCATTGGCTAGACCCGATTGAGTGATAGAGGAAATGGTTGTATAGGTTGGCTCTCTCATATTTTTGGTTGATTTTGTCACGCCCCGAAGCGACCCCCTGGGCACAACACGGTGCTTAGTGTCACAAGTGACCCCAAGCTAACCCATGGCATGGCACATCTATACAAATTCAGGTTAAGACATGCACTTTGCGGAAGCAAAAAACAATTTTAATATATGAAAGCGGAAAGAACCCAAGAATCTGAATATATAATGTATATAAAAACATAGTGTTGACTGAGAACCACACTAATGACAGCTGAATCTAGTATATGTATGAAAGACTTCTAACTGAATAGGAGTTGCTGGGACATGCCCCCAGTTAACTCTAATAAATATGAATCTATAAATAAATGCGGAAGGTATAAGCATGGCTATCATCCTCGAACTATTGAGGACTCACCAACTGAGCTGCTGGATACGGGCCGAAAGTTTAACTACACGCAGTCTGGATGCTGAGATCCTGAACCTACATCATAAAACTATGTAGAACAAAAGTATGCATCAGTACTTTGAATGTACTAAGCATGAAGGATATGCACAAAGCTGGACAATATAGAACTGAACATAAAAATAGATATACTACAACATAACTGAATGTTGAACTGAATGCAATGACCAAGTACAAATCATGAAATAACATGCTAAACTGAATACTGAACATATATGTTGGATGCAAGGTCAATGCACATGAATCTGGCTAGCCATTACTAACCGACATACCCCATGTTAAGCTAACTATGGGGCCAACATGTAACCCTGGATGGAAGGGTGTTCATACCTTGCCAAGGGAACGAACAAGTCTGATGTGGATCCACTGTTGATGTCCACAAGGGACAAGGAGTTTGAGCCTGGTCTGACAGCTGACTCCTCTAAACCTACAGTGGCACCGTAGTTCTAGGACTTGGGGACTGTTACTAAAGGTCTTAGCCTAAGCTGACAGCTAAGTCTTCATTCCCTCGTCCGCTTGGTACTAAGTCTACTCCCACTGAATGTAAGTAATAATATACTTAAATAAAGGATAGCTCAAATACTGATAAATGATTGAGAATGCAACCTACAAAGGCTGAAGGGTATAGCATTCAATTTCTGCAGCATAAACATATAACTGATCTACCTAGCAAGCTAAATTCATGGAATACTGGAATTGCTACTAGTTATGGTTTCTGAGCATTATTCATGAAACGGTACTAATTCTTCAAGTGACATATAATCAATACTATAAAGGCTGTAAGAATTGAATTACAATAATTCCCTAAGATTTAGGAACCCTAGGTCTGAAACATTCATGGAGAAAACCGAAGGTAGACTGGAATTATAACACCCCAAAAATGTATCCTACTTTTAAACTCAGACTTGAAGAAAATTTTGGACTTCCATGTACCACGGGTCAAGTCCATGAGTCGTGGAAGGTTCCACGAGTCATGTAAGTGACTCATGATTCTAGTCCTGCAGACCATCCTCAGGTCTGACAACCATGAGTTTCTTCCACGACTCGTAGAAGTTTCTATGGGTTATTCTGTTAACTCGTGGACCTTGATCAGAGGTCAGTTAATTTCCCTTACTTCCATGACTAGGTTCTAGGACTCGTGGAAGTTTCCACGAGTCATCATCTTGAGCCGTAGAAGAGCTTCAATAGCCTGGAATTTAGCTCAGGAACGACGACCCCATTAAACGATCCATGATTAGTTCTATGGTTCATGGGAGGGACTCGTGGAACCTGAAGTTGAGTTTTTAAGGCAGTTTTTCTTAATTAAATCCTAGGGGCATTTTGGTTATTTCCCACCCTTTTAACTACTAAGTGAAGTCGTTTTGACTATTCCTAGTCGGGTTTTGACCCATATTATCCTAAGTCTTTTCTAAGCTCCTCATTCACCTCAGAAAAAGGAAAAGTTCCTCTCAAGCTTCAAGTTCAAGCCTCCTAAATCTTTCCATTGAAGTGGGTTATCTTCTTCTAAGGTATGTGGGCCTTCAACAATGGGCTCTTTCACCCTTGTGCCTAAAAATCCCCAATCCTTATGATGAATTATGAACTTATGAAATTAGGGTTTTGATCCAAAATTTGGGAAAAATTTATGAAATCAGTTTCTATGTTAAAATTCATGGTTTATTATTGATTATACATGATTTGTTCATGATTCCTTCATTGGTTTTAAAATCTCAAGTATGTGAATTGATTTCTAGCATGAATCCATGAAATTTCATGTTTTCAAGAGAAATTTGGCATGATTAAATATCATGGCCTTTATGTATTTACGAAATTACATGCCTAATTTTTCAAGTATGAATTTAGAAAGAAAAGTATGTTTTGAATTATGGCTATGCTAAGCTTTATGAACTATGATATGAAAGTTGCATGGTACCCAATATGTTTCATGCTTTATGAACAAAATTTTGCATGAGAGGGTGCCACTATGAAATGATGAGCTATATGTGCATGTTTTGGGAGTAGTATTTAGCACCGAGTTGGACAGGGTGAGAGTACCCATAGTCCCAAAAACTACATTGTCAACGTAGGTTATGAAATGATGTGACTCAAAGGATTATGAGAGTGGATCCACATCTTTATGGATGGTGTCCTTACCTTAGAGGGACCTAGGACAGCTTTGCAAACTAGGGTTATATAGTTGGGTATGGTGACTGTTCCTTTGCAAGGCTCAAAGTCAGCTTTGCTAACTAGGGTTATATAGTTAGATTCCATGTAGCTGAGATGGTCTCATGTCGGTTATAAGAAACTCCCGTATGTATGTTTTTAAGTTTTCTAAGCTTTATGAACTCTCTTATGAAATACCTTTTGAAGTTGGCTTTTGTATCATGATTCAGCTTTCCATTATGATATCTTCTCATGATACTCTATTATGCATGGATTATGTTTAAGTATGTTTTAAATAATGTTTTATCATACTTATACATTGCTCAAGTACTTAGTACTAACACATATTATGTTGCATCCTTTGATGATGCCAATTCAGGTGTCCCTTAACAGATACGTGGCTAGAGTTCCTGGCCACTCTCCGTCAGCTTTGGTGAGTCCTTATAGTTTGAGGACTAGACTTTACTCTAGCTTTATGTTCCCTTTCTTTTCAGATTGTCAAGTTAGTTGGGTATTGTCCCATCAACTCTTTATGCTAGTCTTAGAGGCTTTTCAGACATAGATGTTATGGGATTATCTGTGAGTTATATTCCTTATTCGACTTATCTATCTATGATTATGTTTTCTATTTTGGATTCCCTTATGATACTTCTGCTATGTTTTCCTTCATGTTTACTTGAGAATGCTATGACTAAGGGTTAGCTCTAGATCCTTGTGGTCCCGAGTCCCGTGTTATGTTTAGGGGGTAACCTCAGGGCATGACAAACTTGGTATCAGAGCCTCAGGTTCAAAAGTCCTAGGATGTCTGAAAGCCGCATCGAGTAGAGTCTTTTTCATGTGTGTGAAGCGCACCTTACATATGAGAGAGAAGCTATGAGATGTCTTAGAAAATTTCACTTCCTTCATGATCATGTCATGCGATAGAGCTTAACTCTTATGTTCCTCTAATCCTTATCTTGTACATTTCATATTATGCCTCCCCGATATGCTATGCCTCCCAGAGCCACTTAGAATGTTGCTCCTCAAGTTCTGGTTCCCGATGTCACTAATGATGAGTTCAGGAATTCCATCCATTTGCTAGCCCAGACTTTGGCAACTCAGGCAAATCAGCAGGCTCCTTCCCCCGCCTATCCTCAAGGTGGTGTAGCATCCGATTTCATGACTTTGTTCAGATAAACCCACCTAAATATTGGGGTTCCAAAGTGAGTGAGGACCCGTTCAACTTTGTTGATGAAGTGAAGAAGATCTTTTAAGTTATGCAAGTGGTTGTGGTTGAATGTGTTGAACTTGCATCCTATCAACTCAAGGATGTAGCTCACATTTGGTTAACTCAATGGAAGGAGACGAGGGTGACGGATGCGGTCCTCTTGACTTGGGAGTGTTTTGAGAGGGGCTTTCTTGATAGGTTCTTTCCTCGAGATTTGATGTAAGCGAAGGTAGAGGAATTTGTGAACTTGAGACAAGGTTCGATGTCAGTGCAAGAGTACAGTCTGAAGTTCACTAAATTGTCTAGGTGTGCTCCCTCCATGGTAGCGGACCCGCATTATGAAATGAGCAAGTTTATATATGGGGTTTTTGATGTGGTAAAGAAAGATTGTAGGTTTGCTTTGTTGTTGAGTGATATGAACATTTCCCGACTCATGACTCATGCCCATAAGATTTATAGTGACAAGCTTAGGGAGATGGCAAAGGAGAACAAAAGGGCTAGATCCGACGGGTCAGGTTTTGGTCATCACAGGTCCGGAGGTGGACATCGCTCTTCTTTCCAGAAGAATTTATTAGGATCTGTTCATTCTTCTGCTAGTGCTCCTACTCTGGCCCAGAGGCTTCATTATGATTAGGGTGGTAGAGGATATGGTTCCTATTCTATGTCTCAAGGCAGTGTTACTAAGGGATCTTCCTACCCAGCTTGTGTTAAGTGTGGGAAGAGTCATGTTGGTGAGTTTTTGGCCGGTTCAGGTAGTTGCTACGGAAGTGGTCAAGCTGGACATCGTATCACATATTTTCCTTCAGCTAAGAAGGGTCAGGGAGGTGGTAGGACTCAGTCTACCCCAACATATTCGAGGGATAGACCATCCCTGCAGGGCGCATCTTCTAGTTCTGATGGCCAGTGACAGAACTGCCTTTATGCTATGTCCTCACGTCAAGACCAAGAGGGTTCCCCAGATGTGGTTAATGGTATGTTAAAAGTCTTCTCTCTTGATGTGTATGCTTTGTTGGACCCCAGTGCCTCCTTATCTTTTGTAACCCCTTATGTTGCTTGTAAGTTCGAGATTCATCCTGAATTTCTTTTAGAACCTTTTCATGTTTCTACTCCTGTTGGTGAGTCAGTCCTAGCCGAAAGAATCTATCAAAATTGCCCAATCTCAGTCCTTCATAGGGTCACTTCAGCATATCTAGTAGAGTTGGAGATTACTAATTTTGATGTTATTTTTGGTATGGACTGGTTGTATGCATGTTACGCTTCTGTTGATTGTCGTACTCGAGTAGTCAGTTTCAAGTTCCCTAATGAACCCATTTTAGAATGGCAAGGTAGTCCCCCTTCCTCGAAAGGTTGCTTCATATCCTATCTTAAGGTTAGGAAGATAACTTCTAAAGGCTATGTCTATCATATAGTTTGGGTTATGGACACAGATTCTGAGACCCCACCTATTCAGTCTATCCATGTTATGAATTAATTCCCAGAAGTGTTTCCCAATGACTTGCCCGGAGTCCCTCCAGAGCGGGAGATTGACTTTAGGATAGATCTTTTTCCGGAAATGAATCCTATCTTTATTCATCCGTATGGAATGGCTCCATAGAACTTAAAGAGTTAAAAGATCAGTTGAAAGACTTGTTTGATAAGGGTTTCATCAGGCCTAGTATTTCTCCTGAGGGTGCCCCAGTTTTGTTTGTTCAAAAGAAGGATGGTTCTATTAGTATGTGCATTGATTACCGCCAATTGAACAAGGTCACAATCAAGAATACGTATCCTATTTATAGGATTGATAGCTTGTTCGATCAGCTTCAGGGTGCTAGTTTCTTCTCCAAGATCGACCTTAGATCTGGTTATCACCAACTTCGAGTTCGGGAGTGTGATATCCCAAAGAAAGCCTTCAAGACTCGGTATAATCATTATGAGTTTGTTGTTATGTACTTTGGTCTAACGAATGCTCCTGCAGCTTTTATGGATTTGATGAATCTTTTGCTGAAGCAATATTTGGATTCATTCGTGATTATTTTCATTGATGATATCCTCATCTACCCTAGGAGTGAGGAGGAGCATGCAGATCACTTAAGAGTTGTGTTGCAAACTCTCAAGGATAGGCACTTGTTTTCTAAGTTTAGCAAGTGTGAGTTTTGGATGCAGTCTGTTGCTTTTCTGTGTCATATTGTGACTAAAGATGTTATTCGGGTTGATTCTCAAAAGATAGAGGCAATAAAGAACTGGACTAAACCTACTTCCCCATCAGATATTAGGAGTTTCTTGGGTTTGGCTAGTTACTACCAGAGGTTTGTGGAAGGATTTTCTTCTATTGCTGCCCCTTTGACCCGACTTACTCAGAAAAAGGTAAAATTTCAGTGGTCCGATGTTTGAGAGAAAAGCTTTCAAGAATTGAAGAATAGATTGACCACCACTCTGGTGTTGACCCTAACCTAGGGCCTAAATGATTTTGTGGTGTATTATGATGCTTCTAGGATTGGTTTGGGTTATGTTTTGATGCAGCGTGGTAAGGTGATTGCTAATGCTTCGATACAGCTTAAGACTAATATGAAGAACTATCCTACTCATGATCTCGAGTTGGCAGTCGTGGTCGATGCTTTAAAGATTTGGAGACATTACTTGTATGGTGTGCATGTGGATGTGTTTACCGATCATAAGAGTCTTCCATATGTGTTTAGTCAGAAGGAGTTGAATTTGCGACAAAGGAGATGGCTTGAGCTACTTAAGGATTATGATATGAGCTTGCTTTACCATCTGGGTAAGGCCAATATGTGGCGGATGATTTAAGTAGGTTGTCCATGGGAAGTGTTGCTTCTATTGAAGATGAAAAGAAGGAATTGGTAAGAGAAGTTCATAGACTTGCTCGGTTGGGAGTTCGACTTATGGACTCGACCAAAGGTGTTGTGATTGTGCAGAATGGTTCTAAATCATCCTTGGTGGCTGAGGTAAAGGCAAAGAAAGACCAAGATCCCATTTTACTTTAGCTTAAGGGTGCAGTCCATCAGGAGTGGGTTGAGGTTTTCTCCCAAGGGGGAGATGGTGTGGTTCATTACCAGGGTCACTTATGTGTGTATTGATGGGTTGAGATAGCATATTCTGACTGAGGCTTATAGTTCTAGGTATTCTATTCATCCGGGTGCCACTAAAATGTCCCGTGATCTATGGGAAGTCTTTTGGTGGAATGGTATGAAGAAGGACATAGTCGGGTTTGTGGCTAAGTGTCCCAACTGTCAACAGGTATAGGTCAGGTGGTATCCTTCAAGATATTGACCTTCCCACTTGGAAATGGGAAGCAATTAATATGGACTTTATTACTGGGTTGCCTCGTACTTAAAGGCAACATGACTCCATTTTGGTGATTATCGACCGAATGACTAAGTCATCCCACTTCTTGGTTGTTAAGACTACGGATACAGCGGATGATTATGCCAGACTTTACATCTGGGACATAGTCCGATTGTATGGTGTTCCTTTGTCTATCATTTCAGATAGTCCTCACTTTACATCTCAGTTTTAGAAGTCGTTTCAGAAAGGTCTTGGTACTAAAGTGAAGCTTAGCACAGATTTTCACCCTCAGACGGATGGCCAGGCCGAGCGTACTATTCAGACTCTGGAGGATATGTTGAGGGCTTGTGTTATTGACTTCAAAGGAAATTGGGATGATCACTTACCTCTTATCGAGTTTGCCTACAACAACAGCCTTCACTCTAGCATCCAGATGGCTCCTTATGAGGCTCTTTATGGTCGGAGAGGTAGGTCTCCTATTGGTTGGTTTGAGGTAGGGGAGGCAGCTCTGATTGGTCCAGATTCGTTTCATGAAACTATGGAGAAGGTTCAACTTATTGAGGAAAGGTTGAAGATCGCTCAGAGACGACAAAAATCTTATACGGATGTGAGGAGAAGGGAGTTGGAATTTGAGGATGATGATTGGGTTTTCCTTAAGGTGTCACCCATGAAGAGTGTGATTAGGTTTGGCAAGAAAGGAAAGCTTAGTCCCCGTTTTATAGGTCCTTATCGTATTTCAAAGAGAGTTGGTAGTGTTGCTTATGAGTTGGAGTTGCCAACAGAATTGGAAGCGGTTCATTCAGTTTTCCACATTTCCTTATTGAAGAAGTGTGTTGGTGATCCAACCTTGAATGGTCCTTTGGAAGACATGGGTGTGAAGGGTATTCTCACCTATGAGGAGGTTCCCATGTAGATCCTTGATCGTCAAGTTCGGAGTTTGAGGAACAAAGAAGTCACATCCGTGAAAGTCCTTTGGAGGAATCAGCCTGCAGAAGGTGCTACTTGGGAAGCAGAAGAGGCCATGAAGGCCAAATATCCTCATCTATTTCCTTCCAACTCAGTTCCAGCTTGAGGTAATAGTTTCCTCCTTAGTATGTCCCTCCGATTCTATTCCACCAGTTTCTCTCATGATCCTAGCATGCATACATGTTTTATGAGGTTAGTTAATCATGTTTTCAAGTTAAGAAGTTCAGTTTTCATGATATTCCCTTGATTTTTGTGTTTTGATGTTTGGTTGGGTTGTTTTCTCCTTAGTTTTCCTTCTTTGGTCTTCATTCGAGGACGAATGGGGGGAGATATTGTTACACCCTGGAAACGTATCCAGCTTTTAAACTCAGACTTGCAGAAAATTTTGGACTTGCAGGGACCACGAGTCAAGTCCACGAGACGTGGAAGGTTCCACGAGTCGTGGAAGTGACTCATAATTCTAATCATGTAGACCATCCTCAGGTCTAACAACCACGAGTTCATTCCACGACTCGTAGAAGTTTCTACGGGTCATTCTGTTGACTCGCGGACCTTGATCAGAGGTCAGTCAATTTCCCTGACTTCCACGACTTGTGAAAGTTTCCATGATTCATCCTGTTGAACCGTAGAAGATCTTCATTAGCCTGGAATTTGGCTAAGGAACTATGACCCCGTTCCACGAGCTGTGATTAGTTCTACGGTTCATGGGAGGGACTCCTGGAACCTGAAGCTGGCTTATTAAGGCAGTTTTTCTTAATTTAATCTCAGGGGCATTTTGGTTATTTCCCACCCTTTTAACTACTAAGTGAAGTCGTTTTGACTATTCCTAGTAGGGTTTTCACCCATATTATCCCAAGTCTTTTCTAAGCTCCTCATTCACCTCCCAAAAAGGAAAAGTTCCTCTCAAGTTCAAGTCTCCAAGCTTCAAGTTCAAGCCTCCTAAATCTTTCCATTGAAGTGGGTTATGTTCTTCTAAGGTATGTGGGCCTTCAACAATGAGTTCTTTCACCCTTGGGCCCAAAAATCCCCAATCATTATGTTGAATTATGAACTTATGAAATTAGAGTTTTGATCCAAAATTTAGGGAAAATTTATGAAATCAATTTCTATGTTTAAATTCATGGTTTCTTATTGATTATACATGATTTGTTCATAATTTCTTCATTGGTTTTAAAAGCTCAAGTATGAGAATTGATTTCTAGCATAAATCCATGGAATTGCATGTTTTCAATAGAAATTTAGTATGATTAGATATCATGGCCGTTATATATTTATAAAATTGCATGCCTAATTCTTCAAGTATGAATTTAAAAAGAAAAGCATGTTTTGAATTATGGCTATGCTAAGATTTATGAACTATGATATGAAAGTTGCATGGTACCTGATGTGTTTCATGCTTTATGAATAAGATTTGGCATGAGAGAATGCCACTATGAAATAATAAGCTACATGTGCATATTTTGGGAGTAGTATTTAGCACCGAGTTGGAAAGTGTGAGAGTACTCATAGTCCCTGAAACTATGTTGCCAGCGTAGGTTATTAAATGGTGTGCCTCAATTGCTTATGAGAGTGGATCCACGTCTTTATGTATGGTGTCCTTGCCTTAGCAGGGAATAGGAATGCTTTGCCAACTAGGGTTATATAGCTGGGTATGGTGACTGTTCCTTGGCAAGGTTCAAAGTCAGTTTTGCTAACTAGGGTTATATAGTTAAATTCCATGTAGCTCACATGGTCTCATGTAAGTTACAAGAAACTCCGGTATGTATATTTTTAAGTTTTCTAAGCTTTATGAACTCTCTTATAAACTATCTTTTGAAGTTGGATTTTGTATTGTGATTCAGCTTTCCATTATGATATCTTTTCATGATACTCTATTATGTATGGATTGTGTTTAAGTATGTTTTAAAGCATGTTTTATTATACTTATGCATTTCTCACATACTTAGTACATTGCATAGTACTAACGCATATTATGCTACATTCTTTGATGATGCAGATTCATGTGTCCCTTCACAGATACGTGGATAGAGTTCCCGGCCACTCTAAGTCATCTTTGGTGAATCCTCATAGTTCGAGGACTAGACTTTGCTCTAGCTTTATGTTCCCTTTCTTTTCAGATTGTTGAGTTAGTTGGGGTATTGTTCCATCAACTCTTTATGCTAGTCTTAGAGGCTTTTCAGACATAGATGTTATGTGATGATCTTTGAGTTATATTCCTTATTCGACTTATCTATCAATGATTATGTTTCCTATTTTTGATACCCTTATGATGCTTCTGCTATGTTTTCCTTCATGTTTACTTGAGTATGCTATGACCAAGGGTTAGCTTGGGATCCTTGCCGTCCTGAGTCCCGTGTTACGTTTAGGGGGTAACCTCGGGGTGTGACAGGAATCTAGGGACCTAATGGATGAAAGGAACCCACTAGTGAATTCCCACATACCTGGTGAAGAAATCCACGGAGAAATCCTTTTATTTTTGGGGCTGAACTTGATAAAGACCTCTGTTTGTTCTTTGAGGAAAACTGTCGCCTCTTTCTCTTATTTTCTTTCTAAGTTTATAGAATTTAGGGGAATGAATGTTTTAGGTAGTTTTAGGCTATTTAATTAGGCTTAAACGACATAAAACTATGTAGCTTAGGCCCAAAAAGGGAAAAGAAAAGTTTGGAATACCCCTGGGAAAGTTAAAAGAATTTCTGCAGAAAATGCGACTCAGGGATCACGACTCCGGATGATGGACCGTACTCCTAGAAAATGGACCATCAACCTGAGTCATGGTTCTGCTTAAGAGTTTTAGGGGTCTCTGGTCTCAATTACTATGACTCAACATGATGGACCGTTCTTCGAAATGACAGTTCGTCATATGACTCGTGGTTCCTTGGATTTGACTTAGCCTGGGGATTTCCATGAGTCAAAGGATGGACCGTTCTTCTGAAGTACGGTCCGTAAACCAACTCGTGGTTTCTGGGTCTAGAACTGGGGGTCCTCTGATTCAGGGAAACCACCTGTGACAGGTCGAGCCGTGGTTCTAAACTATGGTCCGTGGTTCTAACCGTAGTCCCAGGTACATGTACTGGAAAGTTACTGGAACTTGAACTACGGTTCAAGATGAAGGTCCGCAGTTCCAAACTACGATCCGTACTCTTGAACCGTGGTTCCTGAAAACTTGAATTTTTCTAAAATTTTTATTCTCTACCGGTTTTTTGAGCTTAGTCTGGGCTTGAAAGTTCTCGGGGGTTACAATATCTCCCCCTTGGGATCATTCGTCCTCGAATGAAGACTGAATAAGCTGACTTTGGAGGAGAAGAGCTGCAATCCCTATCAACAGAGTACTAGAAACTTATATCTAACTGAACTGAGTTCCATAAATATGCAAGTATGTTGAAATGCAAGGGTAACTGATGTAACAAGGTGCTGAGACTGAATTTCACTATAATAGACTGAGAGACTGGAGAGGAACTATTTACCTCAAGCTGAAACTGAATCGGCGGGAAAGAGGTGAGGGTACTTTGACATCATGGCTACTTCTGCTTCCCAAGTAGCTCCTTCTAAGGACTGATTCCTCCACAAAACTTTCACTGAAGAGACTTTATTCCTCAACCTACCAACCTGATGGTCAAGAATCTCAACTAGAACCTACTCATAGGTGAGTCTCCCCTTTATAGCCACACTCTCTAAAGGTACTATCAAAGTCGGATCACCCACACACTTCTTCAACATGTAAATATGGAAGACTGGATGAACTGTTGCTAGTTCTGATGGTAACTCTAACTCGTAGGCCATATTACCAACCCTTTTCAGGATTTTGTAAGGACCTACATATCTGGGACTGAGCATCCCTTTCTTGCCGAATATCATTACCCCTTTCATGGGTGACACCTTAAGAAAAACCCAATCATCGATCTCAAACTCTAAGTCTCTTCTCCTAACATCTGCATAGGACTTCTTATGACTCTGAGCTATCTTTAGCCTATCTCTGATTAGTTGAACTTTCTCCATTGCCTCATGTACCAAATCTGGTCCAATCAAAGCTGCTTCACCTTCTTCAAACCAACCAACAGGTGACCTACATCTATGCCCATAGAGGGCCTCATATGGGGACATATGAATGCTGGAATGGAAGTTGTTATTGTAGGTGAACTCTATGAGAGGTAGGTAATAATCCCAACTACCTTTGAAATTGATCACGCAAGCCCTCAACATGTTCTCTAAGGTATGAATTGTATGGGTTTCCTGACCATCCGTCTGCAGATGAAGTGTTGTACTCAGATTCACCTGAGTACCAAGACCTTTCAAGAAAGATCTCCAGAAGTGAGATGTAAATTGAGGACCTTTATCTGAGATGATAGACAAGGGAACCCCATGCAACCTGACTATCTCACTGATGTCGAGTCTGGCATAATCCTCCGCTGAATCTGTAGTCTTGACTGCCAAGAAGTGAGCTGACTTAGTGACCCTGTCCACTATCACCAGAATGGAGTTATGTTGTCTGCGAGTACGAGGTAAACCTATAATGAAATACATGTTGACCACTTCCCACTTCCAAGTAGGAATGCTAATTTCCTGAGTCACACCTCCTGGTTTTCTGATGGTCTACCTTAACCTGCTGACAGTTAGGACACTTAGCCACAAAATTTGCTATGTACCTTCTCATGTCGTTCCACTAATAGACTTCCCATAGATCACGGTACATCTTAGTGGCACCTGGATGAATGGAATATCTGGAATTATGGGCTTCTAAAAGGATCTGCTGCCTTAACTCACCCACCTTAGGAACACATAAGTGACCCTGATAACGAAGTATACCATATCCCCCTTGGGAGAAAACATCAACTCTCTGCTGATGAACTGCACCCTTCAGCTGAAGTAATATGGGATCACTATCCTTTTTCTCCATAACCTCCACTACCAATGAAGATTCTGACCCATTATGAACTATCACATCACCATATGACGTGTCCATAAGGCAAACTCCTAGGCGAGCAAGCCGATGAACATCTCTGGCAAATTCTCTCTTTTCTTCCTCCACATGTGATACACTACCCATAGACAGTCTACTGAAAGCATCCACCACTACATTGGCCTTACCCAGATGGTAGAGCACATTCATATCATAATCCTTGAGTAACTCAAGCCATCTCCTCTGACAAAGGTTTAACACCTTCTGGGTGAATACATAATGGAGGCTTTTATGATCTGTGAACACATCAACATGAACACCATACAAGTAGTGCCTCCTAATCATTAGGGCAAACACAACAGTTGCAAGCTCGAGGTCATGGGTCGGGTAGTTCTTCTCATGGGTCTTAAGTTGTCTGGAAGCATAAGCTATGACCTTACCCTGCTGTATCAAAACATAGCCCAGGCTGATTCTGGAATGCATCACAATAAACCACATAACCATCTGAACCCTCTAGTAGAGTCAAAATAGGTGTTGTAGTCAACCTGGTCTTCATTTCTAAGAAACTCTTCTCACACTCATCTGATAACTGAAACTTGACCTTTTTTTGAGTCAACTTCATCAATGGGGTAACTATGGATGAAAATCCTTCAACAAATCTCTGGTAGTAACTGGCCAAACCTAAGAAACTCCTGATGTAGGTCGGAGAGGTGGGTCTAGGCCAGTTCTTTATTGCCTTAATTATCTGAGAATCAACATAGATCCCTTCTCTGGATACCACATGACCAAGAAAAGAGACAGACTATAACCAGAATTCACACTTGCCAAACTTAGCGAATAACTGGTAATTTTGAGAGTTTGCAGAACAACCCTCAGATGAGTAGCATGCTCCTCCTCGTTCTTAGAGTAAAAAAGGATATCGTCAATGAAAACAATGATGAACAAGTCCAACTACTATTTGAACACCCTGTTAATTAAGTCTATGAAAGATGCAGGAGCATTGGTTAGTCCAAAAGACATAACAACAAATTCGTAGTGACCATATCGAGTCCTGAAGTATGTCTTTGGGATGTCACTATCTCTGACTCTGAGCTGATGATAGCCGGATCTGAGGTGTAACTTAGAGAAGTAACTAGTTCCTTGAACCTGTTCACACAAGTCATCAATCCTAGGGATGGGGCATTTCTTCTTGATTGTGACTTTGTTCAACTGACGGTAGTCGATGCACATCCTGAGAGAATTGTCTTTCTTATGCACGAACAACACTGGGGCACCCCATGGAGAGATGCTGGGTTTGATGAAGCCCTTATCTAAAAGGTCTTTCAGCTATTATTTCAATTCCTTAAGCTCAGCTGGAGCAATGTTTTAAAGAGGAATTGAAATAGGCTGGGTATCTGGAAGGAGATCTATTTTGAAGTCGATTTCCCTTTTGGAGGAACTCTTGGAAGATCTTCTGGGAACACTCCTGGAAACTCATTTAATACTGGGACTGACTCAAGAGTTGGGGTCTCAGAGTTTGTATCCTTACTTGCACAAGATGATAGATATATCCCTTGGAAATCATCTTTCTGGCCTTAAGGTAGGAGATGAAATGACCTATAGGAACTGAGTTGCTACCCTTCCACTCTAGGACTGGCTCGTTAGGAAACTAAAACTAAACAATCCTAGTTCTACAATCGACTGAGGAATAACATGAATGTAACCAATCCATGCTTAGAATTATATCAAAGTCTACCATTTCTAAATCTACTAGATCTGCTGAGGTGACTTTCTGGGAAACTGTGACAGGGAAATTTCTGTATACCCATCTAGCTATAACTGGGTCACCAACAGGAGTAGTAACTGAGAAGGGTTCTGGAAGAGTTTCTGGACTGACACCAAATTTTACTGCTATATATGGAGTTATAAAGGAAATTGTAGCCCCTGGGTATAACAATGCATAAACATCAGTATTGAATACTTGCAAGGTACCTGTGACTACATCAGGAGAATCCTCCTAATACTGTCGAGCCTGAAGAGCATATAACCTATTCTAGGGTTGCCCACCACCTATTCAAAACGAGGCACCGTACTGAGTGAGGCAACCTATTAGGGCTGCTGTAGAACCAGTCTGAGCTTGTGGGCGAAGATCCTTATGCTTTTGAGAAGCTGTGGGCCTATCCCTCATCATGTCTCCTGGCTTACCACACCCAAAGCAACTTCCACTGCCTGCCATGCACTCTTCCTGGTGGTTCCTAGCATACTTCTTACATACAGGATTAGCGCACCCACTAGTAACCATACCTTAGGACTTGGAGCCAGACACTCTATCCCGCCTATTCTTTTTGAACTTAGGCAATGGGGCACTGCTAGTAGATGGAGCTGGAGGTGAATTCTTCTGGCAATATTGAGAGCGATTGCCACCCTCTGACCTCTACTGAAAGTGGCTGTAATCATCTATTCTAGCCCTCTTAGTATCACCTCCCCTTTCCTTGATCTTTTCCTCCTCAATCTGCTGAGCATAAGTAACCATCATGGAGAAATCCATTTCCTCAATGAGCATCGCGGTCTTTCATTCCTTGACCATATCAACAGACACACCGGACATAAACTTGCTCATACAAGCTCTAGAGTCAGCTACTATTGTCGGGGCATACTTGGATAGCTGAATGAACTTTAGCGCATAGTCATTTACGCTTATGTCATTCTGCTTCAGGTTGATGAACTCCTGAACCTTGTCTTCCCTAAGCTCTAGTGGGAATAACCGGTTCAGAAAAGCAGTCTTGTAAAGATCCCAAGTCACTGGTCCTGTATTGGCACAACGAGATTTATTCCACTACTGGTACCAAGTATAAGCCACCCCTTTCAGCTGATAAGCAACCAAGTATGTACTCTCTACTAGAGTGACACCCATAATGCTTGTCACTTTTTGAATATCCTTTAAGAACTCTTGGGGATCCTCTTCTGACTTGGACCCATGAAACTTTGGAGGGTTCATCCGAGTGAAGTCCCAAATTCTTGATGCAGCAACATTGATCTAAGGTGGAGCTAGCTCCACAACTTGTTGATTGACATGGGCAGTCATGGCTTGAGCATGTACTTGAAAAGCAGCTCTGAATTCTGTATGTGTAACCTGCTCATTCAATGGGTCTGCTGGAGCTGCTGGCTGATTCCTAGCGTTAGCTCTTCTGGGAGGCATTTTTTTGAAATGCGAAGAGCATGAGTTAGAATGGAGGAAGATTAAATAGAGATCATACTCTATAGCACGAGCTGGAAAATAACGAAGGTAAGTTATTCCTAATGACGTCTCATAGTTTCTCCCCTATAAGTATGGCGCGCTTCACATCCATGAGGAACACTCTACTTGACGCGGCTTTCAGACATCGTAGGACACTTAAACCTTATGCTCTAATATCATGTTTGTCATGCCCCGAAGCTACCCCCTTGGAGCAACATGGTGCTTAGTGTCACAAGTGGCCTCAAGCTAACCCATGGCATGGCACATTATACAAATTAAAGTTAAGACATGCACTGCGCGAAAGCTAAAATAGTTTTAATATATGAAAGCAGGAAGAACCCAAGAATCTGAATATATAAAGTATATAAAAACATAGTGTTGACTGAGAACCACACTAACGATAGCTGAATCTAGTCTATGTCTGAAAGCCTTCTAACTGAATAAGAGTTGTTGGGACCTGCCCCAGCTAACTCTAACAAATCTGAAACTGTAAATAAATGCGAAAGATATAAGCATGTCTATCGTCCTCAAACTACGGAGGACTCACCAACGGAGCTATTGGATATGGGCCAAAAGTTGAACTAAACGCGGTCTAGATACTGAGTGCCTGAACCTACATCATAAAATGATGTAGCACAAAAGTATGCGTCATTACTTTGAATGTACTGAGCATACAAGATATGTACAAAGCTGGACAATATAGAACTTAACATGAAAATACATATACTACAACATAACTTAAAGATGAACTGAATGCAATGACCAAGTATAAATCATGAAATAACATGTTGAACTGAATACTGAACATAAATGTTGGATACAAGGTCAATGCACAAGAATCTGACTGTGGGAGACACTACTAATCGATATACCCCAAGTTGAGCTAACTATGGGGCCAACCTGTAACCCTTGATGGAAGGGTGTTCATACCTTACCAAGGGTACGAACAATTCTGACATGGATCCACTGCGGATGTCCACAACGGATAAGGAGTTACATCTTAGTCTGACAGCTGACTCCTCTAAACCTAAGGTGGCGCCATAGTTCTGGGACTTGGGGACTGTTACTAAAGGTCTTAGCCTGAACTGACAGCTAAGCCTTTATCCCCTCATCCGCTCGGTACTAAGTCTACTCCCACTGGATGTAAATAATAATTTACTAAAATAAATGATAGCTCAAATACTGAGAATGCAACCTGCACAGGCTGGAGGGTATAGCATTCAATTTCTGCAGCATAAACATATAATTGATCTGCCTAGCAAGCTAAATTCATGGAATACTGGAATTGGTACATGTTAGGGTTTCTATGAATTATTCATGAAACTGTACTAATTCTCCAAGAAACATATAAGCAATACTATAAAGGCTGTAAGAATTGAATTACAATAATTCCCTAAGATTTAGGAACCCTAGGTCTGAAACATTTATGGACAAAACTGAAAGTTGTCTGGAATCTAGGGACCTAATGGGTGAAGGGAACCCACTAGTGAAATCCCACATACCTGGTGAATAAATCAATGGAGAAATCCTTGGATTTTTGGGGTTGAACTTGATGAAGACCTCTGCTTGTTCTTGGAGGAAAACTGTCGCCTCTTTCTCTTATTGTCTTTCTAATTTTAAAGAATTTAGGGGAATGAATGTTTTAGGTAGTTTTAGGCTACTTAATTACGCTTAAACAACATAAAACTGTGTAGCTTAAGCCTAAAAGGGAAAATAAAAGTCTGGAATACCCCTGGGAAAGTTAAAACAATTTCTGCATAAAATACGACTCAGGGATCACGACTCTGTATGACTGACCGTACTCCTGGACGACGGACCATCAACCTTAGTCGTGGTTCTGCCTAAGAGTTTTAGGTGTCTCTGGTCTCAAGAACTATGACTCAATAGGATGCACCATTCTTCTTAATGATGTTTCATCATGTGACTCATGGTTCTTGGGATTTGACTTAGCTTGGGGATTTCCATGAGTCAAAGGATGGACCGTTCTTCTGAAGTACGATTCGTAAACTAACTCATGGTTTCTGGGACTAGAACTGGGAGTCCTCCGATTCAGGGAAACCATGTGTGACAGGTCAAGCCATGGTTCTAAACTACGGTCTGTGGTTCTAACTGTAGTCCTTGGGAAATGTAGTGGAGAGTTACTGGAACTTGAACTACGGTTCAAGATGACGGTCCGTAGTTCAAAACTATGGTTCGTACTCTTAAACTATGGTTCATGGAAACTTAAATTTTTCTAAAAATTTTATTCTCTACTAGTTTTCTGAGCTTAGCCTGGGCTTGGAAGTTCTGGGGTGTTACAAATTTCTTATCTTAGATTTTGAGCCAGACCCTAAATCCTATTTATTTTAGAACGCCCATTCATTGTGATGGGTAGAGCACTTATTGATGTTGCAGAAGGATAACTTAATATAAGAGAATATGAAAACGTAGAGGTATTTGATCTGTATCAAGCTTTGAAGCTACCTTCTACATATGAGGAGTTGTCCATTATTACTGTGGCAGAAGTGGATTCCAGTTTGCACTTGCTTTCATCACAAGATTCATCGGAGAGAACACTTGTTGGCCAAGATCTTTTCAGCGATACTGCAGCTCAGGAGATGGTTTTGTATCTGGAACTTGCTGCTATTATCTCAGGAAAGGTCAAGCGGGAGCCCCAATATAGGCCCTTAGGCCTCTCCTAAGCCTTCTATAGAGGAATCTCCCAAGCTATTGTTTAAGGCACTTCCATATCATCTCAAGTATGCATTCTTAGGGGAAGATGACACTTTACCAGTTATTCTTATAGTAGGGTTATCTGATGTTCAAGTCATGGAGGCAGTAGCAGTGTTAAAAAGGTCCACGTGAGCTATAGGTTTGCAGATGTCAAATATCATGGGATCAGTCCAGCGTTTTGCATGCATAAAATCTTCATGGATGAAGGGAACAAGGCGACTACTCAGTCGCAAAGGAGGATAAATCTGATCATGAAAGATGTGGTAAGAAAAGAAGTGATAAAGTGGATTGACGCGGGTATTGCGTACCCAATATCTGATAACAAGAGGGTTAGCCCTGTGCAATATTTTCCTAAGAAAGAGGGGATGACAGTAATTACAAATGAATCCTAACTAATTACCAAATGTCTTTAACCAACTATTTACCGAAAACAAGAGACGAGGAACCCGACCTAAAATTTAAATAAAATTACTACAAAATTTGAATCCTAACTAATTACCACTAAAAGAGATGGAAACGGGATAGAAGTTACTAGCTAATAGATACAAAATGTCTTAAACCAACTTCAACCCATAATCAAAACCAGACAAAACAAAGTAATCAAAGACACGACAAAGAACTTTACGCTAGCAGCAAATACCACTCGATAATGAAAATACAGAGGAATAACAATGACAATCAGACCCCAAGCCTACTCAACAAATATAGCAACAAAAACCATAAGGAAATTCTATTTCCCCCACCGCACACATAAACAATAGCATTTTCCTCAGTGCTTAAAGCAATACAAAATAAAAAGAGTTGAGAGAAAAAGAACTTCATGGGCCACTACTCATCATCGTCGCAGGGACCATATGTAGGGTCCTCCGTCTCTAAAGCCACACCATCAGACACTACAAGAAAATTGGCTATTAACAAAGGGAAATATGGTCCTTAAAAGTCTTTTTCTAGGCCCTAAAAGTCAGTAGCGACAAGAAAAATTTGGTCGCCACCTATACTTACAAGCTTTGCCGCTAAAAGTCAATAGCGACAAGAATTTTCTACTGGTCCCTAAAAGTGTGTAGCAACCGGCAAAATATCTAGTCCCTAGACGTCTTTTAGAACCAGAATTTTGGTCATTTAATTATGATGCCTCCAATGATATTTTGGTTCCTATAAATCTTTTAACACTAATAAACTAGTCGTTAAAAGTGTTTTAAGGATCAAGAGTTATGGTCCTTGATTAATATATGATCTTTTTTGGCATTTTTTAAATATCACACATCTTATATTCTAAAAATAATTAAATGCCAAAAACAATCAACTATAACAGTACTTCAATAGTATTACTTGTGTCCATGATGGCAGTGAATTGGTTATATAAACTCCTAACAGAAAAAGTAACATTTCTAGCAAAAGATATATCAGTTTTTCTTATCCAAAATAAATGATAACAAAGTTGTGAACTTGTATAGATCCTCCAGAATCTGTATCTTGATTTGTAAATTTGAATCTTCAACCCTGCAAAAAATATAAAACAAATTCTTTTAATAAAACCACAATAAACTAGAAAAAAGAGTTAAAATAATTTTTCTGAAATTGAGTATAGAAGAATTTGAAATCAACTGAAAAATTCAACTTCACTAGTGTAATTTATACTTTAAATATTAAAACATAATCGTACAAAGGGCTACAAGAATACAAACAATGATAGGCTTGTGAATATAACGTCTAACTTGCAGCTCTCATAAAGTCTTCAAACCTTTAATTTTGAAAAGTAAAGTCTTAAAACTTGTAAAAAATATAAAATAGATACACTTTAGAAAACCACAAATAGACTGGAAAATTGGATACATAATTATTTATTCAAGTGTAACGACAGTTTAACAACCCCCCAAAAAGAATTCAAATTCTTTGAAGTGCAATTACATACACTTCAAAAATCAAAGCCTCAATAGTCAAGGGGCTGCATAAATACAAACAATTTTCTATTTTATGATTTTTCAACACACTTAGAATCTTCCATAAAGACATGTTTACTTGTCATCTCTTTTCTTTGTGGACTAAGTGCAGAAAATCTCTTCCACATACAATATTTTTTTTTATTTAGAAATTATATTAAGTTATTAAATGAGGTCTTGCAAAAATAATAGATCCCGAGGTCAAGAAACAAAATGACATACCAATAGCTTTTTCTATCTTCTTGCTCATTGTTTATCAAAATATGAATATATATATTTATCATTTAGATAATTAAGCATATGCCTTAGTTTGTAGTCTTTAAATTATGAGAATGCTCAAACATACAAATTGAAAATTGCATTAATCAATGTCAAAAGATGTGCATGTGAAATCTAATCTAGACTTCAACGTAAAAGAAGACTAAACTTGACTACAAGCACACAAACTGCCAAGAAAATAACATGGTCGGGTGTAGCTAATTGATACATTTATGCAGATTCATTCACTGACTTAGTCATGGCAACATATCACAGTGCATCATTATCAAAATAATTCTCTCATCAAAGGTTCTTCACAATGATATGTTACAACTTCAGACACTCACAGTTGTTTAGCTAAAACAATCTATAAACTTGCACATGATTTAGCTCATAAGACACATAAACAAGCTTGATCTCAAAGATCATATTTTTAGTGGAACCATTTTTTGAACAGTTTGTGCGTGTAAGATCTTAGTGATGTAATGAGAAACGACAAATGTATATTATACCCTCCCATATCCAATGGCAATTATAGATAACAGATGCACATTGCATCCAAATAATACTCAAACAAGTAAGAAGAATACGAATTGCACTTCATAGCATAGACCACACAGGATAAATTCATTAATTCAGCTATAGGGAAAGCTTGGAAGGATATGGGACAGAGAAAAAGATGAGAAGAGATGGGAAAGAGACTTACCTAGTGGTCGTTGGTGCTCTAAGAATAAGAGGATAGATGGAGTTGGACAGGGTGTAGAGTGCTTTTATTCTTCTTCTACTTTGTGATTCAGGAGCAGAATTCCTATTAAGCACTAAATAATGCAATTTTCAACTTCTATCCAACAATAAATCAAGGTCTTAATGCCAAAGCTTACAACAGTAACTCAATTTTTCCTAGAAGCTTGCAGCTAGTTTCTAGTTTCAATAAAATTAACATCTTATTATTTTTTCAAGGGTCCTAGCTAGAGTAATATTTTGTATATTAAGAAGTTCTAATTTTTAAAATGCAACATACCTGCATTATCAAATGTTTGAACCACTCACTGAACGATTAACTTCTTCTGTCACAATACAAGTGATTTCACCGAGAACATGCAAACTGGAGAAACTTATCTATATCAATTATGAAACTAGAATTAATACCCCCCGGCCATTCATCCTTTCGTACATCAAACCATGCTCTAGATTATTCATGTTCCTATTTGGTGTTGAAATAAATAATAAATTAGAGTTCTTTTCTTTTAATAACTAAGACAATCAAAATGTCGTCTAAAGGAAAGAATGTGTTGAGTTTAAGAAGAAGACTTTAATGTTTCAAATCACACAATGTCCAACTAGAAACTCTTATCATTTAAATTATGTGAAAATAAGAAAAGAAGAAATTCAAAAGGCAAGCTAAAACTATACAACTGAATTACTCAAAACATTGCTATGTTATCTTAGATTAACACACAATACATCCATTCTAAAAAAAGACGCAATTTACTATAACTATATGAATGAAATTAAAGAGATGGGGGAGGGCACTACAATATATTACACGTACTTACATCGTAAAAAAATAGAAATGCTATGTGAGTGCAATCTCTAGTTTCTTGAATAAATATCAAGAATCAACTTCTACATTTTTAATACACTTTTAAAAATTTATCAATCAATAATATAAAAAGCTACTACTCGCAGGCCAAAAGACTGAATCATAAATGCTGACATGAACTATTGATAACACTGTTGATTCAACTAACACTTTTCACTGTAAAGAATTGTTTGAGTTTATCAAACTACGACAGACCTTCTTTCGAAAATAAATCAAATGTCCTTAAATAATGTGAAACCAGTAAAGATGAAAAGTCTGATAAATTCTTCCAAGACTATCTTTGAGAAGGATTTTCAATTGGGGGTGTGCCCATGATAGAAGAATTTATAATAAGATGGATTGGTGAAGTTTTTTTGGTTGAACTCCAAGAAGTTCTTTCAAGACTATCTATGAGAAGGTTTTTTCAAATTTCCATCTTAACATAGTATTTCATTAGCATTATAATAATGCAAGGTTCATGCCAATATCTCCTTCAATACAAAAACTTCACTAATCTATCTTATTATGAATTCTTCTATCATTGACACACCCGTGCAATTCATACTCCCACTATCCTCAATACATTAATTAAATTATTGAATTAAAATCAAGATAACCTTCTTTTTTCATGAAATTATGTTCTAAGAGTCTATGAATTTGGAATGCATAGTTAGAGAATACACTACAAGAAAGAAAGCAAGAAACTTAAAACCAGAAGTTTTATCCATGGACTTCTTGTTGGATCATGTTGAATCCTTCTATTCACATTACTCTGTTGGGTTCACCAAAAAAATAATCACTTTTTTAATAAGACTTATAGCAAGAAGACAAGTCTAACTAATTAAAAATATGAAAGAAGCCTGAACATTTCCCTCTCTATGTGCATAAATGATAAGGAAGCTTCATCCTCCAACTTGCCTAGGCAAGTGTAGACCAATTATTTTTTGGAAAATGCAAGAAATTTTGTCAAATTTGAAGTTGAAACATCATATAATGGCAGCAAACATCAATTATTAAATAAAAGAAGCTATTGGCTAATAAAATGCACTTATAATGCACATTAATGTGGTTGTCAATCTTGGAATAAAATTTAGTATCTTGATAACATTTTATCTCCATAAATAATGTTAGCTAATAACAATTGTTGATGGTGAGACTGACACCAATTTGGCACATGAAACCAGAAGAGGACAAGGATATTTATTTTGACAATTGATTGATGAATTCTGAAACAAAATTATTTTGATACCATGTGTATGTATTCATATCCAAGGCCAAGATTCTAATTCATTCTATTTAGTAAAAAAATAATTTTGGTCTTTAACCAAAAAAAAAAAAGACAAACTTGTTTAGATTGACAACACTTGTCATCGCCAGTTTTTAATTCTTCACCCACTTCAGATTGTTGTCAGTCTTCTAGCCTTAGAGAGAGAATTTTGGAAGATTTGATTGTAAGGTTTTCATTTTTAAGAAAATACAAGAGAAAGAGATGAGGGTGTCGAGTAATTAACATGAATAAAATGTTTTTTATTGATGAGAGGCCCCTCACTCCTACTGAACTTAGAATTGGGGATGAGCTATTTTTATTTATAAAATAAAAATAAGAATTAGGGACCAGATAAAAATCTTGCCCCTATAGGTATATTTTTAAAGAATAGGTTTTTACCTTGTCCATAAATGTTGGCCCCTAATAAGTCTTTTTCTTGTAGTGGGACTCGACTGACTCCAAGTCAGAGTCCTCTCTCGCCTGCACCTCATCAGTGGGAATATCATCATCATCCGACTCTTGGTAACTTGGTCCAACACTATACAAGGTATTTGAATGCTCACTCAGTGGGTAGGTCATATCCAACTCATCTAACTCCTCCTGCATTGGTGGTCGGCCTCCACAAATGAAGTTCAACTTAGAAATGCCATACATATGGCTATCATAACTATTATTCCAAGTATAATGCTCGACAATAGTGAGAATGGGCCCATACTAAGTGTCTGCCTCCTTGGTATTTGTCAAGTAAACCCCTCGGAGATTCAAAATAGGTTTGTAGTCGGCCTGCTCTTCCTACATATGTAACTCCCTCAAATATCGGGTCATAAAACTCCAAATATGTACCTATGGACTTTGTGCGGCTGTGCCTTCCTCATCGATGACTTTAACATATTACTAATATTTATCGTCACTCCCTTTATCAATGTGCATACTAGGAAAACTCAATCACGAGCGACATGGGACATGTGAGTGCACAAAATAAGAGAGTGGCAAACAATCTTTAAAACACATTCTGGCCACTCTAGTAAGGTGAGAAAATGGGAAAGTTCAATAAGTGCTATTATCGATGTGGCAAATCAACCTAGCAACCAATCTTACCCACATAAGGTATGGCAAAAATCTCTATATAGCGGCCAAATGGTTAATTCTCTCATTGGATTTAAGTCCATATTTGGGGTGCCCAATTGACGATTCAGAGTAGAGACTATGAAATCCACGACTTGTCGCCTTATCTTCACATAGTTGCTTCGTCTACGTGGAAACCAATTTGCATAGTGTTGACACCCAATTTTTACCCTCCACATTACGAATTAATTTTGAGCCTTTTTGAATTTTAAATAATTTTTGAAATAATTATTTTGTGAAAAAGGATAAAACATTTTCCAAATCAGCTTTATAATAGTTTTGAGTAATAATTTATATCTTTCATATTTAATTATGTTAAATTTATATGAGTCTACTCAAAAGAATTATGTTAAAGATTGATTTCATAAGGAAATCCTTTTAAGAGATTAAATGCTTGATTTTCCTCCAAATTAATTCAAAATGAGGGATTAATTGAATAAATTAATTTCATAATTTCACAAGAAGTAATTATGCTTTAAATATGATAGTTATTTCAAATAGTTTGAATAAAATAGATCTCAAGAGTTAGTTGTGATTAAATCATCTATATTCCTATTATAGCCTAATTCTTTAAATCGATTAAAATCTAGCCGAATCCCATCAATCTACTCTCAATCTGGCTATATCTTAAAGGTTGAAATGGCCACATTTTGCATATGTGGCCATTATTTAAATGGATGTCATGACCCAAACCGTCGTGACTGGCACCCACCCAACCCCCAGATGAGCAAACCAATAGAGTTCAACCATTTGCCTAGACTAACAGCCTAAAACCAACAACAAAAGTAAACTAGCAATTAAATAATGCAAAAACTAAAGCTCTAATATATATATCCTATAGAAAATCCCTCCTAGGAACTGAAAGTCGTTGTTCCAAACATCACTACCGATATCTAGAATGCTGGGATGCAACCCCAAAGGAAAATACGGAAATAGTTTCAAGTCCGAGACAAGTGGACTGCAACTATAAAAATAAGCCCAAGGTAGCTTGATCAAACAACTCACCCTTGAAGTCAGAAATCATCGGTGCTAATGGTGAGGTCGCGTCTCAGTCGCTGGAAGATTTCTTGTACTCACCAAAAGAAAAGCAAGTACAGTATCAGTACACCACCACTGTGTACTGGTAGGATCATCAAACAGTTTCCAAATAAACAGTGTATAAGCAGCACAACAATATCAATTAAAAGGTATGGAAAACATGCGACAATAGCCACAGACACACCTAGACTACCAGTCTCTACTTAGCCTGTTCCACATGAAATCCACCACCTAACTCTAAACCACAACCATATACCATTAACTATACCTTTCCGTCTAGCCCGAACCCACCCTGGGATCCCCTCTAGAAAATACAATGTACCTTGAATCAACCCGGCCTAAACCAAGACCAACACAACAGTTATACAGGATTTCCCACGCCTCTCAAGGGCCACCAAACTAATAAGACATTTCAATAAATAGCCCGGTCCACTCGTGGAACCAATATCAGTCAATGTAACACAACAATAAAAATGCAATGATGCGACAAAAGTAAACCCGTACCAGGCGTTGTTCCCGAGCCAACCGTTAGTATATTTTGTACTAGGTGTGATACTCATGCCAACCATTTCTTATACCCATACTAGGCATGGTACCCAAGCCAACCGAATGTCAATAATCCACAGTCAAATGCATGAACAAACAACCTGTAAACCAACAATCAAATATTGTTCAAATCACAGACTGTAAAGCAGGAAACCTTAGACATTCCACACTACTTCCCTAAGCAATATAATTCATACAATCACTTAGATATGAGTACAAGGATATACAATATTCATAGAAATCGTAAGCCATCACCTACCTCAAAATGATCCAAGCTCTATTCAACTCAAGCTTTCCCGTGTTCCATATTCCTTTCTCATTCTTGGTATAAAATAACACACAAGTACATACAATTAATACACAAGGCCTGCACAATACCCGGATTACACCAAATCCCCAAACCCCAGGCCACCCATGATCATCCCACTCTTTTCCCAAGCTTTTCCACCATTTATTCACCTACTTCTATCATTTTTACGAATAAAAATAGAGAATTTAACAACCTATGATCATAATAACATACTTTTAATAATGCCCAAGAACATTCATGCTTGGAATCCCCTTCCTTCCCTTGATACTACCATTCCTACTTATTCCAACCTTTCCCCAGTTCCCTCCTAGAAATTCTACCGCATAGGAAATGTAGTACAAGGATTGGGGAGTAGGAACCTTACCTTAGGGAAGAAATTCGAAGGAAAAAGGTGGAAAATCGCCTGAAATTTCCCTCGTTCTTCTCCCAAATGAATTGTAGAAAACTGAACTGTTTTGGGGAAGTTTATGCATTAAAAACCCGTCAGCCCGCTATAGCGGTCCCCGCTCCGCTATAGCGGATGACTTCTGCTATAGTGGTCTTAAGTGGATATTGACCGCCTTGACCACCGCTATAACACTATTTTCCACCACTATAGCGGAGGTCGCTACGGCAGACCATTTAACTTGTCACGGACAAAATGTCCCGAAATTTCCCAGTTTTGGCTATTATACAACACACCTGCTTTCCTCGATGATCCGAAACAAACCTTTCATATCAAACGCGATTCTTGGAGTTTTACTTACCCAAACTCGATTACAAAAAGTCCCCCGGACTCCTTTATGTCTTGGCTACATGGAAAACTAGCTCACAACAAGATACATAGACCAATCCTTACCCATATTTTCCTAGACTCTACCTCACTCCAAAACTGGCCGAGGATAGCCTAGCATAGAATTTTATACTCCCAAACCCGAAGTTTTCTAACTCTAAAACTTGGCACAATTGGACTACCGATAAGCACTGACCCAGTCATTACAACAAATACCAATTTACCCAACGTTCATCCCTGAATGATCAAACCAAAACTTACAGAAATAAAAGGAGGAAAGTGTAGTACCGGAATCCTCAAACAGTTGAGGGTACTTGTCCTGCATGTCCTTCTCAGTTTCCCAAGTGGCTTCCTCAACAGAATGATGCTTCCACTGAACCTTTACCATATCAATCACCTTTGTCCTCAACCTCCAGATATCCCGAGCAAGAATGAATACTGGTTCGTCCTTATAATGAAGATCCTTATCGAAAAGTACCTCATCCCACTTGATGATGTAATCTACATCCCCATGGTATCGTTCAAGCATGGATACACGGAATACCAAATAGACGCCTGACAAACTAGGTGGCAGTGCTAACCTGTAAGTCACTGGCCCCATAATTTCAAGAACTTCAAACGGATCGATAAACCGAGGGCTAAGCTTGCCCTTCTTACCAAACCACATAACCCCTTTTATTGGTGACACCTTCCACAATACCTGTTCACCAGCCTGAAAGTCCATGTCTCAGACCTTGCGATCTGCATACTCCTTCTGCCTGCTTTGGAAGCCAACAACTTAGTCTGAATGCCCCTTACCTTTTCCTGCACTTCCTTCACTAAGTCTATGCCCAGAGGCTTTACATTGCATTCCTCAAACCACCCAACTAATGATCTACAGTTCCTCTTATACAATGCCTCGAACGGTGCCATGTTAATTACTGGAGTGGTAGCTATTGTTGTACGAGAATTTGCATAACGGTAGAAACTGGTCCCAATGACCCTCGAAGTCCATTACACATGCTTTCAGCATGTCCTCCAATACCTGGATTTTCCTTTCCAACTGACCATCAGTCTGAGGATGGAAGGCTATGCTAAAGTGAGTTGTGTACCCAACTCTTCATATAACTTACCCCAGAACTTAGAAGTAAACTACGTACCCCTGTCTGAAATATTGGACAGTGGTACCCCATGCAGTCTCACAATCTCCTTCACGTAGATTTTAGCCAATCGCTACGAATTATAATCTACCCTGACCGGAATGAAATGAGCGGACTTGGTCAGCCTATCAATAATGACCCAAATTGAGTCATACTTCCCCAATGTCTTGGGAAGACCCACCACGAAAAAAAATCCATGGCTATCCTTTCCCACTTCCACTCTGGAATTGGCATTCTCTGTAGTAGTCTTGCAGGTCTCTGATGTTCATACTTTACCTGGTGGAAGTTCTGAAATTTGGACACAAAATCAACTATGTCCCTTTTCATCCCGTGCCACCAGTAACGCTGCCTCAAGTTCCTGTACATTTTAGTCACACCGGGATGAATTGAGTACCGTGAACCATGAGCTTTTGCCAAGATTTTCTAAATCATATCATCTACCCGAGGAACAGAAATCCTCTCCCTAAAATGCAACACTCCACCAGAGTCTAACATGACGTCTCTGGACTCCCCGGATATTACCTTACCTCATAACTTACTCAGTTTTGGATCCTGAAACTATTTTGCCTTTTTTTCCTCTATGAAGGTGGCCTTGACCTCAATGCTGGCCAATAACCCACCTTGATCTGAAACACCCAAGTGCATGAACTTGGCCTCCAAAGTCCGAATTTCCTTAGCTAGTGGTTTTTTGGACACCTCTAAACAAGCCAAGCTACCCATGCTAATAGTTTTCCGGCTTAATGCGTCAGCCACCACATTAGCCTTACCCGGATGGTACTGAATGGTCACATCATAATCCTTCAATAGCTCCATCCACCTCCTCTGCCTCTAATTCAAATCCTTCTCAGTGAATACGTGCTACAGACTGCGATAATCTGTGAACACCTCAAACTTGACACCATAAAGGTAGTGTCTCCAAATTTTCAATGCGAAAACCACCATTGCCAACTCTAAGTCACGAGTCGGGTAATTCCTTTCATGCACCTTCAATTGACTGGATACATAGGCTATCACATTCCTATCCTGCATCAACACAGCACCCAAACCATAATGTGAAGCATCACAGTAAACCACAAAGTCTTTACCTTCAACTGGCAAGGACAATATATGAGCCATGGTCAGAAGTGTCTTGAGCTTTTGGAAGCTCTCCTCGCACTTGTCACGATAATCAAGGAATCCAAGTAGGACTTAAACACCCCCATTCATCAAACTCATGAATGCTACCGGCGCATTGGTCAAACCAAATGACATTACTAGAAACTAGTAATGTCCATACCTAGTCCAAAAAACAATTTTTAGAATGTCCTCAGGCCTAATCTTAAACTGATGGTACCCCGACCTCATGTCGATTTTTGAGAACACTGATGCACCCTGAAGTTGGTAAAATAAATCATCTATACGGGGTAGAGGGTACTTTTTCTGGATGGTCACCTTGTTCAACTGCCTATAGTCTATGCACATCCGCATACTACCATCCTTCTTCTTTACAAATAAAATCAGAGCACCCCAAGGCAAAGAACTGGGACGTATAAATCCCTTATCTAGGAGTTCCTGCAGCTGAGTCTTAAGTTTCCTTTACTCTACCGGAGCCATACAATACGGAGGAATGGAAATGGGACAAGTGTCTGGCTCCAAATCAATATAAAAATATATATCCCTGTCCGGAGGCATACCAGGCAAGTCCGCTAGAAACACCTCTAAAAATTTGGAAACCACTAGAACTGACTCAATAGGAGGGGAATCCACACTATCATCCTAGAGATGAGCCAAGAAGGCTATACACCCCGTCTCCACTAGCTTCATACCCAGAACAAATGATATTATCTTAATTGGCTTAGGCTTGTACACACCCTCCCACTCTAGTCTATACTTACCTGGAATCTCTAAAGTCACAGTCTTGGTGTTACAGTTCAACACAACATTATAAGGAGATAGCCAGGTCATACCCAAGATAATATCAAAATCAGCCATATCTAGAATTACCAAGTCTACCCAAGTATGAAACCCCATAAACACCACAGAACAGTCATGATATACATGAGTCACAATCACAGAATCTTAAACTGGGGTAGAAACATGGATAGGGGAATCAAGGATATCACAAATCAAATACATCCCTAAAGCAAAACTCGCAGACACTTAATATGTAGAACCTGTGTAAAATAACACCGAAGCCATTTTACCACAGACAAGAATGGTACTTGTGATTAACGCATCTGAGGCATCCACCTAGGTCTTCCCTAGAAAAGCATAGCAATGAGCCCGATCATTAATCCGGGCAACTTCCTAGGCACCCCTGTCTGCACCGTCGTTCCCTCTATCTCCCCGGCCTCCTTGAAAATTACCTCGCCCACCCTGTGGACGACCCCTAGCATTACTACCTCTGTCTGCTAGAACCACTGCTTTAGTCTGCTGCTGACCCTGATTACATGTCTGCCTATTTGGACACTCCTTCTTAAAGTGGCCAAGTTAACCACAATGGAAGCAACCACGGTCAAGTGTAGATCTGCTAGCTGATGTATAAGATGCTCTCTGGCCTCTTAGAGCTGAAGACTGAGCCCTCTGATGACCACCTGTAGTAGCTGGCAAGGCTGAATGAATAGGATGCGCCGAGTAAGCCTGCTGATTCTGGCCCCTAGAGTATGAACCACCATAGTTTCCCTCATTCCGGGGCTTCTTGGCTAAAACATTAGCCTACCCCGCTTGCCTAACTTCTTCACATAATCCACCACATCATTAAAGCCTTTTCGTGAAGAAGTCATATGCACTGACAGTACCTGCAGTTCAGTATTCAGACCCTTGACAAACAACCGGACCTGTTCCTCCTCGGACCCCAACATCTGTGTAGCAAAATGAGACAAGGCATGGACTTGGCCTCATTAGCCAAGACTGACATGCCACCTTGTTCTAAGTTCAAGAACTCATCTTTCTTCTGCTCCCTCAAAGTACGAGGTACGTACTTCTCCAAGAACAAGGCATGGAACTGCTCCCAAGTAAGTGGAGGTAGAATAGAAGACTGACACTCAACATGAGACCTCCACCACTACTTGGCATCACCCTGTAGCTGAAAAGTGACCAATTCAACCCCATCCCGATGTACAATACCTAACTTGTGCAATCTCTCAGAGCAATCCAATATGAACTCATAAGCATCCTCTCTATCTGTACCCTGAAAAGTAGGGGGTTTCAGCTTGAGAAACTTGGTCAGCATCTCATGCTCATTCCCTGTCGTCACTTGGCCTAGCATTGGCCTGAAGAAATCATTCGTGCCCGAAGCTGCATCTGTCCTAGACATTTTTGTAACCGCTGGCTGAGTATCCAAGGCTTGATTTGCATAAATTGCGGGTATGGTTCCAGCACCAACCAACCCACTCAGAATGTTCCAAACCTGCTTAAATGTTTCCGGTGTCATAGCAGGAAGGCATGCTCCCCCAATCGGTGTTGCCTCTATCTGCGCCCCTTCATCCTCTACAACCACTTCTTTTACATCCTCAGCAACATGCTCCTGAGGTGGGGGACGGGTTACCTCATGTGCATCAGTAGCAGCTCGAGCCCCACCCCTGGCGAGTATTGCTCTACCTCATCCCTTGCCCCTTCCTCTGCCTCTACCACGAACAGCCGAGCCCACTGTTGAGACCACTGCTCTAGCTCCATTATTTCATTTGTTAACCTTCTGTGTACAGAAGAGTGAATGAGGTTAGATACCAATTTTTATCACCAGTTACCAATTGGAATCAAGTTATAGCATGAAGGAAAGAAGGAAGAGATAGTTTTTCCTAAATCCCCATATCCTCCCGAAGAAAAGTACTGACCTCTCCGTCCCATTCCACAAGACTATACTAGACCTGTTTGGTACGACGAGATCAACGAACCTAGGACTCTGATACCATCTTTGTCACAACCCAGACCATCGTTAGTGGCACCCACCCAACCCCCGGATGAGCGAACCAATAGAGTTCAACCCTCCTAGGAACTGAAAGTTATTATACCAAACATCACTACCAATATCTAGAATGCGGGGATGCAACCCCTAAGGAAAATACGGAAATAGTTTCAAGACAGATTCAAGTGGACTGCAACTCTAAGGATAAGCCCAAGGTAGCTTGATCAAACAGCTAACCCTTGAAGTCATAAATCATCGGTGCTAAAGGTGAGGTCGTGTCTCAGCCGCTGGAAGATTTCCTATACTCACCAAAAAAAAAGCAAGTGCAGTATCAGTACACCACCACTGTGTACTGGTAGGATCATCATCAAGTTTACATATAAATAGTGTATAAGCATCACAACAATATCAAGTAAAAGGTATGGAAAACATGCAACAATAGCCACAGACACACCTAGACTACCAGTCTCTACTTAGCCTGTTCCACATGAAATCCACCACCTAACTCTAAGCCACAACCATATACCATTAACTATACCTTTCCGTCTAGCCCGAACCCACCCTGGGATCCCCTGTAGAAAACACAATGTACCTTGAATCAACCCAGCCTAAACCAAGACTAACACAACAGTTATAAAGAATTTCCCCGGCCACTCAAGGGCCCCCAAACCAATAACATATTTCAATAAACAGCACAGTCCACTCACAGAACCAATATCAGTCAATGCAACACAATAATAAAAATGCAATGATGCAACAAAAGTAAACCCGTACCAGGCGTGGTACCCGAGCCAATTGTTAGTATATTCTTTACCAGGCGTGGTACCCGTGCTAACCATTTGTTATACCCGTACCAGGCGTGGTACCCGAGCCAACCAAATGTCAATAATCCATAATTAAATGCATGAACAAACAACTTATAAACCAACAAGAAAATACCATTCAAATCACAGACTGTAAAGCAGGAAACCTTAGACATTCCACACAAATAAAATTAGAGCACCCCAAGGCAAAGAACTGGGACGTATAAATCCCTTATCTAGGAGTTCCTGCAGCTGAGTATTAAATTTCCTTTACTCCACCGGAGCCATACGATATGATGGAATGGAAATGGGACTAGTGCCTGGCCCCAAATCAATACAAAACTCTATATCCCTGTCCGGAGGCATACCAGGCAAGTCCGCTGGAAACACCTCTAAAAATTCGGAAACCACTAGAACTGACTCAATAGGCGGGGACTCCACACTATCATCCTAAAGATGAGCCAAGAAGGCTATACATCCCGTCTCCACTAGCTTCCTACCCCGAACAAATGATATGATCTTAATTGGCTTAGGCTTGTACACACCCTCCAACTCTAGTCTATCCTTACCTGGAATCTCTAAAGTCACAGTCTTATTGTTACAGTTCAACACAACATTATAAGGAGATAGCCAGGTCATACCAAGGATAATATCAAAATCAGCCATATCTAGAATTACCAAGTCTACACAAGTATGAAACCCCATAAACACCACAGAACAGTCATGATATACATGAGTCACAATCACAGAATCTCAAACCGGGGTAGAAACATGTATAGGGGAATCAAGGATATCACAAATCAAATCCAGCACCAAAGAAAAACTCACAGACACTTAATATGTAGAACCTGTGTAAAATAACACCGAAGCCATTTTACCACAGACAAGAATGGTACTTGTGATTATCGCATCTGAGGCATCCACCTCGGGCCTCCCTAGAAAAGCATAGCAATGAGCCCAATCATCAATCCGGGCAACTTCCTAGGCACCCTTGTCTGCACCGCCGTAGCATTACTACCTCTGTCTGCTAGAACCACTGCTCTAGTCTGATGCTGACCCTGATTACATGTCTGCCTATATGGACACTCCTTCTTAAAGTAGCCAAGTTCACCACAATGGAAGCAACCACGGTCAAGTGTAGGTCTGCTAGCTGATGTATAAGATGCTCTCTGGCCTCTTAGAGCTGAAGACTGAGCCCTCTGATGACCACCTGTAGTAGCTGGCAAGGCTGAATGAATAGGATGCGCCGAGTAAGCCTGCTGATTCTGGCCCCTAGAGTATGAACCACCATAGTTTCCCTCATTCCGGGGCTTCTTGGCTAAAACATTAGCCTACCCCGCTTGCCTAACTTCTTCACATAATCCACCACATCATTAAAGCCTTTTCGTGAAGAAGTCATATGCACTGACAGTACCTGCAGTTCAGTATTCAGACCCTTGACAAACAACCGGACCTGTTCCTCCTCGGACCCCAACATCTGTGTAGCAAAACGAGACAAGGCATGGAACTTGGCCTCATTAGCCAAGACTGACATGCCACCTTTTTCTAAGTTCAAGAACTCATCTTTCTTCTGCTACCTCAAAGTACGAGGTACGTACTTCTCCAAGAACAAGGCATGGAACTTCTCCCAAGTAAGTGGAGGTAGAATAGATGACCGACACTAAACATGAGACCTCCACCACTTCTTGGCATCACCCTGTAGCTGAAAAGTGACAAATTCAACCCCATGCCGATGTACAAAACCTAACTTGTGCAATCTCTCATAGCAATCCAATATGTACTCATATGAATCCTCTCTATCTGTACCCTGAAAAGTAGGGGGTTTCAACTTGAGAAACTTGGTCAGCATCTCATGCTCATTCCCTGTCATCACTGGGCCTAGCATTGGCCTGAAGAAATCATTCATGCCCGAAGCTGCATCTGTCCTAGACGTTGTAGTAACCGCTGGATGAGTATACAAGGCTTGATTTTCTTAAGTTGCAGGTATGGTTCCAGCACCAACCAACCCACTCAGAATGTTCCAAGCCTACTTAAAGGCTTCCGGTGTCACAGCAGGAAGGCCTGCACCCCCAACCGGTATTGCCTCTATCTGCGCCTCTTCATCCTCTACAACCACTTCTTCTACGTCCTCAGCAACATGCTCCTGAGGTGGGGGATGGGTTACCTCATGTGCATCAGTAGCAGCTCGAGCCCCACCCCTGGCGGGTATTGCTCTACCTCGTCCCTTGCCCCTTCCTCTGCCTCTACCACGAACAGCCGAGCCCACTGCTGGAACCACTGCTCTAGCTCCATTATTCCTTGTGTTATCCATCTGCGTACAGATAAGTGAATTAGGTTAGATATCAATTTGTATCACCAGATACCAATTGGAATCAAGTTATAGCACGAAGGAAAGAAGTAAGAGATAGTTTTATCTAAATCCCCATAGCCTCCCAAAGAAAAGTACGGACCTCTCCGTACCATTCCACAAGACTCTACTAGACCTGTTTAGTACGACGAGATCAACGAACCTAAGGCTCTGATACCATCTTTGTCCCAACCCAGACCGTCGTGAGTGGCACCCACCCAATCCCCGGATGAGCGAACCAATAGAGTTCAACCCTCCTAAGAACTGACAGTCATTATACCAAACATCACTACCAATATCTAGAATGTGGGAATGCAACCCCAAAGGAAAATACGGAAATAGTTTCTAGACTGAGACAAGTGGATTGCAATTCTAAAGATAAGCCCAAGGTAGCTTGATCAAACATCTAACCCTTGAAGTCAGAAATCGTCGGTGCTAAAGGTGAGGTCGCGTCTCAACCGCTGGAAGATTTCCTGTACTCACCAAAAGAAAAGCAAGTGCAGTATCAGTACACCACCATTGTGTACTGGTAGGATAATCAGCAAGTTTCCATATAAATAGTGTATAAGTAGCACAACAATATCAAGTAAAAGGTATGGAAAACATGCAATAATAGCCACAGACACACCTAGACTACCAGTCTCTACTTAGCCTGTTCCACATGAAATCCACCACCTAACTCTAAGAAATAACCATATACCATTAACTATACCTTTCCATCTAGCCCGAACCCACCCTGAGATCCCCTCTAGAAAACACAATGTACCTTGAATCAACCCGGCCTAAACCAAGACTAACACAACAGTTACAAAGAATTTCCCCGGCCTCTCAAGGTCGCCCAAACCAATAACACATTTCAATAAATAGCACAGTCCACTCTCGGAACCAATATCAGTCAATCCAACACAATAATAAAAATGCAATGATGCAACAAAAGTAAACCCGTACCAGGCGTGGTACCCGAGATAACTGTTAGTATATTTTGTACTAGGTGTGGTACCCGTGCTAACAATTTGTTATACCCGTACCAGGCGTGGTACTCGAGCCAACCAAATGTCAATAATCCATAACTAAATGCATGAACAAACAACTTGTAAACCAATAAGAAAATACCATTCAAATCACAGACTGTAAAGCAGGAAACCTTAGACATTCCACACAACTTCCCTAAGCAATGTAATTCATACAATCACTTAGATATGAGTACAAGGATATACAACATTCACAGAAATTGTAAGTCATCACCTACCTCGAAATGATCCAAGCTCTATTCAACCCGAGGTTTCCCGTGTTCCGTATTCCTTTCTCGTTCTTGGTCTAAAATAACACACAAGTACATACAATTAATACACAAGGCCTGCAAAGTACTCGAATTACACAAATTCCCCAAACCCCAGGCCACCCATGATCATCCCACCTTTTTCCCGGGCTTTTTCACTGTTAATTCACCTACTTCTATCATTTTTACGTATAAAAATAGAGAATTTAACAACCTATGATCATAATAACATACTTTTAACAATTCCCAAGAAAATTCTACCATTCCTAGGTTATTCCAACCTTTCCCCAATTCCCTCCTAGCAATTCTACCGCATAGGAAACGTAGTACAAGGATTGGGGAGTATAAACCTTACCTTATGGAAGAAATTCGAAGGAAAAAGGAGGAAAATTGCCTGAAATCACCCTAGTTCTTTTCCCAAATGAATTGTAGAAAACTGAACTATTTTGGGGAAGTTTCTGCATTAACAACCTGTCGGCCTGCTATAGCGGTCCTCGCTCCGCTATAGCGTTCCCGCTATAGCGGACGACTTCCACTATAGCTGTCTTAAGTGGGTGTTGACCGCCTTTACCACCACTATAGAGGTATTTTCCACCACTATAGCATAGGTCTATACGAGGGACCATTGCACTCGTCAGGGATAGAATGTCAAGAAATTTCTCAGTTTTGGCCATTTTACAACACACCTGCTTTCCCCGATGATCCAAAATAACCCTTTCAAATTAAACGTGATTCCGGGAGTTCTACTTACCCAAACTCGATTCTGAAAAGTCCTCGGGATTCTTTTATGTCTTGGCTACGTGGAAAACTAGCTTAAAACAAGATACATAGACCAATCCTTACCGGGATTTTCCTAGACTCTACCTCGCTCCAAAACTAATCGAGGCTAGCTTAGCCAAGAATTTTAAACTCCCAAACACGGAGTTTTCTAACTCTAAAACTTGGCACGATTGCACTACCCATAAGACGGACCCATTTGTTACAATGGCCCTTCCTTAACTCCCTCATCAGCCAATGTTTGGGCTCACACCAAAAGCCAACCCATCGAGCCAAAACCCATATATCCCATCAGCATATATATATGCACACACTGCATATATTTTCCTCTATATTCCCTTAAAAACCATTCACCCTAGCCTATTCCACTTCTCCATAACTCACTGACCCAGTCCAGCCCAAACGAATACACTCACCTTATTCCTCCACACCCTTATTCTTTTCTCCACTCAGACAAAACCAAACGCCCCCTTATCTAGCCTCTTCTTCTTCGTACAAATGATTCAAACGAAGCTCAAGTCCCCGTTCGTTGTTCTAAAAGAGATAAAATCCTTCACCCTTTTCCCTTTTCTTTGTCTCTTTAGCATAATGTAAAGGGGTCTGTTCTTTTCTTTTAGAAATATTTCTATTTGATTTTAGGTTGTTTTTATTGGATTTGTTGTTGAAAAAACATGAAAGTTTTAAAATTTGTTCACTTGAAGTTGTCGTCAAGTCTAAAAGTTCTTAAATTTTTATTTGTTTTTCCTTGTTATCCGTTCTTCCTATTTCAAAATGGATGTGTGTGTTCATGAATGATACTGCTTTGTGTGAACTGGTTAGTCATAGTTTGGGTTTTCATTTTGGTTTTCCTTTGTTGATGTTACTTGCTTTGTAAAGAATTTTAAATGAGTTTCTTTTTCCTAATGAGTTTCCTGTTGAAATTCAGAACTAGAGATGAAATACATCCCTTCGTGATATGTTATTCATCTCTGAAAGTTCTCAGTTTGAGACCCTTAGGTGAGTATCAATCTCACTGATTTCCTTCTATGTGTGTTCGATATGTTGTGCCTCAAAATGTAGGATTAAAACTAGCTTGACTTGTTAAGACTATAAGTTTTAATTACAAATATCAAGTCCTAACAAGATTTCCTTCTTGATTTCCTCCGTTGATTATATTGGACGATGTATGATATACATTTCTTTCCTTACCTCGCATGTTTTAGTTTAACCCAATGTGACTGTTTCCTTATTGTCTTCAAGTGATTAAGTAAAGTCTTGGGCTGCTTTTCTTTCTTGTTTGAACAAATCATGAATTGAATAACTAACTTATAGAATCTCTTTGTTCAGTTATTCATCTCTAGTTGTTTTGAGCATAAGGTTCTAGCTATGTGAACCAAATGATGATTTGATTTCCATATCTTCTTACCTTATACATAATGTTCTTTTAAAATATAGAAGTTGTTAAGTTTCCTCATATGGTCTAGTATGATGAGTTTGAATAATCTCTTTTGCTCTTCCCTGAACTTGGTTCTTCTCTTTATTTGAAATTAAGTGTATCTGTTAAGACATGATTTAGAATCAATGTTCTATCACCAGTGTAACTTGATTCGTTGGCCTTCAATATAATTAAGGCCTCATATGTAGACTATTTGAAGTTCCATATCTATATAAGAAAGTGAACGTGATTTTCGAAACAAATGATGCCAAATCAACTTGTTGGACACATGAAATGTTGTGAATCTTTTCATTTAGGCATAGGTTTGCTCTCACAAATTGATGTGCTTAAGAACTTGCTTATGATATTTGTCTTTTGCTTAAGGACGGTCAAAAGGCTGATTTAACCCATCTTATTTTCCCCTCACATTTTATACCATGTCCTGTTTTGTTTTTGATCTCATATAGAGACATTATTGCTTGGTAAATGAGTATAAGTGTTTGTGTTTTCGTCAAAGAATAATTGATACTCAAACTGCACTTGTCTGCTTAAGTTGTGAATAGATAGAATCTATTTGGGTGTAACTTATAACTTTGCTTATTGAAATTTGGCATATTTGTGACAAACTCTAATTTGTTTTTCTTCTTTGTCATGTGAAACTGCCTCGAGTCCATTGGACTCGCCTTCCTTCCCCTTGAATCTCAATTGGGCCTAGCCCAACACCATTCAAGCCATCCCGGATTATGTGGCAGGAGGCTGAAAACAAGAAAAATGGGCCATGACTCACAACAAGTCCGTATGCATGGAGAGTTGAGGAAATGGGCATAGCCCATGATACAGTAGCAGTAACAATAAGTCCAAAATAGACCAAGTTATGAAGAGGAATGGGCTAAATCCCACAGACAAATAATTCAGCAGCAGGTCCAACTCGAGAAATGGACTAAAAGTTAAAAATGAATGGCAATGGGCCTAAAGAGGGCCCACAAATTAGATTTAGGACAGGTTTATTTGATGTGAGTCAAAATTAATTAGGCCAAAAGGCTTAATTGCCTCTCTTACTCATTTTAACTCTTTACATTATATTAATTAGAATTATCTTGTATTATTTGAACTCTAACTTTTAAACTTAGTTGAATTACCCCCTAATGAGTAAACGCTTTTCTTGTTAATCACTTTTGTCTTCTTCGTATAAAATGATTAATTGTTTTGTGTTCTAAACTGTCAAAAGGCAAGCATATTTAGAATTTTGATTCATCCGAGCAAACAAGTTTTCCTTTTTTCATAAACTATTCATGTGTTTTCATATAAATCAATTTTCTTTAATTTGGTATCATTTTCTGTCTAAATCAAATTAAAAACAAGATGCTTTTCTTATCAAAAATACAAGATCTTTTCAAAAGTTAGTCAATAAGTTGTTTTCAAACAAGTCTGGATAACCGCAAGTTTGCAGATATCCCGAGTGCCTTCAAAACCTTCTCGGTGTATTAATAGGAACCTCTTACCCTTAATCTCTCATTTTTTAAGCTAATATCTATTTTAACTCTAAAAGATTTTTGGAAGTTTTTTCTTGGTTTTTACTTTTATAAAAACTGAGTGGCGACTCTTGCTTTCAAATTGAAAACGTTTTAAAACTTTAACTAGATTTTTTAATGAGTTTTCAAAAAAGGCATTTTTCCTGAAAACACATAAATATCCCTTACGAGATTTAAATTGCACTATGTGGGATCTTTAAAGATGAAGTCCATCCCCTGGTTGTGAATTCTCTCAAGAATACACGAGAACTCGCAGCTACGCCAACTCTGTCAATCTTCTCAGTACTAGAAATAAGGGTTATAGCAACAGGATCAAATTCATTGCAGTAGGCCCTAAAATCATTACCATTTCACTATGGCAACAGTTAGTAGACCCGCCGTACTAGCTCGCATTACCATAGATCTATATCAACAGTTATTGCAATGGGTGGTAAAAACCGTTGCCATAAATATAACTATAGCAACAGTTATTCTTCCTTCTGGTGAGATGAATATATATTTCTACGGCAACGATTTGTAACCATTGCCATAGACCTTTATTGCAAAGGTTATGAATCTATTATAATGGTATGATTTATATGACCTATTGCAATGATTTCCATGACATATTGCAACAATTCTCATGCCTTTATGGTTCTATTGCAATGGTCGTACATTAGTATTTACATATATAATAAATTATAATATAGTACAAAATATATAAATCACAAAATGAAATTTTTCATTCATAATCTAAAACATCCAACAATCTATAAAAATATACCCCTAAAAGCAAAATGTACTCAAACTCAAATAGTTTGTTAAATTTAACATGATTTTAAGAGTTATGATAAGCTCCAAAATATTCGATAGCAAAAAGAATATTATAACATCTATCAACAGTTCAAAATTTTTCTTAAGTAAAGACAAGGTCTTCACTGCTTTTCTTCTTCCCTTTCTTCATTTTGGGCACCTATAAAAAATGGATAAATAATATCATTACCCTTCCTCATAGTAAAAATCTCATGCTCTTCAAAACTAGTAAAAACCTTGATTTCTAAGTTATACATAAATGCATCTATCTATCGAAAATATTTGAGTAGATATGACAAGAACAGATTCATACTATGATTACTGGAAATGCTCTTAAATGGAAATGACCACTGAAGTGGTTATAGCTCAAATTAATATTTGAAGAGGAATTTTGAATTAAATGGCTAACTCAATCATCTTTGTAAAGATGAAGAAAGAATAACATAAATGTTTTAGGCAATTACAAGGTAATACACGGAAAAAAATCACTGATTGAAGCTTTATAAATAAAAGAGAAGCATTAAAAAATACTAACAACTCTCTCACAAATTCTCTCTCTTTCATCTTCTGCTGATCAATTCATTGAGATATTCATGTCAGCTGATTGTTAACACTATATAAATCAAATAAGTCTATTTTTATCTACATAATTAACACCATATAAACCAAACAAGTTTATTTCTATCTACATAAGTAGGTATATTTTTGGTCAGGCATGAGAAACAAGAAGACAATCTTCGCCCATAGAAAGAAAAAGAGCTAAATGAAATGAGCACTACCTATTCCATCTCTCTGTAGGCTCCTCTAGTTCACTCAGATACTATTGTATCTAATTATTAAGAGTGTTCCTTTTTTATTGTACTTGAGTAAATAGCTAATGTATGAAGGCATTCAACAATTATCGTAATCTATTATCCGAGTAGACAAAACAACAGATGAACGTCATAAAAACTATTTGCGTAGATGCAACAAGAGAGCATGACTTTCTTCAGACAAGTATTTGAAACTATTTATAGTCCTTATGTGGTTGTTTTTGTATGATAAGTTGCACATTTGAAGATTTAATGCTTGTATTGGTTACAAGTTTAATATTTATAGCTCTTGATCAACTGTGAATAAAAATTGGACAAAAAGTAAATCAAAACAGGACCAAAACAGCTAGCATAAAAAATTGAACAAGAACTCCACCAAAGTATTAGCAAAAACTAGTGCAAAACAAAAATAATATCAAAGTTGAATCAAAACTGCATCAAACAAGCCAAAACTGATCCAAAAATTAAAACAAAATAACAGAGCAATAATCTGTACAAAAATGGGACCAAAACTGAATCAAACAAGATCAAATTTAATTAAAAAATTGGAGCAAAACAACAACAATAACCTGCACAGAAATGAGACCAAAATTGAACCAAAAAGAGATCAAAACTGGTCCAGAAATTTGAGCAAAATAGCAACAATAAACTGCACAGAAATGAGACTAAAACCTGAACCAAACATGACTAAAACTGGTCAATTAATTTGAGCAAAATAACAATAAAATCATACACCGAAATAAGACCAAGAAATTAAACCAAACCTCAACCAAAAGCTACACCAAACAAGACCAAACTGAAAGAAAAACTTGTCCAGAAACTGAATCAAAACTGGAGCAAAACAACAACAAAAACAACATCAAAAAGTTCATGGCTGGAGAAAATAAAATGCAAGTAAGGCATTTTATATTTATTAACAAGGGTGTTCTTGGCTTGAGAAGTACTATATAGCATACCACTTCAAAAAGTATTGAATTTATTCAACTAAGTTTAACCTAGCCTTACAGATGACATTTGCATCCAAAATTAGATGACCGTACTTTGTGTGTTTGTCATGCAAATTACAAAGGCCAAACCAAACCTCACATATGGCACTCGCATTCAAAATCTAATAATCATCATACTTTTTCTTTTTTGATGACCAATCATCATCATACTTTGTGTACCTATCATGTAAATAGGCCACCTTAATGCACAACTACAACCTAAAAATTCACATTCACTTAATCAGAGAGTAGAGATATACAACAATGTAACCAAAAGTAGTTTAATAACACAAAGACATGGTAAAACTACAAAAGGAAGATCATCCTGAAAACTCGAGTAAAGTTAGATTTTGGCATTGACATTCATGAAACATTTTTATGTAATGAAGCATTTTGATGTACAGGACCAAGCTTTGGGATCCAATGATGAATCTCTTTTTTGTGACCTAGAAACATTGACTTCTAAACAAGACTCAGAGTTCAATCATGAATGACTGATGATTCAAACTGTTGCACTATTTTTACAATCTGTCAAAACTCAGGCCATTTTTCTTGTTGCAGAACCTAACACATTTCAATTAAAGCTCTCATGGTAGTTAGGTTATGTAAATAACTAATAGTGCAAAAACAAAATGCACATTCCATGTATAGCCCCGATATTACATAAGATAAAGCTATTTATTTAACTTTAAATTGCACAAATACAACAAGTAACAAATGATCACATTAGGGGGAAGAAAGAACCTATAGGGTGTCACCTTTTTCATAAGAACTTAGCAACAATTCTCTAGATAAATTGTGCGAATTAAATGAAGCATAACAAACCATCAGATAATTTATTTCAACAAGATAGTTAGGTTTTGTCATTTGTTGAGCAAGAATGGATCTTTCTCAACTTTAGGTAATGGGGTTTTTATTTCAGTAAACACATATTGAATATTTATTCAGGGACCTGGTCATCATGTACCCCACATCATATACTCTCTCTCTCCGCCGCGAACTTTGCCGCTTCCGTCTCTCTTCTCCGGCGACGTCTTCGATCTGTTTGGTGTCCCAGATCTGAGTGGATCTGTTCAGACCTAAAGGTAAATGCCACCGTCGCCAGCTGCCGATGACCCCACATCATATACTGCTCCGACGAACGGCGCCGCAACTCCGACCAGAAGCGCCGCCGACTCTTTTTCGTTTCTTTTAGTTTCTTTGTTTTGTTCTCTCTTCTTCTTGCAGGACCGAGCATGCAATACGATTCAGGTGACCAACAAGATTCTGGCGACCAATTTTGTCACCTCATTTTCCCAGAATTTGCCACACCAAGCAAGCCAGCGCCTCTTCTTTGCAAGACATATCCCGGTGCTCTCTTCACCTTTATCTCTATTTGTCCAAGTCTTTTACTTCTTCGTTTTCGTTGCAACCAGTTTCATTTTTGAGAAGTTGTTAGTCGTCTGTTGGATTTCTGAGATTGTTTGCTATTTGTTGTGTTATTTTGTGCCTTTTCCCTTCTTGTTTGCTTTTGGATTGTGTAGCAGTAGTCTGGTCCTTTTCCCTGTGTAGCTTTTCTTTACTTAGTGGCTTTGTTGGTTGATGGGAGGCTAGGGTCATGTCATTTGAGCGGTTCGAGGTCGGGGTCGGGGTCGGGGTCGGGGTCGGGGTCAGGGTTGGGGTTGGGGTCAGGGTCGGGGCCGGGGGTGGGAGGGAGGAGGGGTAAGTGGGCCAAGGGTGCCTCTAGGTTGCGAGTAGGGTCTTGGAATATAGGAACTTTATCCGGTAAGTCCGTAGAGTTAGTCAAGAGTCTTAGGAAGAGAAGGATTAGCATAGCTTGTGTCCAGGAGACTAAATGGGTGGGCACTAAGGCGCGGGTAGTGGATGGGTATAAGTTGTGGTACTCGGGAGGCGTTAGGAATAGGAATGGCGTGGGCATCTTAGTTGATGAGGAGCTTCGGGAGCATGTGGTTGAGGTCGCGAGGGTCAACGATAGGATGATGTTGATCAAGTTAGTCGTTGGAGGTTCTACTCTGAATATTATTAGTGCCTACGCGCCCTACGCGGGTTTGGAGGAGGAGGAGAAGGCGGGCTTTTGGGAGGCGTTGGACGTGGTGGTGAGAGGGGTACCAAACTCTGAGAAGATTTTCATAGGTGGGGATTTCAATGGGCATATCGGGTCATCGCCTAGGGGTTACACTGAGGTACATGGAGGTTTTGGTTTCGGGGAGAGGAACGCAGGAGGGGCGTCCCTATTGGATTTTGCTAGAGCCTCTGGGTTGTGGGTAGCAAATTCGAGCTTCCCGAAAAAAGAGGAGCATTTGGTTACCTTTCGTAGTTCGGTGGCCAAGGCGCAAATTGATTTTTTGCTCCTTAGGAAGAGGGATAGAGGTCTGTATAAAGACTCCAAGGTAATACCGAGTGAGAACCTTTCGACCCAGCATAAGCTCTTGGTGATGGACTTGGAGATTAGACAGGAGAGAAGAAAGAAGAGGGTGGATGATCGGCCGAGAATTAGATGGGGTAGCTTGACTATGGGTAGTGCCCTAGAAATAGGGGAGAAGTTGATGACCTCGAGGGCGTGGGATAGCAGAGGGGATGCGGATAGTATGTGGGAGGCGACTTCCAGCTGCATAAGGGAGACAGCTAGTGAGGTGTTAGGTGTCTCGAGAGGCCGCTCTGACAAGCATCGAGGGGATTAGTGGTGGAATGGAGAAGTAAAAGGGAAGGTGAAGGCAAAAAAGGGCATACGCGAAGTTGGCTGAAAGTAAGGATGAGGAGGAGAAGCGAAAGAGTAGGGAGAAGTACAAGATAGCTAGGAGAGAGGCTAAGTTGGCAGTTACGGCGGCTAAGACTGCAGCTTTTGAGAGCTTATACGCTGCTTTAGAAGGTAAAGGTGGAGATAAGAAGTTGTTTAGGCTAGCCAAGGCTAGGGAGAGGAGGGCCCGGGACCTTGATCAGGTGAAGTGCATCAAAGATGAGGATGGTAAAGTGTTGGTGGAGGATGTGCTCATTAGGAAGAGATGGCAGACTTATTTCAATCGGCTCCTAAATGAAGAGAGCAACGGAGGCATTGTGTTGGGAGAGTTAGAGCACTCGGAGAGGCGCTGTGCCTATGGTTATTATAGGCATTTTAGGGTAGAGGAGGTGAGAGGTGTTATTCATAGGTTGCATAGGGGTAGAGCAGTCGGACCTGATGAAATTCCGGTGGATTTTTGGAAATGTACGGGCAGCGTAGGGATGGAATGGCTGACAGGGTTGTTCAATGTTATTTTCAGGACGGCGAAGATGCCCGGAGCTTGGAGATGGAGCACGATGATTCCATTGTACAAGAATAAGGGTGACATCCAAAATTGCAACAACTATAGGGGTATCAAGTTGTTGAGTCACACCATGAAGGTCTGGGAGAGAGTTGTGGAGTTGAGGTTAAGAGGAATTGTGACTATTTCTGAGAATCAGTTCGGTTTCATGCCAGGACGGTCGACTACTGAGGCTATTCATCTCGTGAGGAGATTGGTGGAGCAGTATAGGGAGAGGAAGAAGGATTTGCATATGGTGTTTATCGACCTAGAAAAGGCTTACGACAGAGTACCCAGGGAGGTTCTTTGGAGGTTCTTGGAGGTCAGGGGGTGCCCATGGCTTACACTAAGGTGATTAGGGACATGTATGAAGGCGAAAAGACTCGAGTTAGGTCAGCGGGGGGAGATTCCGAGCATTTCCCTGTGGGGATGGGATTGCACCAAGGATCATCCCTTAGCCCCTTTTTATTTGCCTTGGTGATGGATGTGTTGATGCGGAAAATTCAAGGTGAGGTGCCCTGGTGTATGTTATTTGCGGACGACGTAGTTTTGATTGAGGAGACCCGTGAAGGAGTTAACAACAAATTGGAGGTTTGGAGAAAGACCCTGGAGTCTAAAGGGTTAAGGTTGAGTAGGACCAAGACGGAATATGTGGAGTGCAAGTTCAGTGAGTTGACATATGTGACCGACGTGGAAGTGAGGCTTGACGCGCATGTCATCCGAAAAAGAGATAGCTTCAAGTACCTTGGGTCTATTATCCAGGGTAATGGTAAGATGTACGAGGATGTGACCCATCGGATTGGTGCAGGGTGGATGAAATGGCGACTCGCATCCGGGGTCTTGTGTGATAAAAAGGTGCCTCTCAAACTGAAAGGCAAGTTCTACAGAGCAGCAGTTAGACCGTCTATGTTGTATGGGGCGGAGTGTTGGCCGGTCAAGAACTCTCACGTTCAGAAGATGAAGGTGACTGAGATTAGGATGTTGCGCTGGATGTGTGGGTTTACTAGGAGGGATAGGCTTAGGAATGCGGATATTCGTGAGAAGGTGGGAGTGTCTTCCGTGGAAGATAAGATGCGGGAAGGGAGGTTGCGATAGTTTGGGCATGTGATGAGGAGAGGATCAGAGGCCCTTGTGCGGTGGTGTGAGAGGCTGGCTATGGATGGGTTTAAGAGAGGTCGTGGTAGACCGAAGAAATATTGGAGAGAGGTGATCAGGCGGGATTTGGCGCATTTGCAGCTTACCGAGGACATGACCTTAGATAGGAAGGTGTGGAGGGCTCAGATTAGGGTTGTAGGTTAGTAGGTTGGTTGGTTTCTTTGTAGGGAGGAGTGCGGCGTTTTGTTGTCCTTTTAGTAGTTGAAAGTCTACGCTTGTAGCTTTCGTTTCTTCTGCGCCAGTTACTTGCTCGTGCCTTGTGTAGCTAGATTTTTATATTATTTTGTAGTAGTATAGTTTTGTGTTAGCTGTTGTTTTGTTTATTGGTTATTTCTCCTGGATTGCTTTGAGCCGAGGGTCTATCGGAAACAACCTCTTTACTTCATTCTGGGGTAAAGGTATGGTCTGCGTAAATCTCACCCTCCCCAGACCCCACTTTGTGAGAATATACTGGGTATGTTGTTGTTGTTGAAGTTGCTATTTGTGAACTAGAAACATAATAATCAAAATCTCCAAAATCAAACAGATAATTAAAGATCAATAGATATACCTTTTATACCATAGCACCCAATAAAATGCAAATCACAGTTAAGCTTCCACCATCCAAACCCCTGTCAAATTTTCAGGCAATGTGCTTTATTCCTCTAAAGCTTTAATTTTCAAAAATACAATAGGAGAAAGACTGAATTTTTAAACTCAGCCTAAAGGAAAGTAAAAATCACTCCATGAAGGAGAAAATGAAAGAATACCACAAACAGAAAGCAGTGAGATAGATAACAATAATAAAATTGGGTGAGTACATTGAAATTGACCATACCACAAATTCTTGGTTCTTACGCTCAAATTGGAAAAAAAAACCTAATTAGGATAACTGAAATTGATAATGTCGCAAATTCCTAAACACTAGCATCACAAAAGCAATATCAACATCCATATACTTACAAGTTTGATCCTAAACCTATTAATTTGAAACAAAATTAACATAAAAAGGGTAAAATTTATGAATCTTACCTTGAGAAGAAACTCTACGATGAACCACTAATGTCGATATAGGTGAAAACCACTTCTTTCTTCTCCCAAAACTTACATTAGATAACAATTGCAGTTGAACAATGTTGGTGATGAGTAGACCAGTAGTTCTTTTTACTCCTTTAGAACTGTGTGCGTGTGTTTTGATGGTGGTGAGCGAGGGGAGAGAACGAGGAGAATGGTTGAGGGAGGAGAGGATATGAACAGGGTCAGTGGTGGTTGGGTATCCTCCAGAGATAGAGCGATGGCGGTGAGTGGCTGAGAGAGGAGATGAGAGGCGGAGGGTATAGGGGCAGCGGTTTGAGGGAGTGAAATTAGGATTAGGGGATTTTTTTGGTATAAATAAAAGATGGAGTAAGGAATTGAAATTAAAATTAAAAAATTTGGTCAGATTGAGCTTAATTTGCTAACATTGATATAAATTGAGTAAAAAATGTCGAGAATTTAAATAATTTTTAGAGAAAATTAAATTTGGACTGCTATTTAGTTAATAAAATACTACTTATATATAATTTAGTGAACAAAATAATAGAAATAATTAACAACAATTATCAAAAAATATTATTCTTAATATTATAAATAAATGTCTAATTAGTTTGAAATAAAAGACTAATTATGCAATCTAATTAATTTTGAAGAAATTAAACCACAACCCTGATTTAAACAAGATCTTTTTTTGGTGAAAATAATTTTTCAAATATTTATTTAAAGTGAAAATTATTTAAATCTATATATCATAGAGTGTATAGAGATATATTTATTATTGAAAAATGATAAAATTGCCTTGAAAATAATTTGAAAAATATTTTTAATTGTTGTAAATAATTATTTCAAATTATTTAGAAATTTAAGAACCTCAAAAATTAACTAAATTGGAGAAGGCCAAAATTGGGTGTCAACAATATGCTTGTATATATCTGATGACTAAAGTTGCCAATATATTTGTATATATCTATTTTCTAAAATGCGTTTTAAGAAATAAAAAAAAAATTATTAGGATTGGGAGGTGATAAAAAAATTTGAGGGAAAATGTGGAGGATTAATTAACCGTTCCAATACATAATAATTTTCATACAACTGTTACCATAGATACCTTTACCGCAACGGTTCAACAAACCGTCGCAATAGCTAGGCCTTTTGTAACGGTCATATTATAATGGCAATGGTTATATGATTAAGTCATGTCAATAGCTATTAAATTTTTTTGCAATGGTCATAACTGTTGCACTAGACTGTTTATAGCAACGGTTTGAAAATTGTTACTAGCATATCTGTTCCCGTAGGTCCAATTTCTAGTAGTGTCTCACCCGAGAAGTATTTATCTTCTTTATTCTCCTTGAACCACTTTTGGCCATCTTTTTCAACCCATAGCAAACCAAACCTCCTTGCTAGCTTGTGATGGGAAACTTAAGATTGTGAAGATTGTCTCATCTGGAACCTCTTATATCCTTGGCTTGATGAAATTTTTTTGTCATTGCTTGCTTTAGAGGCCATTGTTCTTGCACAATAATATATCACAAAATCAGCCCAATTTCCTACATGAATGCCAAGATTAAGATTCTAGGGGAGGTTAGAACGACTCCATGCTTAATTTGCTAGCACTGTGTTTCTATCCTCATTTTGCGAGTACTCAGACTTTCCCTCGTAGAAAAATTCATTGACTACACCACATTTCAAACACTTTTTATCACAAACTTGTTTACAAATCAATTAGCCCATACGAATTCGGAACAACAAGGAATATATTTGTTATCAAGGTTCACATGGGGCATTCAAGCAACTTTCACACAATACTAACACTATCAATTTAAAAATTCAACCCAAACTCTCATCATTCACTTTTCACAAAGATACGTAAGCTACTGCCCAATTGTTTCTACTAAAATGACAATGTCAAACCCTAAATACGACTTCCATATTCGACCGTAACAAGGCTTAGAAATTACAACAAGTTCATGCAATTTTCAGACTAGGGCTATGGACAAATCATGATTAGAGCATAAAGAAACTTGAAGTTCTTACCTTCAATTTGATGAAGGAGTGAAAAGATGAAGAAAACATTTAACAATAAAGTGATAATCATGGGTGAGAGAGAGAAATTACTAGAGAAGCGGCACGGTTCTTTTCAAATTAGGGTGAAAATGGCAATTTTCTGATGATGGGGTATTTAAACAAGGCCCGCTCGTCGGGTTGACCCAATGGGTTTTGAAAAAATATGACTGAAAAAGCTTTCGAGCATGGTGCCCTACCCAATGCGGTACCTACCAGGCACGCCAATGACCCAAATGATCCACTTGGCCAGTGCAGAACCAACACCTTTTCTAATCTCTCTAAAGTTTCTCGACATAAATTCCACGGACCCTAATGCGGTAAGGTCGACATACGGTGTGGGGGTCAATGCGATATCTCTGAAATGCACCACAGACCGTAGTTATTGGAAATATTTCTTACCTTTTGTGCATTAGTTTGTTTGATGATGAATTATCAATATTTTTAGCACCTCCCACAAACTAAAACAACAAAAACGTTACAAAAGGTGGGTTGCCTCCCATCAAGCACCTTAGGTTTGGTCGTGGCATAACACATCTTTTTTATTTTTCTGTTTTCCTATTTTTTTATTTTTCTTTTATATCCTACACTATTAAATTACAATCATGGGTTGCCTCTCAAGTAACGCTTGATTTAATATCGCAACACAATGCACCTCACCTAAGTCTTCACATAGGGCAATTGAGGTATTTTGCATATCCACATCTTCAGCATAATAATGCTTTCCTCGCTGCCGAATCACGATAAATTTTGCACTATTATCTTCCCACCATAAATCTACAGTTCCATGCATAATCATGCCACTTCTTGTTTTCTGAGGAAGAGCTTTAGTTGTGAATTAAGTAAAAGAACCTTTTGCCTTGGTTCAAAAGAGTGTGGAAGGATATTCTTGTCATGAGACTTCTTGTTTTTCTACTTGTAGAGTTTAGCATTCTCATATACATGTAACCAAAATTTATCAAGCTCTTGTAGTTGCAACATACTCTTCTGCCCCGGCTAACATTGAATAAAGTTTTAGCTTTTTGCTAGCCAAATATCCCTGGTGTTTTAACTCTACCAGCAAGTGACACACCTTATAATACACCAATTAATATGGGGAAGTTCCAATAGGTGTTTTGTATGTAGTAAGGTAGGTCCATAGCGCATCATCTAGCTTGATATCCCAACGTAATGACCTATTACGTCATTATGAGTAAACTATTCGTGTGAAGTTTCAGGTAAGAAAAATTTTAGGTTTGGGAATTGGAAAATATGGGTTAGACTAGTCTCGAAAGAATTCTGAGCGAGGTATGGTCTAGGGAAATCCGAGTGAGGATTGGGTGAAATATCTTATGTCACGCCCCGAGGTTACCCCTTAGGAGTAACACGGGACTTGGGACCACAAGGATTCCAAGCTAACCCTTGGTCATAGCATTATCACGCATAACAAAAGATAAGCAGAAGCATAATAGATAAATCTGGAATCTTATACATAGGTAATCAAGTCAATGGAAATATAGAACCCAGAAAGAGACTCGAACACTGTCTATGTATGAAAAGCCTCTACATGACATAAGGAGTTGCTAGGACAAGACCCTAGCTAACTCGAAGTACGGAAATGAAAAAGCTAACAAACTAAGAACATAACTAGCCCTCGGCCTAAGGGGACTTACCAACAACCGACTGGGAAAGTGCCTGGGGACTCTAGCCACGAATCAGAGAAGGAACACCTGAATCTGCATCATCAAAGGATGCAGCGCAAAATATGCGTCAGTACTATAGAATGTACTGAGTATGAGAGCGACGCATGAATCGTGATAAAACAGTTTAAAACATACTTAAGAATGAACTTGTTACTTAAAGAAGGACCATAAGTAAATATCAAGGTATAAAACATAAAACATGAAATAAAGCTTAAGTTTCATAGTATAGAATCATATAACTTCATCTGTCTTGCACCTACACTGAAAGAGTTGTCCTAACCGGCCAAGGTTAGAACCATTTCATACCAGAATCCTGTCATAATAGGCCTCAACACGGGCAACCTACGGTGGCAACGTAGTTTTGGACTTGGGTTATATTAACCCTCATCTCTCGGTGGTAAATACTACTCCCAAAACATAATAATCATATGAGCTCATATACATGTGACATATCTAATGCCAAACTTGTTCATACTTGTTCATGACTTGTTCATACCCAGGATCGTCATACTACTCATGAGTTTTACTTTAGAAAGTGGCTCATGAGCTTTGATGGAACATCGGGTGTCTTGCCTTGCATCATACTTCATAACATGGAAAACTTGCATACTTCATGACTTGTAAAATATGCATGACTCTAGTTCAATTTCATAAAACATATACTTTCATAGAACATAGGAACTAGGCATGCATATGCTTGAAAATCCATAATGAACATGCTATGAAAGTCCAATTTGCTTAAATCAACTTCATGCATGTAGAAATTTTCATGGTTAAACTTCAATTCATGAAATAAGAGTTAACATGTAAAAAAACCCATGTAAAATCATGCAATTTAATAGTAATTTCATATTCAAATCATGAGAGGATAAAATTTAGCAAAACCCATAAGAATTAGATACGCACCCTAATTTGAAAATCATGAAATCAAAATTTAAATTAGGGGTTTTGGGCACATGGGTGAAAAAAACTCATTGTTGAATACCCACATACCTTGATTGAAGCTAACCCACTTTAATTGAAAAGACTTAGGAGAGTTGAATTTGGAGTTTGAGTCTTGGAGCTTGAGAGGATGGAAATCATTTTCTTCTTTTGAAATTTGATAGATAGAATGGGAGAGAACTTAGGCCAAGTGGGAATAAAAACCCTCCTAAATAGGCTTAAAATGACTTAGTATAGGAGTTAAAAGAGTGAGAAATTACCAAAATAGCCCTGGGAAAAAGATCTGAAAAACTGCTAAATGTTTTGTCACAGGCTTCTACGGACATGAATCACGACTCGTGGAATGAATCACGGTTCGTGGAAAGGGTTCGTGGTTCCTGGGCAAAGTTTCTAGCCTCTGGACTGATTTCCACGAGTTGGTTTCACGACCCGTGGAAACTTCCACGACTCGTGGAACCTCCTCGTGGTTATCAGGCCACTTTTAAGCTTCTGGAGTGTTTCCACGAGTTGGTTTCACGACCCGTGGAAACTTCCAAGACTTATGGAACCTCTTCGTGGTTTCAGGTAAAAATACTGATTTCCATGAGTTGGTTTCACGACCCGTGGAAACTTCCACGACTCGTGGAACCTTCTCGTTGTTGTTGTCTGTCATTTTGACAGATATACACCCTTTAGTAAAATTCTGATAACTCTTTACTCCGGACTCGTATTAAGGCACGGTTAGTGGTGTTGGAAAGAAGATTCAAAGACCTTTAATTTAATGGGTACTAAGTCACCTAACTCTTTATATTCTAGGAGTTATGATCGTTTGAATTTAACCCTTGAAAAATCTAACACTAAAACTCAATCAGTAAGGAAGATTTCAACTAAACATTGAGTTAGAGGTTCTTTATGACCCTAATTCATATCTACTACATCTTTAAAACTTCAGAATAAGTCTTAATACTTAGATATATAGAAAAATTATCTAGTTCAGGTCTAACAACATATGAAGAATGGTTCAGATTTGGCTTAGAATTTCTGGGGTGTTACAATATCTCCCCCTTGGGATCATTCATCCTCGAATGAAGACTTATAAGTTGAGAGTGGAGAGGGAAAAGGGTTGAAATCCCATCAACTGAGTTTTAAAAGCTGAAGTATTTTCATTATAACTGATCTTTGACTGAATTATAAATTGAGTTGAATTCATGAGGCATGTAAGCACACTGATGGCATTAGAACAACCAATGGTACTTGAAACTGAATGGCCAACATGATAACTTAAAAGGACGTCAAAATGAGAGGGGTAACTATACGAGGAAACCATTCTCCGTTAATACCTTGGACTAAACTAAATGTAGGGCCTTCTAGACTTAGGAATGATTATCTATAGGTCTGAACTGATCTGATATGAGGAGTCTAGTATTCTTGCAAGTTGAAGCTACTGGACCTAAGATATGGGCACCCTGGGCTAGGAGTAAGAAAAGACTATTCTTCCCTTAATTACTACGGTTGACAACTCTTAAGCTTAGAAACCCCTTTCAACTACACTAACCCCTCTTAATACTAAGGTCTGAGTCTAACTACCTACTTTCACTATGTTCAAGCCTATCTTGACTAAATCTCTTACATCCAGAGTTACCTTCCAAGAATGATATTTCTCCTTATCACGAAAATAAACTAAGCTTGAGCTCTAATCAATGGGTCACTAGGAACACAAAGGAAAAGCCCACGTGTGTTTTATCACGACTTTTAAGCCTTTCACCATAATCACCCTATGGTCTGTATCTTATACTATCCAAGACTTTTCCTCTCTTCCTAGCATATCTAGGAGCTGTAACTTGAAGAAATTCTACAAAGGGAGATACCGAAATTCCTCATCTAACTATTTCCCATGAATAATCCTCACCTAACTTTTCTTCCACGCTTACAACCTACTAATTCACATCTAGGCTACTACTACTCAACTTCCTCTACTAAAAGCAATGAAAACACAAGCCAAGATCACTGAGAGAATAGAGTGGAAGCATGAGCATTACGAATGAAGGAATACTGATCAGTCTTGACTTATACTTAGTTTGATCTAGCCACTCAAGGTGGTGTTTGAGAAGTCAAGTGAAAAAGGCATGAGTGTCTCGCATCCTGGACATACAAATCATAGTTAGAGTAAGGAAATCACAAGCATGAATTATTAGAGAAATCTGGTATGAGCATACACATGATGTAGCATATTTCATTAGCCATTAAGGCACATCTTGAGAACTGAGTATGAAGACTTAGCATGGTGTGATACATGAGCTTTCATATATGAAAAGTATCATGGTGTAAAGCTGGAATTCGTAGAATCATAGAGTAAGATTGGAATCGCTGTCTGGAGCAATTTTTGTTTGTTCTGGGAGTTGAGTATAGACGTGAATCTGCATGAAGTCTGTGAATTTGAATTAAGAACATGGCACTGGAATACAAGATATGAATGGGGTGTTGTAAATTTTATATAGGACCATGGCACTAATACACAAGGCATGCAAAAGGTATTGCGATGGCAGAAGTATACTTAGGATGCTAGGATAGAAATAAGCTTCTGCCTCCCCTCTTGACTTTGTTCTAACACTCACAAGCATCGCTACCTGAGCCTCCAAAATCTGATCGACCCTACACTCCACCATCTCCCCCTTAGGTTCATGCTACCCTCCTAAGTTTATGGACCTCCCACCAACATCTCAAGGGAATTAGGATCATTTTACCCTAACATAACATACACTACTCAAGAATCTAGCACTAATACCCACTTCCTTCTATAGTTGAAGACTCTCCTCCTCCAAAAAGTCTAGGGATGAACCCTCTTATCCCCACTTAGTTCTAGCTCAAGATAACTCACAACCAAACAAGAGTAGGGGTCCAGGGACTATGGATGCATAAAGGAAGAAAATCTAGTGACGTACCTGATTCAACTTGTGGAGTAATACTCTGACCCAGCTGGCTAGGCAATTAAAGGAATTGGCTTTGGATCCAAACACCACTGTTACTCTGCTTAGATGAGGGGCAATCCCTGATCCTATGGACTAACTGGCCACACTGAAAACACCTCTCTTTGCTAGCAAGACACTCATCTAGATGAAACTTACCGGATATACTATAATGAGGGTACCTCAAGGTCTTTGAAGCCTTATGGTGACAAGACTGAGAATCGAGGGCAGGTGTGCTAACTAAAGATGGGGTTGATCTGGATGACCTCTGCTGAGAATTTGATTCGTTCCATGTTCTGGTCTTCTTGTTCTTCCTCTTCCTCTTCTTCAGTTTCTCTTTCTCATTCAACTGAGTAGTCATGGCTTGAGTCAACATACAAATGGCTTCACTAAACTCCGTATTCGTAACCTCATGATCCAGAGTGATCAAATTCGCATTTCACGTGGGGTTTCTTCATGGAGACATTATCTGTAATGCATATGAAATGGATTAGAAGGGTAAGTAGAGTTGAACTCTATCGCATGATAGTGAACATGAAGAAGTGAAGTTTTTCTTAAAACACCTCGTAGCCTATCTCTCATCAGTGTGGCGCTCTTCACACCCATAAAAGAGACTCTACTTAGTGCAGCTTTCAGACACCCTAGGACTCTTGAACCTAAGGCTCTGATACCAAGTTTGTCATGCCCAGAGGTTACACCCTAGATGTAACACGGGACTTGGGACCATAAGGATCCCAAGCTAACCCTTGGTCATAGCTTTTTCAAGCATAACAAAAGATAAGAAGAAGCATAATAGATAAATCTGGACTCTTATACATAGGTAATCAAGTCAATGGAAATATAGAACCCAGAAAGAGACTCGAACACTGTCTATGTCTGAAAAGCCTCTACATGACATAAGGAGTTGCTAGGACAAGAACTTAGCTAACTCGAAGTATGGAAATGAAAAAGCTAACAAACTAAGAACATAACTAGCCCTCGGCCTAAGAGGTCTCACCAACAGCTGACTGGGAAAGTGGCTTAGGGACTCTAGCCACGAATCTGAGAAGGAACACCTGAATCTGCATCATCAAAGGATGCAACGCAAAATATGCGTCAGTACTATGGAATGTACTGAGTATGAGAGCGATGCATGAATCATGATAAAACAGTTTAAAAACATACATAAGAATGAACTTGTTACTTAAAGAAGGACCATAAAATAATATCAAGGTATAAAACATAATACATGAAATAAATCTTAAGTTTCATAGTATAGAATCATATAACTTCATAGCTTGAAAATAAACATGTGGGAGTTTCTCTTAACCGACATTAAACCATGCTGAGCTACATGGAGTTTAGCGTCTTGCATCCACACTGAAATAGTTGTCCTAACCGGCCAAGATTAGAACCATTTCATACCAGGATCCTGTCATAATAATCCTCAACACGGGCAACTTACGGTGGTAACGTAGTTTTGGACATGGGTTATCTGAACCCTCATCTCTCGGTGCTAAATACTACTCCCAAAACATAAGCTCATATACATGTGACATATCTAATTCCAAACTTGTTCATACTTATTCATATCCCGGATCATCATACTACTCATGAGTTTAAGTTTAGAAAGTGGCTCATGAGCATTGATGGAACATCGGGTGTCTTGCCTTGCATCATACTTCATAACATGTAAAACTGGCATACTTTATGACTTGTAAAATTTCCATGACTCTATTTCAATTTCATAAAACATATACTTTCATAGAACATAGGAACTAGGCATGCATATGCTTGAAAATCCATAATGAACATGCTATGAAAGTCCAATTTGCTTAAATCAACTTCGTGCATGTAGAAATTTTCATGGTTAAACTTCAATTCATGTAATAAGAGTTAACATGTAAAAAATCCATGTAAAATCATGCCATTTAATAGTAATTTCATATTCAAATCAAGAGAGGATCAAATTTGGCAAAACTCATAAGAATTAGATAAGAACCCTAATTTGAAAATCATGAAATCAAAATTTGAATTAGGGGTTTTTGGCACAAGGGTGAAAGAAACCCATTGTTGAATACCCACATACCTTGATTGAAGCAAACCCACTTGAATTGAAAAGACTTAGGAGACTTGAACTTGGAGTTTGAGTCTTGGAGCTTGACACCCTAACCATAAGCTTGAGAGGATGGAACTCCTTTTCTTCTTTTGAAATTTGATAGATAGAATGGAGAGAACTTACGTCAAATTGGAATTAAAACCCTCCTAAATAGGCTTAAAATGACTCAGTATAGGAGTTAAAAGAGTGAGAAATTACTAAAATACCACTGGTAAAAGAATCTAAAAAACTGCTAAAAATTTCATCACATGCTTCTACGGACATGAATCACGACTCGTGGAATGGATCACGATTCGTGGAAAGGGTTCGTGGTTCCTTGGCAAAATTTCTGGCCTCTGGACTGATTTTCACGAGTTGGTTTCCGTGACCCGTGGAAACTTCCACGACTCGTGGAACCTCCTCGTGGTTATCAGGCCACTTTTAAGCTTCTGGACTGTTTCCACAAGTTGGTTTCACAACCCGTGGAAACATCCATGACTCGTGGAACCTCCTCGTGGTTTTCAAATAAAAAAACTGATTTCCACGAGTTGGTTACACGACCCGTGAAAACTTCCACGACTCGTGGAACCTTCTCGTGGTTGTTGTCTGTCATTTTGATAGATAGACACCCTTTAGTAAATCACTAATAACTTTTTACTCCGGAATCATATTAAGGTACGGTTTATGGAGTTGGAAAGAAGATTCAAAGATCGTTAATTTGGTGGGTACTAAGACACCTAACTCTTTATGTTCTAGGAGATATGATCGTTTAAATTTGACCATTGAAATATCTAACACTAAAACTCAATTGGTAAGGAAGCTTTCAACTCAACTTTGAGCAAGAGGTTCTTTATGACCCTAATTCATATCTAATACACCTTTAAAACTTCAGAATAAGTCTTAATACTTAGATACATAGAAACTTTATCTAGTTCGGGTCTAACAACACATGAAGAATGGTTCAGATTTAGCTTAGAATTTCTGGGGTGTTATATCTTAGGTCAAGCTAGTTTTTCCATTATCCAATACCTTAGGGAGTCTGGGGGACATTTTGGAAGTGAATTTGGGTAAATAAAAATCTTGGTATCGAAGTTGACGTGAACGGGTTATTTCAAAACGTCAGGATTTGAAGTGTGTTGTAAAATGGCAACTTTTGGGGGATTTACCACGTTTATATCACGTGTCAACCTCTATAGAAATTGATACTGTTCTACAATGACTACCACTATAACATAGAAATTCCCACAATAGCAGAGGCCAGTATTGGTCAGTACCGCTATAGCGGTTGGTTTCGCTACGGCGGTGCCGCTGTAGTGGTTGGTTTCACTATGACGGTGCCTCTATAGCGATGTACAGACCGCTATAGCAAACTTATTTGGGAATAAAGTTGAAAATTCTCCAAAAATGTTCAAAATTTCTGAAGAACATTTTTTGGAAGAGCATAGATGAAGGGAGGCAATTTTCAGTGAATTTCCACCAAACTCCATCAAAAAGGTAAAGTTTTTGTTCCCCATATCTGTATTTTGATTATCATACCTTAGAAACCACAATCTCGGGCTTGAGGGAACACTTAGAATAACCTAGGATGGTAGAATCCGGTGGAAAGGGGGAATTCTAGGTGTAGAATTCGTAGGTTATGCTTATTATCTCCTTTGCATTATAAAAACACTGTTATTTACTTAATATAACCGCTAAATGGTAGTTTTTAGGTGAATTAATGGTGGGAAAGCCTGGGGATGGCTTGAATGATCATAGGTTGGCCTAGGAATTAAGATTTGAGTATAATCTGGGTATTTTAGGACATTTGGATTGATTGTAGTTATTTGTATTTTTTTTAGACTAAGAACAAGCGAAAGCTTCGAAAAATGGGATGGCTCTAGTCCAGTAAAGTTTCCAAGATATTCGAGGTAGGTGATGGTTATTATTTTCCAAATGCAATATGTGTGCATGTAAATTTAACGTAGTATTGTGGGTGCTTTGCATGCTTAGGAAATGAAGTTATGAATGTCTAACTATTTGGGTGTCAATTATGTGAAAGGAACTTGGTTATTGCTTATTGGTCTTACAAGTGTGTTCTGTTTACTTAATTATTGATTATTGGTTTGGTGTGATATTCGGTTGGCTCGGGTACCAAGCATGGTACTGGATACTAATGGTTGGCTCGGGTACCATGCCTGGTACAGGTTCTACATTGGTTGGCTTGGGTACCACACCCTATATGGGTTTAAATATGCATTGTTGGTTGTGTTTTGTCGATGGTTTCATGAGTGGACCGGGTTGATTATTAAATTGTGTAATTTTGCATATTTGTCCTTGAGAGGCCGGATTGTAACACTTAAATATGGGGTTGGTCCTTGGGTGGACCGGCGTTGTATGTAATTACTAGGTATTGGTGTAGGGACTCTCAGGTGGTCAAGGTGTAGTGAAAAATGGTAAGTCTTACTATTATTGTTCATTGTTTAAATGGTTGCTGAATATGTTCCTTATGGTCGATAAGTTAGAACGTAGACTGAGGGTATGGAAATATATTATTGGGTATTGTTACATGTTTGTACTACTTTACTCGGTTATAGTTCATTGTTTACATAGTATTTATTGGAGCTGGGCGATGATCCTACCAGTACACTGTGGTTCTGAACTGATTCTGCACTTGCTTTCTTTTTGTAAGTACAGGATAACTTCCAGCGGCTGCTATGCGACCTCACTTGTAGTCCCGATGATTCTAGATTTCAAGGGTGAGTTGCTTCCTCCGGGATACCTTGTCTTTATCAAGTTTAGTTATAGTCCATTTGTTTTCGGCTTAAACACTTATTTTATTGGGGTTGTATCCCTGTTCTATACATTTGGTAGATGCTTTGGTACGATGACTTCCAGATTCTAGGGGTATTTCCACAGGATATTGTTATCTTTTAGTTTAGATTTGAATGATGGCTTATTTTAATGCAAACTAGTTTTTGAGCTGTTAGATTTACTAAGTGTTGGGTTCGTAATTGGTTCACTCATCTAGGGGGTTTTGGGTGGGTGCCACTTGCAGCAGTTTGGGTCATTATAAATATGGTATTAGATCCCTAGATTCGTTGATCTCATCGTACCAAAATGGGTCTAGTAGAGTCTTGTGGAATGGTATAGAGACTTTTGTCCTTTTCTTCGAGAGGTTATAGGACTTTAGGAAATGCTCTCTTCTTTCTTCCTTCGTGCTAAAACTCAATTCCAATTGGTATCTGGTGATACAAATTGGTATCAAACTTCTTTCACTCTTTTTTCCACAAATGGTGAATACCGGATGTAGTGGAGAGAGAGCGGAGGTTCTAGTAGCAGGACCAATGGTCAGAGGATGTCGAAGGGGAAGGGGCAGGGGCATAGGTAGGGCAACACCCGCTAGGGTTGGTGCTTAGGAAGCTTTAGGGCCGAGGGTGGTGACCCCTTCCCCACCCCATGATCTAGTTGAGGAGAAAGTTAAGGTTGTTCTTGAAGAGGGCGTGGAAAAGAAGGAGGAGGCACCAGCTGGAGGTGCAGGACTTCCCGTTATTTTGCCTGAGGCATTTCAGCAAGTGTGGACCTTTTTGAGTGGGCTGGTAGGTGATGGATCCTTTCCCACTGGTACTGCGGATCAAGTTCTGGGCACTCAATCGACTTTCACAATGGCTTCTAAGATGGATGCGACATCGAGTACTGATGACTTCTTCTGTCCGATGCTAGGTCCAGTTAAGACTGAGAATGAACATGAGATGCTGACTAAGTTCTTGAAACTGAAACCTTCTATGTTTCAGGGTACTGAGAAAGAGGATGCTTTTGAGTTTATTCTGGATTGTTATGAGAGGCTGCATAAGATGGGCATTGTGCAGCAACATGGGTTAGAGTTCATCACTTTCGAGCTTCATGGTTATGCCAAGCAGTGGTAGAGGTATCATGTAGTGTGTCACCCATTAGATTTGCCTCCGCTGACTTGGGTGGAGTTTCATGCTCTTTTCATAGAGGAATATGTGTCCCGCACCTTTAGGGATTGTAAAATGGATGAGTTTCTGGCTCTTGAGCATGGTAACATGTCGGTTTCAACCTATGAGGCCAAATTTCATCCCTTGTCCCATTTTGCTACTCAGCTTTTGGGTATGGAAGAGGAGAGGATTCGTCTATTTGTGAAGGGCCTGAATATGGAGTTGTAGGTGTTGTATGTTCATATGACCTCAGCAAGAAAGATTTTCAATGAGGTAATAGATTATGTGATGAAATTAGAGGGGGTCAGGCAGGTTGGGAAGGTCAAGGTGTTAGCCAAGACATCCAAAAATGAAAGTAACTATAGTGGCTCATACTCCAGGTGTCACAATCAGCAGGTGCATTCTTCCCATCCTATTCAATCAGCCCTGCCAGCTATTACAAGTGGTCGTCTGGGAGCCAGTCAACAGTTTTACGCTCCTAGAGGACAGGGGGTGATCTTGGGCATATTTGTATGCCCATTTATCGTGTTTTACCCATGTTTACCTTATGTTTTAAGAGCATTACTTACTATATATTGTATGTTTTGAGTTTAATTGCTATATAGTTTACTAAGACATATGATTAGGTGTTTGTAGGTGAAATGACGCGGGAAAGTGACCATTGGAAGATGATTCGGATATAGAAAGCATGGATGCAATGTGCAGATGGTTTGGGAGCCCGTAAAGAGAGGAAAATAATCTTAGACCATCGAGGGGAAGGCTGGTGCACTGTAGGCACGCCACCCCAAGGTCCAAACTACTGGAGGGTTAGCCAAGCACACTGCAGGTGCGCCGCCCCAGAGGAGAAACTGCTTAGCATCTGTCTTGGCGCGTCCCAAGCGCGTCGCGCCAGGCGGTATCCCGACCAAAATTTAAGCTTTCTTTAGTTCTATTTCAAGAAGGAAAAGGGGTTATTTCCCAAACCCTATAAATAGAACCTTATGCATTTTTTGAAGGGCCCCGCCATAATTTTGAGAGCAGAAGGCAGAGAATAGATTTCACCATTACGTTTCTTTCTTCTTCCTTTTATTAGTCATAACGTTGGATGCAAACAATATTATCTTTGTTTTTGAATAGTATGAGTGGCTAAGAACCCTTTTTCTGGGGTTACGGTTACAAATGCATGGATATTTAGTATGAAGTTTGATTGACTATTCGTTTGCCATTATTAGTTGTTCTTATATTCTTGTGTTTAGTATTTTGATGCTTGGCCGCCATTAAGATAAATATATAACCTTGTTGTGAACTCGAGAGAAGGATCAACAAGGTAGATCGAGGAATATAAGGAGCAAGACCTCTCTTTTCTAACGTAAAGGGAAGGTTAGCGACTAGGATAGAGATATACCTAGAACGCCTTTCTTGGTTTATACGAGAAGAAATATAAATACTTTTAAAATAAGATGTCACATCCCCGCTCAATGATGTAGTTGTGATGCTATTTTGAATAGGCAACTAGAGTCTTGAGAGACCATAATTGTAATATCAACCTCGAAATCAAGTGGCTACTACTTAGGAGTGCGTCATAAATGAGATGATTTCAACATGTACAGTCACTGGGTGGAGGATTTGCATGGACTACCGGAAATTAAATGAAGCCACCCGGAAAGATCACTATCCCATCCCATTCATTGATCAGATGTTGGACCGGTTGGCTGTACAGGAGTACTTTTGCTTTCTAGATGGATATTCTGGCTACAATCAAATAGCCATAGCACTAGAAGATCTAGAAAAGACGACGTTTACTTGTCCTTATAGTACATATGCTTTCAAGCGTATGCCTTTTGGACTTTGTAATGCACCGGCTACATTCCAGAGGTATATGATGGCTACTTTTTCTAACATGGTGGAAGAGATTGTTGAGATATTCATGGATGACTTCTCAGTTTTTGGGTAGTCATTTGATACTTGTCTGCATAATCTGGATAGGGTATAGGCGAGGTGTGAAGAAATGAATCTGGTACTTAACTAGGAGAAGTGTCACTTTTTGGTCACGGAAGGCATTGTCCTTGGCCATAAAGTGTCAAAGATGGGGCTTGAAGTAGACCGCGCAAAGATAGAGGTTATTGAGAAACTACCACTTCCAGTCTCTGTGAGAGGTGTTCGTAGTTTTCTTAGATATGCAGGCTTCTACAGATGCTTCATTAAAGACTTCTCCAAGATATCCAGGCCAATGTGCAAGCTACTTGAGAAAGAGGTGAAGTATGAATTCAGTGATGACAATGTGAAGGCATTTGAAAATTTGAAGAAACGCTTGATTGAAGCTCCTATATTGATTGCTCTAAATTGGGAGCTGCCTTTTGAGCTTATTTGTTACGCTAGTGATGTAGCGGTTGGAGCTGTGTTGGGTCAGAGAGTCGACAAGGTAATTCATGTTATATACTATGCGAGTAAGACACTTGATTCAGTTCAGACAAACTACACAATCACTTAGAAAGAGATGTTGGTGCTAGTCTTTGCTTTTGACAAGTTTCACTCCTATCTTGTGAGAATGAAAATGATTGTTTACATGGATCATGCTGCTATCCAGTACTTATTCAGCAAGAAGGATGCGAAGCCAAGACTTATTCAGTGGATTTACCTTTTGTAGGAGTTCGATTTGGAGATAGGGACAAAAAGGGCACATAGAACCAAGTAGCAGATCATTTGTCTAGGCTTGAGGATTGGTCTCATGTTCCCAATAAAGGTCATATTAGGGAGGAGTTTCCAGATGAACAACTCTTAGCCCTGAGTATTACTGAGATCCCATGGTATGCTAAAATTGTCAATCTAGTGGTGAGTGGAGTATACCCCCTAGAAGCCACCACACAACAAAAGAAGAAGCTATATCACGACTCTCGATTCTATCTGTGGGATAAGCCTTATTTTTTCAAGAAAGGTCCAGATTAAATAATTAGAAGATGCATTTTGAAGAGTCATGTGAGGGAAATCTTAGAGAGTTGTCATTCTTCTGCTTATGGGGGACATCACGGAGGGGAGCGCATCGCACATAAAGTGTTACAATCAGGATTCTATTGGCATACGATATTCAAAGATACGACAGTTTTCGTCAAGGGTTGTGATCAATGCCAAAGGACTGGAGATATATCGAGAAGGCATGAGATGCCCTTGCAGAACATCCTTGAGGTGGAGATCTTTGATGTATGGGGAATTGACTTTATGAGACCATTCCCACCCTCATTTGGCAATAAGTATATACTTGTTACGGTGGATTATGTGTCTAAGTGGGTAGAAGCGGTAGCCCTTCCAACATTGATGCCAAGGTGGTATTGAAGTTTGTAAAAAAGAACATATTCACCAGATTTTGTATTCCACAAGCAATAATTAGTGATGGTGGAACTCACTTCATCAATAACTGTTTCAACAAATTGTTGGCTAAGTATGGGGTGCATCACAAGGTAGCTACTACATACCATCCCCAAACAAGAGGGCAGGTTGAGGTATCGAATCGGGAAGTGTAGCAGATTCTAGAGAAGACTGTGAATGCACAGAGAAAGGATTGGGTTGAGAATCTTGATGATGCACTATGGGCATACCGAACTGCCTACAAAATGCCCATTGGAGCTTCTCCGTATCGGCTTGTATATGGTAAGGCCTGTCATCTGCCAGTTGAGTTAGAACACCAAGCCTATTAAGCTATAAGGAAGCTAAATTTGGATGAAGAACTGGCTGGATAGAAGAGACAAATACAGCTTAACGAACTTGATGAGTTTAGTTTGTAAGCGTATGAGAACGCCAAGCTCTACAAGGAGAAGACAAAGAGGTGGCATGACAAGCACATCCTCCTGCACGCGTTTGAATTGGGCCAAAGGCTCCTCCTATTCAACTCAAGGATGAAACTTTTCCCCGCAAAGCTTAAGTCTAAGTGCGCTGGACCATTTGAGGTAGTGCGAATAACCCCGCATGGTGCAGTGGAACTACGGAAGGGCGATGAAATGAGTACATTCTTGGTAAATGGTCAACGGGTGAAGAATTATTGGTCTGAGCATGTGGACAGGGAGAAAACCTCAATCACCCTATCGGATGAGTAATTTTTAAGGTTGTGTCATGCTGCGATGTTAAATTAAGAGCTTCATGGGAAGAAACCCACGAATGTATTGTAATAGTTTAGGACAAAAATAACAAAAGTACAAAAATATGAGTCGTGCCACGACCAAAACTAAGGCGCTAGGTGGGAGGCAACCCACTATTTTTCTAAGGGTTTGTTGTTTTTGCATAAAGGAGAAGGAAAATGCTAGCTAAGGGAAATGTTGGGAGAGGTAAGTAACTGAAAAATGGCGTCCCAGGGGTCTGGCGGATTGCAGGCGTGCCACCCCAGTGACCAAACTACCGAAGAGGCAGTTTGGCACACTGCAGGTGTGACGCGCCATGCCTACTCCCAGTCGGGGGCGTTCTTAGCGCACCACCCCAGGACCCGTGCTTTCGAGCACCAACTCTGGCACACTGCAGGCGCACCACACCACTGGGCAAACTACGGAACACCTCGCCTGGCGCTTCTCGGGTGCAATGCTCCAAGTGAGAATCGACGTCCAATCTTGGAAAAAAAATGGGGTAGGTCAAGGGTACACCAACCCAAGACACAAAAATTTTAATATATACACTCTTAAACCCCTAATTTATCAAATTTTCTCTTCACTCTTGAGCTTGGAGCGCCGTCCCCCATTCCCTTTCTCCCAAATTCTCTCTCTTCCCTCCATTGTTGACATCTCAAGCTTAAACAAAGTCCACACTTTCTCAAGGTAAGATCTTCCCTCACTTTCTAACACTCTCTACTTCTTATTTATGCTTTTCATGGGCAAGATTTGTAGGTGTAAACTTTGTTTATCTTGTTGGAAGAATAAAACAAGTTTCCACCATTGATGAAATCTTGAAAGCTTGAATTACACCCACATGAGAAGATTATTTTTTGTAGTACACTAATGTGGTGGATTTCAAATTTTGTTTCTTGTTTTGTGTTGGGTCTTAGTTTATGAAAAGAAAAATAAGTAGTAGAAAGAGATGGGTCACCCTAAAAACTTCAAGAAAAATGATGATGAATATGTAGTACATGGAATGAAGTGGTGACTTTGAATAGTGTTTAATCTTGAAAAAGGGTAGAGAATCCTTGAGAATTGTTTGGAATTTACTTCTGTAAATTATTTGGTGGATTTGGTGTCTTATGTTGACGGATCTAACCTTGTGTTTAAAGAGGGAAGTCTGAGTACCTCATGTTATCAACCTATAGACACCATTGCTAGCGAAATAAGTGTGGGGTTGTCATGATCCTATGATAAACACTGATTTAGCTAGCTCTAATTGTACTGGGCTGATTTGTGTAATGTGTATGTTGTAGGTACAATGCCTCCAAGAGGAAAGAAACAGGTTACCGAAGAGACAAGAAAAAGAATAACAAATGAGGTTTTTGCTAGCAATAAGTACACATCATATCAAGGGCAAATAATAGATGGAAAAAGAGGTATTACAAGACGGTGCGAGCATAGGGGAAACTTACAAAGAAGGGTGAAGAAAAAGTAAAAATGTAGTGTCATGTGCAATAGGGAAAAGAGTCACTTTGTACCTAAAAGTATCCTACCCGTCCCGAAGCCGATATTACAACCAAATGAAAGTCGTTTTGATTTCATGAATGTGATTGCTTGGTTGAATTTACTATACACTAAGGGCAAGCCTATGGCATGTTGTGGTATGTTTTAAACATTTTTTGAGAGAGTAAGTGCCTAAATGATTCAAAATGCCCCCATGGAAAGCAGAGTGTGTGATTGAAAATAAGGGCAATACTAAATTGTGAGGGCACATATGACATGTATTTGGTAGTGTTACTCCTTGCGTTGTTGCACACATGGATATGTTGGCTCAATATTGTGATAAAGAGTCAGTTATAGAGGGTGTGTTGTTTCAAGTGAAAGGTCTTAGAGCTAAAAATGATTTTTGAATGTTGCTTGCTAAATGAACTACTAAGGCATGATTAAAATTGTTTGGCCGCTTACAAGTGAGGATGGAAAGTTCCTTAGGTCTTTATGGTGAATCTTAGGATGGATGATAGTGAGTTGTTCGAGGATGAACAAAGGTTTAAGTGTGGGGTGGTGATCTTGGGCATATTTATATGCCCGTTTATCGTGTATTACCCATGTTTACCTTATATTTTAAGAGCATTACTTACTATATATTGTGTGTTTTGAGTTTAATTGCTATATGTTTTACTAAGACACATGATTAGGTGTTTGTAGGTAAAATGATGCGGGAAAGTGACCATTGGAAGATGATTCAGATATAATAAGCATGGATGCAATGTGCTGAAGGTTTGGGAGCACGAAAAGAGAGGAAAATAAACTTGGAGCATCAAGGGGTAACTTGGCGCACTACAGGCGTGCCGCTCAAAGGCCCAAACTACTGGACGGGAAACCAGGTGCGCCTCCCCAGAGGAGAAACTGCTTAGCATCTGTCTTGGCACATCCTAGGTGCACCGCGCCAGGCGGTATCCTAACCAAAATTTCCACTTTTCTTTTGTCCGATTACAAGATAGAAAAGGGGTTATTTCCCAAACCCTATAAATAGAACCTTGTGCATTTTTCGAAGGGCCCCGCCATAATTTTGAGAGCAGAAGGCAGAGAATAGATTTCACCATTAGGTTCTTTTCTTCTTCCTTTTCTTAGTCATAACGTTGGATGAAAATAGTATTATCTTTGTTTTTGAATAGTATGAGTGGCTAAAAACTTTTGTTCTGGGTTACGGCTACAAACGCATGAATATTTAGTATGAAGTTGGATTGATTATTCATTTGCCATTATTAGTTATTCTTATATTCCAGTGTTTAGTATTTTGATGCTTTGCCACCATTAAGATAAATATATAACCTTGTTGTGAACTCGAGAGAAGGATCAACAAGGTAGATCGAGGAATATAAGGAGCAATACCTCTCTTTTGTAACGTAAAGGACAGGTTAGCGACTAAGATAGAGATATAGCTATAACGCCTTGCTTGGTTCATACGGGAAGAAATATAGATGATTTTAAAATAAGATATCACATCCTCGCTCAACGATGTAGTTGTGATGCTATTTTGAATAGGCAACTAGAGGCTCGAGAGACCATAGTTGTAATATCAACCTTAGAATCAACAACTAGGTGAACAAACAAGTCGATTCAAGTGGCTACTACTTAGGAGTGCGTCATAAATTTGTAACCCTGGAATTCTCTCTAAACTTGGAACCGATCATTACTTACCTGCATTTCATTCTGTCAAATTTTATTTTAATTATTCAATTACTACAACTCATATTCTAGTTACTTCTATACTTGTTTATTTTAGTTGTATACGAATAAAGTGGAACAATTTTTAAGTCATAAGTCCCTTGAGTATGATATCTAGACTAACCAGTCTATATTACTTGGACGACCACATACACTTGCGTGTGAGTGGGAAGTCGTCCAACAAGTTTTTGGCGCCAATACCAGAGACTTAGAAATTAGCAAATTTCTAACTTTTCTTATACAACTTTATTATTCAAGTATTGACAACTTGATCTTAGCATTTGGTAAAATCTGCAGGTACAAAACTTTGAACTGTGAACAAGCTGGAAAGGAAGAAAGACCTAGTAGAGCCACATCCTTAACATGAACGATTATTCCATCAAAGGAGAAGGGAAGCAATACTTTATCCTATAAAGTTTCAGGAGGTGGCTGAGGAGACAATCCAGTTAGTTGAACAACCAATAGTTGTTCTCACAGAAATGGCCACACCAATGCCAGTGCGCGATGTGGCAATCCCACTTGTGACTAATGTCACCAACAGCATCCGGAAACCCACATCGGGCGGTCAATTTGAGCTCAAACAGAGTATGATGCAACTCTTGCACACCAATGGTTAGTTCACGGGCTTTTCACACGAGGACCCGTAGCATCATATCAAGAATTTTCTAGAAATTAGCAACACGTTCATACCAACTGGGGTCGATGAGGACTACGTGAGGCTGACATTGTTTCCATTCTCTCTACTTGGGGAAGCAAGGAGATGGTTGAAAGCGGAACCACCGAACTCCATCACCTCATGGGATGATTTGGCCTGGAAATTCTTGACACGTTTCTTTCCATCTAGGAAGACAGCCAAGCCGAGGAGCGAGATTTTGAGTTTAAGGTAGAAAGATGGTGAAAATCTCTACACGGATTGGGAGAGATTCAAGGCCCTCCTTGTGGCATGCCCTCATCATAAAAAGACCAATGAGGTATTGGTACACACATTCATTGAAGGGATTGAGCCTCATTCAAAAATTCTACTAGACTGTGCAGCAGATGGGCAAGCACTGGAGAAGACATATGATCAGTTGTATACTCTTTTGCAGAGGATGGCACGGAGTAATTCAGAATGGAATATTGATGCTAGCAGAGCCGCGCCTAAGAAGGTTGCCGGATTGCTTGAGGTAGATTCCAACATGGCTTTATTTGCCAAGGTGGAATCTAAGGCTAATCAGATGACCAACATAGATACGGTTCTCAACAAGTTAGCTCTTGGGAATAGTCAGGCATAGGTTAATGCAGTACAACCAGCAACTCGTTAGTTTTGTGACACTTGTGGGGGAGACTATCTATCGGAAGATTATGCAGCAAATCCAGATTCAGTGAAATTTGTGGGATATTCACAGAGAGGTGGAAATAAGAATTATGCTAATGCATACAATGCAAACTTGTGGAATAATTTGTCATATGGGAACAACCAAGGACAAAATCAATTCAGGCTAGAAGGGCAGAATCAACAGTTTGCTGGAAACAACAAGCCTGCGGTCGTGCCTAGCAACATAGAGGACATGCTGAAGTCGATCATGGAGAGCCAAGCCAAGTATGAAGCGGATATGAAAGATTATAAAACTGCCATCCACAATTTAGAAAAGAAAATGGGGCAGCTAGTTAGAGCACAGAATGCTAGACCACAAGGTAGTCTTCCAAGTGATACTGACCCAAATCTGAAGCAGGTGAATGCAGTCACTACTAGAAGTGGGTTGGAGCTGAAAGAGTTGGCACCAAAGCAAGCGGATCCCAAGGTAGTTGAGGGTGCAACTGGAAAGGCTAAAGTTAGGGCAGATACAGAGGTGAAAAAAGATGAAGTTATTGTGAAGCCTCTTCCACCGTTCCCACAGAAGTTGATCAAACAAAGAGAGGAGGCTGGATTCAAGAAATTTCTTGACCTCTTGAGGCAGGTACACCTTAATCTCCCCCTCATAGATGTTCTTCAAGGAGTTCCGAAGTATGTAAAATATATCAAAGACATTGTGAAAAATAAGAACAGGCTGACTGAATATGCCATAGTCGCACTCATAGAGGTATGCACATCGTAGATGCAGAACAGGTTGCCAACTAAATTGAAGGATCCGGGAAGTTTCACCATTGATATCACCATTGGCCAGAAGGTTATAGCTCGAGCACTATGCGATCTAGGGGAAAGTATCAACCTAATGCCATTTCAGTCTTCAAAAAGATGGGGTTGGGTAGTCCTTACCCCACTGCAATTGTTCTGCAGCTGGCAGACAAATCTTTGGCTAGACCTGAGGGCATTATAGAGGATGTATTGGTGCAGATTGGTTCATTGATCTCTCTGGTGGATTTTGTGATCTTGGATTTTGAACCAGACCCAGAAGTTTCATTTATTTTGGGACGTCTACTATTGGCTACAGGTAGATCATTGATAGATGTGGCAGCAGGGCATCTCACCATGAGAGTCAATAACAAGGTGGAAGTCTTCAATGTGTACAAGGCAATGAAGTTGCCTGCGTTATATGAGGACTTGTCAGATATTACTGTGGTGGACATAGAGTTGAGGATACCCCTCATTACCTCCACAGACCCATTGGAAAGGGCACTCACAGGGACAAATTTATATGTAGATGGAGCAACACATGAGATGATTCAATGCTTGAAGGCAACTTGTGCATTATCGCGCACTATTGAATTCGAGCCTCTTAATAGACCGTTGGGACCCCCTCCCAAGCTGTATATCAAAGAAGCCTTGAAGCTAGAGATAAAACCACTCCCTCCTTATCTGAAGTATACTTATTTGGGTGATAATGATACGCTTTCAGTAATCCTAGCAGCCGGATTGAATGAAGCACATGTAAAAGAGGCCCTAGCAGTGTTGCAAAATAGGACGAGAGCAATTAGGTGGCAGATATCTGATATTCATGGCATCAATCAATCATTCTGTATGCCCAAGATATATATGGATGAGGGGTACAAGCCCATGTCACAACACCAAAGAATATTGAACCTGCCTATGAAGGATGTAGTGAGAAAGGAGGTGATCAAGTAGCTAGACGCAGGTATTATTTTTCCCATCTCAGATAGCAAGTGGGTCAGCCCTGTGCAATGTTTCCCCAAGAAAGGGGGGATCACTGTGATAAAAAATGAGAAGGATGAGATGATTTCGACATGTACAGCCACTGGGTGGAGGATTTGCATGGACTACCGAAAATTAAATGAAGCCACCCGGAAAGATCACTATCCATTCTCATTCATTGATCAGATGTTGGACCAGTTCTGTCCAGGAGTACTTTTGCTTTCTAGATGGATATTCTGGCTATAATCAAATAGCCATAGCACTAGAAGATCAAGAAAAGACAGAATTTACTTGTCCTTATGGTACATATGATTTCAAGCATATGCCTTTTGGACTTTGTAATGCACCGGCTACATTCCAGAGGTATATGATGGCTATTTTTATGACATGGTGGAAGAGTTTGTTGAGATATTCATGGATGACTTCTCAGTGTTTGGGAAGTCATTTGATACTTGTCTGCATAATCTCGATAGGGTATAGGCGATGTGTGAAGAGATGAATCTGGTACTTAACTAGGAGAAGTGTCACTTTTTGGTCACGGAAGGCATTTTCCTTGGCCATAAAGTGTCAAAGATGGGGCTTGAAGTGGACCGCGCAAAGATAGAGGTTATTGAGAAACTACCACTTCCAGTCTCTGTGAGAGGTGTTCGTAGTTTTCTTGGATATGCAGGCTTCTACAGATTCTTCATTAAAGACTTCTCCAAGATATCCAGGCCAATGTGCAAGCTAATTTAGAAAGAGGTGAAGTATGAATTCAATGATGACTGTGTGAAGGCATTTGAAAATTTGAAGAAGCGCTTGATTGAAGCTCCTATATTGATTGCTCTAAATTGGGAGTTGCCCTTTGAGCTTATGTGTGATTCTAGTGATGTAGCGGTTGGAGCTGTGTTGGGTCATAGAGTCAACAAGGTATTTCATTCTATATACTAAGCAAGTAAGACACTTAATTCAGCTTAGACAAACTACACAGTCATTGAGAAAGAGATGTTGGTGCTAGTCTTTGCTTTTGACATGTTTTGCTCCTATCTTGTGAGAATGAAAATGATTGTTTACATGGATCATGCCACTTTCCGGTACTTATTAAACAATAAGGATGCGAAGCCAAGACTTATTCGGTGGATTTACCTTTTGTAGGAGTTCAATTTGGAGATAGGGACCAAAAGGGCACATAAAACCAAGTAGCGGATCATTTGTCTAGGCTTGAGGATTGGTCTCATGTTCCCAATAAAGGTCATATTAGGGAGGAGTTTCCAGATGAACAACTCTTAGCCCTGAGTATTACTGAGATCCCATGGTATGCTAATCTTGTCAATCTAGTGGTGAGTGGAGTATACCCCCTAGAAGCCACCACACAACAAAAGAAGAAGCTATATCACGACTCTCGATTCTATCTGTAGGATAAGCCTTATTTGTTCAAGAAAGGTCCGGATTAAATAATTAGAAGATGCATTTTGAAGAGTCATGTGAGGGAAATCTTAGAGAGTTGTCATTCTTGTCCTTATGGGGGACATCACGGAGGGGAGCGCATCGCACATAAAGTGTTACAATCAGGCTTCTATTTGCATACGATATTCAAAGATATGGCAGCTTTCGTCAAGGGTTGTGATCAATGCCAAAGGATTGGAGATATATCGAGAAGGCATGATATGCCCTTGTAGAACATCCTTGAGGTGGAGATATTTTATGTATGGGCAATTGACTTTATGGGACCATTCCCACCCTCATTTGGCAATAAGTATATACTTGTTGCGGTAGATTATGTGTCTAAGTGGGTAGAAGCGGTAGACCTTCCAACCAATGATTCCAAGGTGGTATTGAAGTTTGTCAAAAAGAACATATTCACCAGATTTTGTACTCCACGAGTGATAATTAATGATGGTGGAACTCACTTCATCAATAACTGGTTCAATAAATTGTTGGCTAAGTATGGGGTGCGTCACAAGGTAGCTACTGCATACCATCCCCAAACAAGAGGGCAGGTTGAGGTATCGAATCGGGAAGTGTAGCAGATTCTAGAGAAGACTGTGAATGCACAGAGAAATGATTGGGCTGAGAAGCTTGATGATGCACTATGGGCATACCGAACTGCCTACAAAATTCCCATTGGAGCTTTTCTATATCGGCTTGTATATGGTAAGGCTTGTCATCTTCCAGTTAAGTTAGAACACCAAGCCTATTAGGCTATAAGAAAGCTAAATCTGGATGAAGAACTGGCTGGATAGAAGAGACAAATGCAGCTTAACGAAGTTGATTAGTTTAGGTTGTATGCGTATGAGAACGCCAAGCTCTACAAGGAGAAGACAAAGAGGTGGCATGACAAGCACATCCTCCCGTGCTCGTTTGAAAACCTCAATCACCCTATCGGATGAAGCATTATTGGTCCGAGCATGTGGACAGGGAGAAAACCTCAATCACCCTATCAGATGAGTGATTGTTGAGGTTCTGTCATGCTTCGATGTTAAATCAAGAACTGTATGGGAAGAAACCCACGAATGTATTGTAATAGTTTAGGACAAAAATAACAAAAGTACAAAAATATGAGTCGTGCCACGACCAAAATAAGGCGCTAGGTAGGAGGCAACACACTGTTTTTCTAAGCTGTTGTTGTTTTTGCAGAAAGGAGAAGGAAAATGCTAGCTAAAGGAAATGTTGGGAGAGGTAAGTAACTGAAAAATGGCATCCCAGGGGTCTGGCGGATTGCAGGCGTGCTGCCCTAGTGACCAAACTACCGAAGAGGCAGTTTGGCGCACTGTAGGCGTGACGCGCCATGCCTACTCCCAGCCGGGCGAGTTCTTAGCGCACCACCGCAGGACCCGAACTTGCGAGCACCAACTATGGCACACTGCAGGTGCACCACACCACTCGGCAAACTACGGAGCACCTCGACTGGCGCTTCTCAGGTGCAATGCGCCAAGTGAGAACCGACGTCCAATCTTGGGAAAAAAATAGGGTGGGTCAAGGGTCAACCGACCCAAGACCCGAAAATTTTAATATATACACTCTTAAACCCCTAATTTATCAAATTCTCTCTTCACTCTTGGGCTTGGAGCGCCGTCCCCTATTCCCTTTCTCTCAAATTCTCTCTCTTCCCTCCATTGTTGACATCTCAAGCTTAAACAAAGTCCACACTTTCTCAAGGTAAGATCTTCCCTCACATTCTAACACTCTCTACTTCTTATTTATGCTTTTCATGGGCAAGATTTGTAGGTGTAAACTTTGTTTATCTTATTGGAAGAATTAAACATTTTTCCACCATTGATGAAAGCTTGAAAGCTTAAACTACACCCACAAAAGAAGATTATTTTTTGTAGTACACTAATGTGGTGGATTTCGAATTTTGTTTCTTGTTTTGTGTTGGGTCTTAGTTTATGGAAAAAAAATAAGTAGTAGAAAGAGATGGGTCACCCTAAAAACTTCAAGAAAAAAGATGATGAATGTGTAGTACATGGAATGAAGTGGTGACTTTGAATAGTGTTTAATCTTGAAAAAGGGTAGAGAATCCTTGAGAATTGTTTGGAATTTACTTGTGTAAATTATTTGGTGGATTTGGTGTCTTATGTTGACGGAACTAACCTTGTGTTGAAAGAGGGAAGTCTGAGTACCTCATGTTATCAACCTATAGACACCATTGCTAGCAAAATAAGTGTGGGGTTGTCATGATCCTAAGATAAACACTAATTTAGCTAGCTCTAATTGTACTGTGCTGATTTGTGTAATGTGTATGTTGTAGGTACAATGCCTCCAAGAGGAAAGAAACAGGTTACCGAAGAGACAAGAAAAAGAATAACAAATGAGGTTTTTGCTAGCAACAAGTACACATCATATCAAGGGCAAATAATAGATGGAAAAAGAGGTATTACAAGAGGGTGCGAGCATAGGGGAAACTTACAAAGAAGGGTGAAGAAAAAGTAAAAATGTAGTGTCATGTGCAATAGGGAAAAGAGTCACTTTGTACCTAAAAGTATCCTACCCATCCCGAAGCCGACATTACAACCAAATGAAAGTCCTTTTGATTTCATGAATGTGATTGCTTGGTTGAATTTACTATACACTAAGGGAAAGCCTATGGCATGTTGTGATATGTTTAAAACATTTTTTGAGAGAGAGAGTGCCTAAATGATTCAAAATGCCCCCATGGAAAGCAGAGTGTGTGATTGAAAATAAGGGCAATACTAAATTGTGAGGGCACACATGACATGTATTTGGTAGTGTTACTTGCGTTGTTGCACACATGGATATGTTGGCTCGATATTGTGATAAAGAGTTAGTTATAGAGGGTATGTTGTTTCCAGTGAAAGGTCTTAGAGCTAAAAATGTTTTTTGAATGTTCTAAATGAACTACTAAGGCATGATTAAAATTGTTTGGCCGCTTACAAGTGAGGATGGAAAGTTCCTTAGGTATTTATGGTGAATCTTAGGATTGATGATAGTAAGTTCTTTGAGGATGAACAAAGGTTTAAGTGTAGAGTGGTGATCTTGGGCATATTTATATGCCCGTTTATCATGTTTTACCCATGTTCACCTTATGTTTTAAGAGCATTACTTACTATATATTGTGTGTTTTGAGTTTAATTGATATATGTTTTACTAAGACACATGATTAGGTGTTTGTGGGTAAAATGATGCGGGAAAGTGACCATTGGAAGATGATTCGGATATAGGAAGCATGTATGCAATGTGCGGAAGGTTTGGGAGCACGTAAAGAGAGGAAAATAAACTTGGAGTATCAAGGGGTAACTTGGCGCACTACAGGCGCGCCACTCTAAGGCCCAAACTACTGAGGGGGCAGCCAGGCGTTCCACCTTAGAGGAGAAACTGCTGAGCATCTGTCTTGGCGCATCCTAGGTGCGCCGCGCCAGGCGGTATCCTGACCAAAATTTCCGCTTTTCTTTTGTCTGATTACAACAAAGGGGTTATTTCCCAAACCCTATAAATAGAACCTTGTGCATTTTTCGAAGGACCCCATCATAATTTTGAGTGTAGAAGGCAGAGAATAGATTTCACCATTAGGTTTCTTTTCTTCTTCCTTTTCTTAGTCATAACGTTGGATGAAAATAGTATTATCTTTGTTTTTGAATAGTATGAGTGGCTAAAAACTTTTGTTCTGGGTTACGGCTACAAACGCATGAATATTTAGTATGAAGTTGGATTGATTATTCATTTTCCATTATTAGTTATTCTTATAATCCAGTGTTTAGTATTTTGATACTTTGCCACCATTAAGATAAATATATAACCTTGTTGTGAACTCGAGAGAAGGATCAACAAGGTAGATCGAGGAATATAAGGAGCAAGACCTCCCTTTTGTAACGTAAAGGGCAGGTTAGCGACTAGGATAGAGATATAGCTATAACGCCTTGCTTGGTTCATACGGGAAGAAATATAGATGATTTTAAAATAAGATATCACATCCTCGCTCAATGATGTAGTTGTGATGCTATTTTGAATAGGCAACTAGAGGCTCGAGAGACCATAGTTGTAATATCAACCCCGAAATCTACAACTAGGTGAACGAACAAGTCGATTCAAGTGACTACTATTTAGGAGTGCGTAATAAAGTTGTAACCCTAGAATCCCTCTAAACATGGAACCAATAAAATCATTACTTACCTGTATTTCATTATGTCAAATTTTATTTTAATTATTCAATTACTACAAACTCATATTCTAGTTACTTTTATACTTCTTTATTTTAGCTGTATACGAATAAAGTGAAAGATTTGTTAAGTCATAAGTCCCTTGGGTATGATATCCGGAATAATCAATCTGTATTACTTGGACAACCACGTACACTTGTGTGTGTGTGGGAAGTCACCCAACAAGGGGCTTCTTATACTTCTACTAGTAGGCCTACTCTTGACCGCAGATGATTTTATTGTGGTAATCCCGGTCACTTCAACAGGGAGTGCCCTCATAGGCAGGCAGATAATCAGACTCAACGGTAGTCAAAGGTTATTATTCCAGCAGGTAAATATGGCTATGCTAGAGGTCATCCACATGATGGGTGAGGTAACTTTCAGAGACGCCGGGGAGATAGAGGAAATAGTGGCACAGGAAGGGGGGTGGCACAGATAGCCAGGGAAGTTGCTCAGATTGATGATAGAGCCTATTGTTATACATTCTCAAGGATGCCTGAGGCTGAGGTGTCTGATGCTGTGATCACAGGTATAATTCTAGTATGTGACAGGATGACCTCTGTGCTATTTAACCCAAGTTCTACTTATTCATATGTTTTTGTGAAATTTGCTTTGGGTATGGATTTAGTTTGTGATGTCTTTGATTCCCCTATTAATGTTTCTACCCCGGTTGGAGAGTATGTGATAGTAACCCATGTTTATCGTACTTGTCTTCTGGTGTTTGTAGGGTTACAAACTTGGGTAGATTTGGTCATTGTGGACATGTTAGATTTTGATGTTACTTTGGGTATGACCTGGCTGTCTCTATATCATGCGGTGTTGAATTTTAATACTAAAACTGTGACTCTAGAGATTTTGGGTAAGGATAGGCTAGAGTGGGAAGGTGTATATAGGCCTAAGCCGGCTAAGATTATATCATTTGTTCGAGCTAGAAAGTTAGTGGGAAGAGGTTGTTTGTTCTTCTTGGCTCATCTCCAGGATTATAGTGTCGAGTCCCCTTCTATTGAGTCGGTTCAGATATTTTTGGAGTTTCAGGAGGTTTTTTGGGTGGATTTGACTGGCATACCTCCAGAAAAAGACATTGACTTCTGTATAGACTTTGAGCCGGGCACTCGCCCAATTTGGGTTCCTCTTTATCCTATGACTCCGACAGAGTTAAGAAAACTTAAGACTCAGCTTGAGGAACGTTTAGATAAAGTCTCATCCCAGTGCTTCACCTTGGGGTGCTCAGGTGATATTTGTGAAAAAGAAAGATGGTAGTATAAGGATGTATATAGACTACAAGCAACTGAACAAGGTCACCATCTGAAACAAGTATCCTTTACCTCACATAGATGACCTTTTTTACCAGTTGCAGGGTGCGTTTATATTTCTAAAAATTGACTTAAGGTCAGGGTACAATCAGTTAAAGATTAGGCATGAGAAAATCCCTAAGATGGTAGTCCGAACTCGATATGGGCATTACGAGTTCCTGGTGATGTCATTTGGGGTGACCAATGCGTTGGCGACATTCATGAGTTTGATTAATGGGGTATTCAAATCATATATGGATTCATTCATAATTGTGTTTATAGATGACATTCTGATTTACTCCAAGAGTAGGGAGGAGCATGTGGAGCATCTTCACATTCTTTTAGAAATTTTGAGGCACCATAAAATATATGCCAAGTTTTCCAAGTGTGAATTTTGGTTGACTTCAGTCACCTTCTTAGGACATGTGGTGTTAGAAAATGGGGTGATTATGGATCCCTAAAAGATTGAGGTAGTTAAGAGTTAGGTCCGGCCTAGCTCTATGACTAAGGTTAGGAGTTTTGTAGGGCGTGCAGGCTACTATCGAAGATTTGTCAAGGATTTTGCGTCTATCGCTACTCACTTGACAAGGTTGACTCAGAAGGAGGTACCATTTGTGTTGTCTGATAAGTGTGAAGAGAGATTCCAAAAGCTCAAGACACTTCTTACTATAACACCCATCCTACCACTGCGGGTTGAAGGTAAGGATTTCATTGTGTATTGTGATGCACGATCTAGACTTAGCTCTACTGCACGATCTATATTTTAATAGAAGGTCATATTCCTAAATGCCCGCGTAGTCCCTTAATTATAAATATGACGTGCAACACATTCAAAAGGAAGGTCCTACTAGACATGGCTTCTTAGACTCCCTGGGAAACTTAAACCTTGTGCTCTGATACGAAGTTTGTCACGCCCCTAACTAGGAGGGGCGGACGTCAAGTGAGTTATGACAGCATGGTATTAGAGTTTTATGTTTATCGGTCTTACCAGTACAAGAGCAAGTGCCTAGTAGAATCTCGTAGAATAATATGATGACGTATATATCCTATCTCCAAGAGGCTATAGGGCATTCTTAGGAAAATTCCACCTTTTAGATTCCTTATCATGCGTTCTTAACTCTATCAACTTCTAAATTTTGTTTGTTTCATTCTTTCTCAAAAGGTTCGGACGAGATCGTTAACGAGCGAGGTTAAGGCAAAGGTCAACTTAGAGGTCGATGTCAGGCATGAGCTATAGTAATAGCTCAAGGTCAGGATAAGGCACTATTAACTGAGCCAAAAATTAAGATTGAGGATATACAACATCATCCAAAGGGTGTGGGGCCATCCCATATCCCAGCAGGGTTTATAGCCACACCGATTCTTTAGGATACCATTGTCAGGATACTCAACTTTCTATAGGGTATGTCAGAGGTGAGGACCTTTCCTGGCACTCTGAGTGGTTCTTAGGCTAGATATGAGTCACTTTCCTTAGCCTAAGCAACAACATATGGTGTTCAGCGTTCAAGAGCATAGCCTACAATTGTGGCTCCCCATTTCTAGATTTTGCCATTACCGATTGTTGCTTAGCATATCGTAGCTAGACCAGCTATGTCTTCTAAGGAGTAGAAGATGCTTGGTCAGTTTATCAGATTGGGTTTTGCAAGGATTTTAGGTGCTCCAGAGAGGATACTCACGAGTTTCTAGTAAGATGTTAGGAGAGGTTTCATAATCTCAATCTAGTGAAGTCGCACATGGTAGATTACTCTATATTTCAAATGAAGTGGCTAGCTAAGTAGTGGTGGAGAGCTTATCTTGAGTGTAGGGTAGACGAGTCACCTTGGATGACTTGGGCTCAAATCCCTGAGGCTTTCTTAGAGAAGTATGTACCTGATAGCATGAGAGAGGTTTAGGGATGACTTCATAGACTATCAGTAGGGTTCGATGTCTGTTTCAAAGTATGTGGTGCAATTCCATGAGCTAGCTAAGCATGCCACTTTTATTATGTCGATAGATCACAAGCGAGTTCATAGATTTATCAGGAGGTTGACTTAACCCCTCTGTTTGATGACAGAGCATCTAATGTAATCAAGGTCTACTTTCCTTCAGGTCATTGAGCATGTGCAGACTATTGAGGAGATACATCATGAGGCCTATAGAGGCGAGGATAAAAGGCCTTACTATTAGGGTGCTTTCAGTGATTTTTAGTCCCAAGGTAAGGGTTTCCCTGGTAGAGGTTACAGGGTAGTTTTAGTGGTTTTCAATCTCGAGGTAAGGGTTTCCCTGGTAGAGGTTACCCTAAGCACTTCCAACCTAATAGGCTCATTCATGCAGCACTACAAATTTCAGAGGGTGGTTATTCGAGTCATAGTGGACAGAGAAGACAGGGTTCATGTCAGACTTTACAGGGTTCACATTTTGAGTATTCAAGCCATGGTGGCGACTCTAGTTCAGTTGTTTCATCTCATCATGGTGCATTTGGTAGAGGTTTCTATAAGTATGGTGAGTTGGGACACATTTCTAGGGATTGTCCCAGGTCTAGTCATTGAAAGCAGCAGGGTCAGCAGGTTCTGGACCTTAGGGCTCTAGTGCCACTAGCCAGAGATAGTGTGCAGGGTAGTTAGGGTGGTATCCTGGGTTCTACAGGTGGTTCTCAGCCAGGTCGATCAGGTGGATATTTCAGACGTAGCCATATGTGTGCCGTTCTAGGTAGGCCAGAGGCTGAGACTTCATATTCCATTATCACAGGTAGGATCTCAGCTTGTCATCAGCCAGCTTCTTCATTATTTGTTTCAGAGTCTACATATTCTTATGTGTGTACTTACTTTTCTACTTATCTAGAGTTATTATGTGAGTCTTTGCATGTGCCTATATGTGTATCTACTCTCATAGGTTATTCATTAGTAGTGGATCAAGTGTAGTGGTCTTGTGTGGTGACTATCTTGGGTTATGATAATTGGGTAGACCTGGTGATCTTTGATATGGTTGATTTTGACGTGATTCTAGGCATGGATTGGCTATTTTCTTATCATGAAATCTTGTATTATTTTGTCAAGACTATTACTTTGTGTATGCCTGGTATCTCTTATTGTGTGGAGGGGTACAAATAGCCATGTGCTGAGAGGAGTTGTATCATTTTTGTGGGTGCAGCGGTTGATAGGGAAGGAGTGTTTAGCTTATCTTGCTTATGTTTGTGATACTAGTGCCTATATTTCTTCACTTCAGTCACTTCCTTTGGTTTGCAAGTATTTAGATGTGTTCCCTGGTTATTTACCTGGTCTTCCACCTGATCCTAACATTGACTTTGGAGTTGGTGTTGTGCTGAGAACTTATCCCATTTTTATTCTGCCATATGGACTGGCACCAGTTGAGTTGAGGCAGTTAAGGATCAGCTTCAGGATGTTCTAAGTAAGGGGTTTATCAGGCCTAGTGTATCTCTGTAGGCTGCTCATGTTCTATTTGTGAATAAGAATAATGGCTTTTTGCTTGTGTGTATTTACTATTAGAAGCTGAATAAGGTGACTATTAAGAATAGGTATCAGATGTCGCATATTGATGACTTGTTTTATAAGCTACAGGGTGCAACAGTGTTTTTAAGATACATTTGAGGTCAGGCTCCCACCAATTAAGGATCAAGGCTGCGGACATTCCAAAGACTGCCTCTAGGACTTGTTACACCCACTATGAGTTCCTAGTTATGTCTTTTGGTTTGAATAATGCCCCGACAATATTTATGGAGTTGATGAACTATGTGTTCAGGTCCTACTTGGATTCTTTTGTCATATTGTTCATTGATGACATCTTAGTCTACTTAAGGAGTAGGGAGGAGAATGAGTAGCACCTAAGAGTTGTGATTCAGACTGCGGGATCAATAATTATATGCCAAGTTCTCTAAGTCTGAGTTTTAGCTTGAGTCCATGGAATTCTTGGGGCACGTAGTGTCCAAGGATGGGATTATGGTAGATCTAGCAAAGATTGAGTAAGTTCGTGATTGGGCTAGGCCCACTTTTCCTACTGAGGTTCGCAGTTTCATTGGGTTAGCAGGTTACTACAGATAGTTTGTTGAGGGGATTTATTTAATTGTAGTGTCATTGACTAGATTAACTTAGAAGAATGTCTTTTTCTAGTGGTCCAATGAGTGTGAGGCAAGCTTTCTAAAGCTAAAGGACTTATTGACTTTAGCATTGATTCTGACTCTTCCTATTGAGGGCCAGGTTTATCATATATTATGATGCTTTCAGAATTGGTTTGGGTTGTATGTTGATACAGTAGGGCAGAGTTATTGCATATGCTTTCAAGCAGCTAAAGGCTAACGACAAGAACTACCTCACTCATGACTTGGAGTTAGCAACAATAGGCTTTGTGATAATGATTTAGAGGCACAATCATATAGAGTTCATTGTGAGATCTTCACCGACCATCGTAGTCTTAAGTATATCTTCATCCAGAAAAACCTTAATTTGAGACAGTGTAGGTGGTTGGAGTTTCTTAAGTACTATGATATTTTAATTCTCTATCATCCGGGAAAGGCTAATATAGTGGCAGATGCTTTGAGCCGAAAGGCGGTGAGTATGGGGATTTTTGATATTCTAGTGGCAGAGGAGTGACCTTTGGCTTTAGACATCAAGTCCTTAGCCAACAGGTTGGTTCGATGTGATATTTTTGAGGTCGGGCAGGTTCTTGCTTATGTGGAGGCTAGGTCATGTTGTTAGAAAAGATTAGGGCTTACCAATTTGAGGATGTGAGATTAAAGATGATTTTCATAAGGTGTTGAGTGGAGAGGCTAGGAAGGCGATCTTAGATCCAAAGGGTGTTCTGAGGATCGAGGGTCGTATCTACATTCCTAGAGTTGGAGATTAGATTCGGTCTATTTTGGATGAGGCCCATTATTTTAGGCATTCTATCCATCCGAGGGTAGCAAAGATTTACGTGACTTAAGGCATCACTATTGGTGGTGTGGGATGAAGCAAGATATCTCTAAGTTTATGTCTAGGTGCTTGAATTGTCAGCAGGTGAAGTACTAGCACCAGAGACCAGGTGGTTTGACCCAGAGACTACCCATTCCTGAGTGGAAGTGGCAGCAGATATATATGGACTTTATGGTAGTCTTGACATAAACTTTTCAAAGATTAAATGCTATTTGTGTCATTATTGATAAGTTAAACAAGTCTTCTCAGTTTCTATCAGTTCAGACATTGTATAGTTTAGAGAGATTAGCCCAAATCTACATTCGTGGGATTGTTTGTTTGCACAGGGTGCCTATTTCTATCATTTTTACTATGGTACTCAATTTACATCGTATTTCTGGAGGTTGATTCAGAGAGAGTTGGGTACTCAACATGAGCTTACCATAACTTTACATTCGCAGACTAATGGTTAGTCTGAGCAAACTATTATTATTCTAGAGGACATGCTTCAGGCATTTATTATTGATTTTAGGGGTCAGTAGGATCAGTTCTTTCCCTTGGCAGAGTTCGTGTATAATAAAATTTGTCATTCGAGTATTTATATGGCTTTATTTAAGGCATTGTATGGCAGGAGATGTAGGTTTCTGATGGGATGGTTTGATGCTTTCGAGGTTAGGCCTTAGGGAACTGACTTGCTGCGTGATTCCGTAGATAGAGTGCAGGTGATTCAGGAGAGACATCATATAATTCAGAGCAGGCATAGGAGTTATTCTAATCGATAGGTTTGAGACTTGGATCTTATAGCTAGAGATAGGGTGTTCCATTGAGTGTCTCCCATGAAGGGCATGATGAGCTTCGGGAGGAAGGGAAAGCTTAGCCCTAGGTTCATTGGACCATTTAAGATCCTTTGGCATATTGGGGAGACAACTTATGAGTTAGCTTTGCCTCCAGTTCATTCGGGTGTCCACCCTATGTTCCATGTATCTATGTTGAGGCGGTACATTCTGGATGAGTCTCACATGCTTCACTGGGATTCGGTGTAGCCTGATGAGACTTTGGCTTTCGAGGAGGAACCTATTGCTATTCTAGACAGGCAGGTTAGAAAGTTAAGGTCTAAGGAGATTTCATCGGTTAAGGTTCAGAAGATACATCATCTAGTCGAGGAGGCTACTTGGGAGGCCAAGCTCGAAATGGGGACCGGATATCCTAGTCTTTTTTTATCCTTTAGATGCCTTTCTATTCTTTAACTTTTGAGGACAAAAGTTCGTTTAGTAGTGGATGTTGTAATGACCCTCCGAGTCATTTTAATACTTTTATGAACTTTTACCATTTCAACCCTTCTCGTAGCTTCTACAATACTTTTGTGACTTACTGGGATCGGTGGCATGGTTTCCAAGGTGTTTGATCAGGTTTTAGAAGGGCTTCCCTATTTTGGAGCTTTTAAAGCTGAGAAGTTTGACTTTGGTCAACATTCTTAGTAAACGGGCTCAGATGATAAGTCTATCAGCGTTGTTAGCTCAAGAATGTGATTTTTTTGCTATTGGGTCCCTTGGTTTGGGTTCCGAGGCTTTCAGACTCCTTTCGGGTGCTTCGGTGAATTTTTTGTAATGTTGTTGACATTGGTCAACATTTCTTCAAGACGACCTCCGTTAGTCATTTTTGTCAATTCTATTGAGTCAAAAATGCAATTTTCAGTTTGGTAGCATATCCGTTTCTATTTATGGGACTCCGAATGAATCCCGATGCTCCATTGGGAGACTTAAAAGTTTGGTTGAGCTACTGATGTAGCTAGTGCTGGTACAGTCGCTCCTGTAGATCAGAGCTTGGATTGCACCAGTGGAGTCGCTCTTATGGTGGTCTAGCCGTACCAGTGGTAGTTGGTGATGTTAGCGGCTCCTGCTCTTTCGGAGCTTGGTCCACTCCTGCAGAGAAAGGTTCCTTCCTTGCGGAGGGTGCACTGTGCATCCATCTCTGCTATTACCACATTTTTGCTAATGTGAGCTCGTGCCTTTGTGCTTTGGCTCGCTCTAGAGGAGCCTTAGAAGATAGGATGTCTCTTCTCCTGAGGAGATTTTGCAGCTCCTGCAGCAGCGCCTGTGGTGATCTTCCGCATGAGCGACGATAGCTTACATTTTAAAGGTATTCTCCTTCATTTATTTCCCAAGTTCAAAAATCATTTCCATTGAACTTGAGAGCTCGGTTGAGGAAACTCTCTGCTAATCCTTGAAAGGTTCTTGGCGCATTTGAGTAGATTTCTCCATTTTCACTTTCTATTACTCATTCTAACTTTGTTTTCGTATTTTTATTCACAAATTGGGTCTTCAATTCTTGATTTTCCTCCATTAAAATGAGCAGACCATTTGAAGTAGGAATTCAATTTTGTCTTTGCCCAACTCTCGTGCATGCATTCCTTACCTCATGAAGAGGATAATTGTGAATTTCGATTCTAATTTCATCACGGGCCCCAAAGGTTGACTTTTCACCAAATTTTTGGCCCGAATCATAAATATTAATATGAGTATCACTAGTCTTGTTTTAATGCATAGATTGTATATTTTATAGAGTGAAAGTGGTCAGAGGCTCTACGAAAAGGGAAGACTTCCATATGATGGTTCCAGTTCATCATTCTGCCTTGAGGTAGGTTACAGCTTCCCTTCTTTAGACATAGCTCAGTTAGGTAGTGTATCTTATAAATTTCATATTGGTTAGGAGAAATTGCTAGGTAAGATTAGGTTTATATTGATTCCTGAATGTATGACCTATTTCGAGGACTATAGAATAGTATTTCCTCTAAAGCCTTAGTTTAGGTTACTCGCTATCGCGTTAGGATTATATTAGGGATCCTTAGTATATGTTCAGAGGAGGATTTTGTGGTAGAGTAGTTTTCCTTTAACCAGTCCTTGTTATTATTGCTTTATTTTTTGTATTTTCTTTTGTTATGAGATTGTGGGCCCGAGGTCGTGGTATTGGACTGGCTGGACTCTAGGTTAGTGCAACTTGCTATGGAGGATCGTTATACCTTATTTGGTGTGTACATATACTTACATATATATATATATATATATATATTTGTGTTGGCACGCATACACTCATACATACATACACAGGGATTATCGTACGATTTTGAGGAAAATACTAGCTTTTTGGATTTAAAGAGGAGTTTGTACCATTTTACTATGATTTTAGGATTACAGATAGACTTGTATCATTTTATCACTGGTTTTTGATTCGGGAAGATTATATAACTTTTATACTCAGTCTGAGGGACATTTTCAGACCTTTTCTTTACTTACATTTCGGTTGATGCGTCCGAGGCATGATTCTAAGTGCCCCTATCACGCCACGAGACTACACCATGGATGTAAAAAGAGACCTGAGACCACAGGTGATCCAAACCTAACCATTGGCCTTAGCATGGCTTAAACATAAGCAACATAAATACTGAGCACAAGCATGATTAAAGCAATGAGCAACTCAAATAGATAACATGAGGTCTAAAAATAAAAATTTGAATGCACTGTCTAAACTATGTCTTAAAAGCCTCAATAAACTGATAAGATGAGATGCTGGGATAAGATCCCCAGCTAACTCTAAGTACTGAAGAAAGTCATGAAAATAAGCTAAGCTCATAAATAAGCCCTTGGATGACGAGGACTCACCAACTGCAACTGGAAGCCCTACTGTCTCTATCCACGAGTCTAGGAGCGAGTGCCTAAATATGTATCATTATAGGATGCAGCACAAAGAAGTATACAATCAGTTCTATATAATATAATGAGTATGTGAGGTATGCATAAATCATGATAAGGCTTACTTGAAAAAATTCTTAAACTGAGATCATACAATAGTAGTAAAAACAGTAATATAATAACTCCAAGTAAACTCATAAGCTGGAAACTTGTTTATAAGAATAAGTCATGAATAGTAAGTATAAACATGAAACATAGGAGTCATATATATTTAATAACCTAAAACCATTTTTCTTTTCTTGTGGAAGTTTCTCGTAATTGACATAGACCATGTGAGCGACATGGAATCCAACTACGTGACCCTAGTTAGAAAAGCTCCCTTGTACCTTGCCAAGGTACAAGACCGTGTTAAGAGTGGAACCACTATCATGAGCCCGATGGATGAAACATAACCTACATTGGCAATATAGTTCTGGACTTGGGTTATCTGGAACCCTCATCGACTCGGTGCTAAATACTACTCCCAAAACATATCATAGCACTCATGTCATATCATGTGACATATCTAGATGTCAAAACTTATTCATAATCATGGATAGCATGCCTCAATATCATATTACTCACGAACTTTTCTTTTGAGAAAACCATTCATAATCATTGATGGAATTCTCAGATGTCATACTAATCATGGGACTTATTTAATAAGAAAATTGTCATGAGCATTGATGGCATATCAGGATGTTATACAAATTATGAAAACATAATTCTTGAAGGTACAGGATGGCACTAGTTCAAAAACAAGTTCTTGCTAGCATTCATACTTGAGGAACTAGGCATGCTATTTTCACAAATACGTGAGATCATGTTATCTTAACTTACCCAATCTTGCTTGAAATCATGTAATAAGGTCAAATCATGCTAGGTTTGATCTCAAATCATGGAGTTAGGAAATACTTGTAAAAAATCATGCAAAATCATATAAATTGGATTAGAAATTATATAATAACATGAGCAAAACAAATTTATAGAAAAACCATATAATTTGATAAGAAACCTAGCTTTATAAGTTCATGAAATCAAAGTAAAACTTGAGGTTTTGGGCATAAGGGTGAAAGAAAACCCTTATTGAATACACAAATACCTGAACTTGAAATTTCCTTAACTTATAACTTGAGGATGGAGGATTTATCGGAGCTTGAGAGAAGAATTCTTTTCTTATTTTTTTGAAGTTAAATCAAAGTATAAGGGATAGATTGGATAATTTTGATATAACTCCCCCTTAAGGACCTTAAAATAACATGGTCTATGGTTTAAATATAGGTAAAAGACTAATATACCCTTACTTGAATGGATTTAGAAAACTAGAAATTGAGGAGTCCACGGGTGGGTCCACGGCCCATGGAATCGATTGACGGCCGATGGAATGACCTATGGAACCTAGAAGCATTTTTTAGACCTGTTGAACCCTCATTTCATGAGTCAGTTGAAGGTCTGTGAAATGGAATGATAGATGGTCTTGTGACCCATGGTTTGAGCTTTGATGAATAAGGTTCCTCTGATCCTATGGATTCATGATCAACAGGACGGTCAGTGGATCTGGTTGACAGACTGTTAAATCAACTATGGTTTTTGACCCAATGATTGAGGGTCCTCTGATGATCAATATCACAGTTGCCAGGATGGACAACGGTTCTAAATGATTGTCTGTGTAGTCACTCATGGATACCTAGGAGAACAAAAACACAAGAGGCCAGACCATAGATCAAACCATGGGTAGTGAACCTGAATGACTGCCCATGATCCTAACCATGATCCCTAGAAACTTGAAATTTTTCTACATTTTTCTTACTAATAATTGTAAATAGTTGGTTTAGATTCTAGGGTGTTACAATATCTCCCCCTTGGGATCATTCATCCTCGAATAAAGACTAGATATGCTGAGTTTGGATTCATGAAACTTACATGCATACTAGAAACATAAAATAGTTGATACAATATAAAACCAAGGGGAAAACTAATGAGGAAACTGAGGATACTAAAGAGGAACTATTACCTCGAACTGATTCTGGACTGGGATGAAAGATATGGGGGTACTTGTCCATCATGGCTACTTCTGCTTCCTAAGTAGCTCTCTCAACTTATTAGTTCCTCCAAACAACATTCATCGAAGCGACATCCTTATTACTCAACCTGCGAACCTGACGATCAAGGATTTCAGCTGGGACCTTCTCATAAGTGAGACTATCCTTCAAACCCACACTCTCTAATGGCACAACTGAGGCTGGATCACCAACTCACTTCTTCAATAAGGACACATAAAAGACTGGGTGAACTATTGCTAACTCCAATGGCAATCCTTACTCATAAGGCACATTACCAACTCTCCTTAAAATCCTGTAGGGACCTACATATTGGGGACTAAGCTTCCCTTTGTTACCAAATCTCATTAGACCCTTCATATATGAAACCTTAATAAATACCCAATCATCAACCTCAAACTCTAAGTCTCTTCTTCTCATATTAGTATAGGATTTATGTCGACTTTGAGCAGTCTTCAACCTCTCTCTAATGAGCTGAAAATTTCCATAGTCCCATGGAATGAATATGGCCTTATCAATGCTACTTCACCTACCTCAAACCAACCAATAGGTAATCTACACCTCTGCCTATACAGTGCCTCATACGGAGACATCTAAATGCTAGAACATAAACTATTATTGTAGGCAAACTCTATAAGAGGCACGTGATTATCCCAATTACCTTTGAAGTTGATCACACAAGCCCTCAGAATTTCCTCTAAGGTCTTGATGGTACACTCTACCTGACCATCTATCTGTGGATGAAAAGTTGTACTGAGATTTACCTGAGTACCAAGACCTTTATGAAATAACTTCCAAAACTAGGATGTAAACTAAGTACCCCTATCTGAGATGATAGACAAGGGAACCCCATACAATTTGAATAACTCACGTATGTAGAATTCATGGTAAGATATCAAGTGTTGCTCAAGGTTTCACCCAAGAAGGGTGTGCTGTAGTTTGGAAAGTGAGGTAGGTGCAGTCCAAGGTTCATTGGTCCATTTGAATTTCTTATACGTATGAGGGGAGGTTGCCAATAAAATGGCTTTGCCTTCAGGTTTGTCAGGAGTTCACTCAGTATTTCATGTTTACATGTTGACGAAGTATCATGGTGATGGTAATTACATTATTTGCTGGAATTCGGTCTTATTTGATGAAAATTGTCTTATAAAGAGGAACATGTGGCTATCCTAAATAGAGAGGTCAGCAAATTGAGATCCAAAGAGATTTCATATGTGAAGGTCCAGTGGAATAATCATCATATGGAGAAGTCAAATTCAGACACCGAATTAGACATACGTTGCAAGTATCCCCAGCTTTTTGCTAATTCATGTAATTTTTTCCTTGTTTCCCTTCTTGTTCATTCAGCGACAAATGGTAGTTTAATTAGTATATAACGTAATGCCCCTTATAGATGTTATAGGGTGATTAGGCCATAATACCCTTTTAGAGTACCCATAGTAAGTTGAACTAGTAAAAAACCAAAGGTGGGTGGTTTAAAATTGGAAACTCTTGTGTAATCGTGATAAATTGTGGGATGTTTTATTGCTTATGTTTTATAGGAGGTGAACTAGTGATCTAGACTTCTATAGTGAATTTTGAGACTATGAGTGAATTAGTAGCATGTGTTCAAAGTGGTTGCCGCATTAGGTTTGTTTTGTGAAGTTTTAAGAATGAAATTTGTGTTGTGAAATGGGGCTAATGTTCTATTTTCCTGAGCTACTAGTTGAGGGCACTGGTGCATTGGTGAGATTCTTGCTTTTGCAGTGAGATTCTTGCTTTAGCGAGAGCATCATAGCAGTTAGAGTGCTGCCATAGAAAGCTCCAAAAATAATTAGAACTCTCTATAGCGGGCCATTACTCGCCGTAGCGAGTCTGCTGCAGCGAAGAAGTATTTCTTGCAGCGAATGTTGTGAACTAGAATACCTGTTTTAAGTCAAGGTGGAGATAATTCCATGATTTTGTTGTGACTGCTTTATATTGCATCATTTTGTGATGACTAATATGTCTGTTTTGGTGACTTATATGTCCTCTAGTGATTGGCATTGATATTTCTGGATTTGGATGATTTACCAGATTGTTGTGATACTTGATTATCTAAGTTCTTAGTTATGTGTTGTTGTACCGGTCTACTTGCCTTATTTGATTTATAATATATACTTGTTACTAATTTGAGTTGGTCTATGGTACCTACCAGTACATAGTGTTCGTATTGGTGCTACTTCTACACTTTCAGTTAAGTGTAGAATGTGTTCTAGAGAATTCATCACAACCTCGTATCTAGTGCATTCAGTGGACCAATCTGAGGGTGAGCTACTCCTATTAAGGCTGCTACAAATCTTCTAAGTGATAGATGTCTATCTTTCAAGAAATTGTTCCTTTTATTAGTTATTTTTGGCTACTCTTAGACATTTTTTAGTTAGAGCCCTTGTACAATGACATTCTGATCTTTGGGATGTAATAGTTAGTTTTTTGCACATTTCTTTATTGATAGTTAAGACTTTCATTATTATATCTTGAATTGCCTTATTACTGTTAAATGAATCGATAAGTGGTTGGTTTAATTGGTAAGATATGGTTCTCCCACCATGGGGTTAGTGTGGGTGCCACTCACAACTATTAAAGTTGTGATAGGAGCTTGGCCCACTCCTGCAGAAGGTGCATTATGTACTTTTCGCTGCTCCTAGTGCATTATGTACTTTTTGCTGCTCCTATGTTATTTTGTCACTGCTGTGAGCTTGCGCCTATGGGATTTGGATCGCTCTAGTGAAGCCTAAGGAGACATGAGATCTCCGCTCCTGCAAAGATTTTACCGCTGCTACAACTAATCTTTCACAAGAGCAACAATCGCTAACCTTTTAGAGGTCTTGTCCTTCATATATCTCCCTAAGTTCCAAAACTATATCCATTGAACTTTGAGAGCTCGGTTGAGGACACTTTATTCTAATCCTTGGAATATTCTTGGCATATGTGAGTAGATTTCTCCCTTTTTACTTTCTATTACTCATTGTAACATCGTTTCCATATTTTTATTCACGAATTGGGTCTTGAATTCTTGATTCTTCTCCATTAAAGAGAGCTTTCTGGACCATTTATAGTCCAAATTCAATTCTGTCTTTACCTAAATTTTGGGCATGTGATCCTTCCCTCATAAGGAGGATAACTGTGAATTTTGATTCTGATTTCATCAACGATCCCTGAGGGTCAATTTTGGACCCAAATTCCGATCCAAATCATAAATACTAATGTGGGTATTTTAATGCATAGATTGTATATTTGATAGAGTTGGAGGCATTATGGAAGGGAAAGGTTTTTGTGTGATGGTTTGAGTTTGTAGTTCAGCCTTGAGGTAGGTTAAGGCTTCACTTCTTCATACTTAGCTTGATTAGGTAGTATATCTTATAAATTTTATATTGGTTAGGGGAAATTGCTAGGTAAGATTAGGTTTGTATTGATTTCTGAATGTATGACCTATTTTGAGGACCGTAGAATAGTATTTTCTTTGAAGCCTTAGTTAAGGTTACTTTCTATCGCGTTAGGATTAGATTAGGGATACTTTGTAGTAGTTTTGGGAAGCATTTCACGGTAGAGTAGTTTTCCTTTAATTGATCCTTCATATTATCGCTTTATTTTTTGTATTTTCTTTAGTTATGAGATTGTGTGCCCGAGGCCATGGTTTTTGAACAAGCTGGACTCCAGGTTAGTGCAACTTGTTATGGATGGTGGTTTTACCTTGTTTGATGTGTACATATACATATATATATACCCTTGTGTTGTCACGTATACACTCATACACACACACATGGATTATGGTACGATTTGGAGGAAAATACTGATTTTTTGGCTTTAAATAGAAGATTGTACCATTTTACTATGATTTTTGGATTACATAAAGAATTATATTTTTTATCACTGTTTTTTGATTTGGAAACATTATGTCACTTTTATACTCAGTTCGAGGGACATTTTTGGACCTTTATTTCATTTACTTTTTTGTTGATGAGTTTGAGGCACGATTCTGGGTGGCCCGAGGGATGATTTTGGTTCTTACTTTTCTTCATTGGCCACATACTACACTGCATCATCCCATGATGCATGACATTCATCATGTATATTCATATTGCGCATAGTATTATTATTATATTCATTTTATCCATGTTATATATTAGATTCTAGGTTAGCTTTTGGCGTATAATTTCCTTTCATGTATTTTATATCATATATTATCTCCTGAGCTTGATCGACCTATGATGCCTACTGAGTACCCCTTATTTTGGTACGTATACTACACTTTTGTATCTTTTCTGATGCAGCGCCCAGTACAAGTCACCCTCGCTAATCTCTTGCTCATTCATGGACCTTTGTCGATCGAATCATGGTGAGCTCTTGGCATCCAGAGACTTACTACCCTCCTTCTTTTATCTATTATCTATATTTTGTATTTTTCTTATAGTTTTGTTTTGTATAGCCTTACTCTCATACTTTTAGAGGCTCTTGTACTGATTACACCAGGTCAAGGATTGGTATCTTGTATATAAATTATTTGTCTTTAATTTTCTTAGGAAACATATTGTATATTTTGTCCCTGTTATGAATGTATCTATACATGGTGACCCATTTATCTTATTTCTGCTTTTTGTATTATTTATATTAGTCTTTATTTTTAGTATTCATCTTAGTTTTTTCTTACCTACTAGGGGGTTATAGTAGGTGTAATCATGGACTAATTTTTGGTCACGAAAGCATGGTAATACAGTTTTAGGTTCATCGGTCTTAACATTACAAGAGCAAGTGCATAGTAGAATCTCCGGGAGGTTATAGGGCACTCTTAGGAAAATTCCACCTTTTTGATTCCTTATCATTCATTCTTGACTCTATCACCTTTTAAATTTTGTTTGTTTCATTCTTTCTCAGAAGGTTCAGACGAGATAGTCAGTGAGTGACGCTGAGGCAAAGGTCAACTTAGAGGTCAATGCCGAGCATAAGCTACAGTGACAGCTCGAGTCCAGGCTACGACACCATCAATTGAACCAAAGATTGAGATTGAGGATATACAGTATTAGCCAAAGGGTGTGGGGCCATCCCATACCCCAACAGGGTTTATAGCCACACCGAATCTTTAGGATACCATTGTCAGGATCCTAAACTTTCTATAGGGTATGTTGGAGGCAAGGACTTTTAGTGGCACTCCGAGTGGTTCTTAGGCTAGAGATAAGGCACAGACTTTAGCCCAAGAAGCAGCATATGGTGTTCAAGGTTCAAGAGCGTAGCCTACTATTATGGCTCCTTATTTATAGATTTTTCGAATACTGCTTATTGCTTAGCATATTACAGCTAGACCAGCTATGTCTTCTAAGGAGTAGAAGATGCTTGGTCTTTTTATCAGATTGGGTCTTCCAACATTTTACGGTGCTCCAGAGAGGATACTCACAAATTTCTAGTAAGTTGTTAGGAGAGGTTGCATAACCTCAATCTAGTGGAGTCGCATAGGGTAGATTACACTATATTTTAAATGGAGTGGCTAGCAAAGTAGTGGTGGAGAGCTTATCTTGAGTGCAGGCTAGCTGAGTCACCTTTGATGACTTGGGCACAATTCTCTAAGGCTTTCTTAGAGAAGAATGTACCTGATAGCATAAGAGAGATTTAGGGATGAGTTCATGGATCATCAACAGGTTTCGATGTCTATATCAAAGCATGATGTGAAATGTCATGAGCTAGCTAAGCATGCCACTATTATTATGTTGATAGAGCATGAGCGAGTTCACAGATTTATCAAGGGGTTGACTTTACCCCTCCGTTTGATGACAGAGCAACTAGTGGCATCAAGGTTTACTTTTCTTCAGGTTGTTGATCATGTGTAGAAAATTGCAGGGATACATCATGAGGCTTATGGAGGCGGTGATAAAAGGCCCTACTGTCAAGGTGGTTTTAGCGGTTTTTTCAGTCCTAAGGTAAGGGTTTCCCTGGTAGAGGTTACCCTCATCACTTCAAACTTAGTAGGATCATTCAGGTAGTGCTACAGATTTCAGAGGGTGGTTATTCGAGTCATAGTGGTTAGAGAAGACACAGGGTTCAGGTCAGACTTCATAGGGATCATATTCTGGGTATTCAATCCACGGTGGCCAGTCTGGTTTAGTTGGGTCATCTTATAAGGGTGCGTCTGGTAGAGGTTGCTATAAGTGTGGTGAGTTGGGGCACTTTTCTAGGGATTGTCCCAAGTCTAGTCATGGAAAGCAGCAGGGTCAGCAGGTTTTGACCCTTAGCGCTCCAGTGCCACTATCCAGAGATGGTGTATAGGGTAGTTAGGGTGGTCTCCTGGGTTCTAGAGGTGGTTCTCAACCAGGTCGATCAGGTGGATATGGTGGACGTAGACATATATATGCCTTTCTGGGTAGGCCAGAAGCTGAGACTTCAGATGCCATTATCACAAGTAGGATCTCAGTTTCTCATCAGCCAGCTTCATCATTAGTTGATTCGTAGTCTACATATTCTTATGTGTCTACTTACTTTTCTACTTATCTAGAGTTATTATGTGAGTCTTTGCATATGCCTATGCGTGTATCTACTACCATAGGCTATTCATTAATAGTGGATCGAGTGTATTGGTCTTGTGTGGTGACTATCTTGGGTTATGACATCTGCCTAGACCTGGTTATCTTTGATATAATTGATTTTGACATAATTCTAGGCATGGATTTGCTATCTCCTTATCATGCAGTCTTGGATTTTTTTGTCAAGACTGTTACATTGTGTATGACTGGTATCTCTTATTGTGTGGAAGGGTACTAATAGCCATGTGCTGAGGGGAGTTATATCATTTCTTAGGGCGCAGCGGTTGATAGGGAAGGGGTGTTTAACTTATCTTTCTTATATTATTGATACTAGTGCCTATATTTCTTTACTTGAGTTAGTTCCTTTGGTTTGTGAGTATTCAGATGTGTTCCCTATTGATTTACCTAGTCTTACGCCCGATCTTGACATTGAATTTGGTGTTGGTGTTGAGCCAGGAACTCAGCCTATTTTTATTCTGCCATATCGCCTGGCACTAGTTGAGTTGAGGGAGTTAAAGGAGCAACTTCAGGATATTCTATGTTTGGGGTTTATCAGGCCTAGTATATCTTTGTAGGGTGCTCCTATTCTGTTTGTGAATAAGAATGATGGCTTTTTGCCTATGTGTATTGACTACTGGCAGCTGAATAAGGTTACTAATAATAACAGTTATTCAATGTCGTGTAATGATGACTTAATTGATTAGCTACAGGGTGCAACAATTTTTTTTATGATACATTTGAGGTCAGGCTACTGCCAATTGCGGATCAGGGCTGCAGACATTTTAACGACTGCCTCTAGGACTTGTTACGGCCACTATGAGTTCCTAGTTATGTCTTTTGGTTTGACCAATTCCCAACAATATTTATGGAGTTGATGAACTATGTGTTCAAGGCCTACTTCGATTCATTTGTCATATTGTTCATTGATGACATCTTTGTCTACTCGAGGAGTAGGGAGGAGCTTGGGCAGCACCTGAGAGTTGTGCTTTAGACTTTGCGGGATCAATAATTATATGCCAAGTTCTCTAAGTCTGAGTTTTAGCTTGAGTCCATGGCATTATTGGGGCACGTAGTGTCCAAGGATGGGATTATGGTGGATCTAGCAAAGATTAAGGGAGTTCCTGATTGGGCTAGGCCCACTTCTCCTACTGAGGTTCGCAGTTTCATTGGATTAGTAGGTTACTACAGATGGTTTGTGGAAGGGATTTCTTTAACTGTAGTGTCATTGACTAGATTAACTTTGAAGAATGTATTTTTCCAGTCATCCAATGAGCGTGAGGTAAGCTTTCTAAAGCTCAAGGACTTATTGACTTTATCTTTGATTGCCAGGTTTACTGTATACTATGATGCTTTTAGAGTTTGTTTGGGTTGTATGTTGATGCAATAGGGCATAGTTATTGCATATGCTTTCACGACAAGAACTACCTCACTCATGACTTGGAGTTAGAAGCGATAGTCTTAATGTAAAAGATTTGGAGGCAGTATATCTTCATCCAGAAAAACCTTAATTTGAGATAGTGTAGGTGGTTGGAGTTTCTTAAGTACTATGATATTTTAATTCTATATCATCCGGGAAAGGCTAATATAGTGGCAGATGCTTTGAGCCGAAAGGCGGTGAGTATGGGGATTTTTGATATTCTAGTGGCAGAGGATCGACCTTGGGCTTTAGACATCAAGTCCTTAGCCAACAGGTTGGTTCAATGTGATATTTTTAAGGTCATGTAGGTTCTTGCTTATGTGAAGGCTAGGTCATGTTGTTAGAGAAGATTAGGGCTTACCAGTTTGAGGATGTGAGATTAAGGATGATTTGGATAAGGTGTTGAGTGGAGAGTCTAGGAAGGCGATCTTAAATCCAAAGGGTGTTTTGAGGATCGAGGGTCGTATATACATTCCTAGATTTGGAGATTAGATTCGGTCTATTTTGGATGAGGCCCATTGTTTTAGGTATTCTATCCATCCGAGGGTAGCAAAGATATACGTGACTTAAGGCAGCACTATTGGTGGTATGGGATGAAGCAAGATATCTCTAAGTTTATGTCTAGGTGCTTGAACTGTCATCAGATGAAGTACTAGCACCAGAGACAAGGTGGTTTGACCCAGAGACTACCCATTCCTGAGTGGAAGTGGTAGCATATATCAATGGACTTTATGGTAGTCCTTACATGAACTTTTCAAAGATTTAATGCTATTTGGGTCATTATTGATATGTTAAACAAGTCTGTTCACTTTCTGTCAATTCAGACATTGTATAGTTCAGAGAGATTATCTCAGATCTATATTCGTGCGATTGTCTGTTTGCACAGGGTGCCTATTTCTATCATTTATGACTGTGGTACTTAGTTTACATCGTGTTTCTAGAGGTTGATTCAGAGAGGGTTGGGTACTCAACATGAGCTTAGCATAAATTTACATACGCAGACTGATGGTCAGTCTGAGCAAACTATTATTTTTCTAGAGGACATGCTTCAGGCGTGTATTATTGATTTTGGGGGTCAGTAGGACCAGTTCTTGCCCTTGGCAGAATTTGTGCATAATAATAGTTTCCATTTGAGTATTTATATAGCTTCATTTAAGGCATTATATGGTAGGAGATAGAGGTTCTTGATGGGATAGTTTGATGCTTTTGAGGTTAGGCCTTGGGGTACTGACTTGCTATGTAATTCCATGGATAGAGTGCTGGTGATTCAGGAGAGACATCGTATAACTCAGAGAAGGCGGAGGAGTTGTTCTAATTGGAAGGTTTGAGACTTGGAGCTTATGTCTAGAGATAGGGTGTTCCTTTAAGTGTGTCCAATAAAGAGTATGATGAGCTTTGGGAGGAATGGAAAGCTTAGCCCTAAGTTCATTGGACTATTTAAGATCCTTTGGTATATTGGGGAGGCAACTTATGAGTTAGCTTTGACTCCAGTTCGTTCGAGTGTCCACCCTATGTTCCATGTATCTATGTTGAGGCGTTACATTCTGGATGAGTCTCACGTGCTTCAGTGGGATTCGGTGTAGCCTGATGAGACTTTGTCTTTCGAGAAGGAACCTGTCGCTATTCTAGATAGGTAGGTTAAAAAGTTAGGGTCTAAGGAGATTTTATCAGTTAAGGTTTATAAGAGGCATCATACAGTCGAGGAGGCTACTTGGGAGGCCAAGCTTGATATGTGGACCAGATATCCTCGCCTTTGTTATCCTTTAGATACCTTTCTATTCTGTAACTTTTGAAGATGAAAGTCTTTTTAGTAGAGGATGTTGTAATGACCATCCTAGTCATTTTAATAATTTCATGAACTTTTACCATTTCAACCTTTCTTGTAGCTTCTACACTACTTTTGTTACTTACTGGGATAGGTGGCAGGGTTTCCAAGGTGTTTTATCAAGTTTTAGAAGGGTTTCCCTGTTTTGGAGCTTTTAAAGTTGAGAAGTTTGACTTTGGTCAACATTCTTAGTAAAAAGGCTTGGATGAGAATTCCATCAGCATTGTTAGCTCAGGAACGTGAATTTTGGGCTATTGGGACCCTTGGTTTGGGTTCTGAGGCTTTCAGACTCCATTCGGGTGCTTGCGTGAATTTTTGTAATTTTGTTGACTTTTGTCAACATTACTTCAAAACGACCTTCATTAGTCATTTCGTCAATTCTATTAAGTCTATAATGTTATTTTTAGTTGGGTAGCATATTTGTTTGTGTTTATGGGACTCTGAATGAATCTCGAGGCTCCGTTGGGGGACTTGCGAGTTTGGTTGAGTTGCTGATGTAGCTAGTGCTGGTGAAGCTGCTCCTGCAGATCAGATCTTGGATTGCACTAGTGGAGCCACTCTTACGGTGGTTTAACCGCATCAGTCATGGCTGGTGATGTCAGCGGCTCTTTCTCTTTCGTAGCTTGGTCCACTCCTGCGAAGAAAGGGCCCCTTCTTGCGGAGAGTGCAATGTGCATCCATCTCCGCTCCTACCGCATTGTCGTTGTTGTGAGCTCGGGCCTGTGGGCTTTGGATCGCTCCAGAGGAGCCTTAGAAGATAGGAGGTCTCCGCTCCTGAGGATATTTTGCCGCTCCTGCAGCAGCGCCTGTGGTGAATCTTCCGCAGGAGCGACGATCGCTGACGTTTTAAAGGTCTTCTCCTTCATTTATTTCCCAAGTTCCAAAATCATTTCCATTGAATTTGAGATATCGCTTGAGGACAGTTTTTGCTAATCCTTGGAAGGTTTTTGGCGCATATGAGTATATTTCTCCCTTTTTAGTTTTTATTACTCATTCTAACTTTGTTTTCGAATTTTTATTCACGAATTGGGTCTTCAATTCTTGATTTTCCTCCATTAAAATAAGCAGACCATTTGAGGTCCGAATTCAATTCCTTATTTTCCCAACTTTCGTGCATGCAGTCCTTACCTCATGAAGAGGATAGTTGTGAATTTTTATTCTTATTTCATCACAGGCCCCGAAGGTTGACTTTTCACCCAATTTTTGGCCCAAATCGTAAATATTAGTATGAGTATCGCTAGTATTGTTTTAATGCATAGATTGTATTTGATAGAGTGACAATGTTCAGAGGCTTTACGAAAAGGTAAGACTTCCATGTGATGGTTCCAGTTCGTCATTCAGCCTTGAGGTAGGTTACGGCTTCCCTTCTTTAGACTTAGCTTGGTTAAGTAGTGTATCTTATAAATTTCATGTTGGTTAGGAGAAATTGCTAGGTAAGATTAGGTTTATATTGATTTCTTAATGTATGACCTATTTCAAGGACTATAGAATAGTATTTCCTCTGAAGCCTTAGTTTAGGTTACTTGCTATCGCGTTAGGATTAGATTAGGGATCCTTAGTATATGTTCAGGGGAGGATTTTGCGGTAGAGTAGTTTTCTTTAACCGGTCCTTGTTATTATCGCTTTATTTTTTGTATTTTCTTTTATTATGTGATTATGGGCCCGAGTTCGTGGTATTTGACTGGCTGGACTCCATTCAATCTCAAAGTCAATCTCCCGCTCAGGAGGGACTTCAGCTAGATCTTCTGAAAACACTTTAGGAAATTCATTTACTATAGGATTTGACTGGAAAGATGGTATTTCAAACTCAAAATCTGTTACCCGAATTATATGATAGATATATGATGACTTTCAGAAACACTCTCCCGTAGGAGGTGGTAACAATTATCGTACAAAATAATAAATAACCCCGACAATTGTTGGGAATTGTAAAGAAACACTCTCGATTGCGACTACATTGTTCCCTTGGGTACAACCCCGACAATTTTTTGGAATTGTAAAAAAAAATTTGACTATCGCGATTGCCATGACCTCCTACTTGGAGAGCACAATTTGAGAATTATCAAAATTGGCACCATTGCCGGGGAAACATTTGGCGTATTTAGTTAGTTTAGAATTTGAGTTTACTTACTGTAGTTCAATTTTGTGAATAATTGTTTTTCTTTTATTTATTTTTCATTTTTTGATGGAATCATGGCTTATTTGAATGTTAAAAATTATGATAGTTGCACCCCAATTTAAATTCTAGACTATTGTGTTTATTGTGTAGGACCCCACCTTGGACAAAGGTGTAGAATTGGCCGTAGGAGAGGAAGGTACTCTCCTTCTTGTTCCTATGACGGGCACAATTGCTATTTGTGTGGTGGTCGTGACGGATATTGCAGCAATTACCCCAATGATGATCGTCCCCCTCCCCCTTCTTGTTCTAACAATTTTGCTAGTAGTGGTTGTGACCTTAACAGGGACCATGAATTCACAAGAAAAGAAGGCGTATATGGTAAGCTCCAAACCCTCTTAGCCTCGCTAGAAACCCAAGAAGAGAATGTGCAATCCATAAAGCAAGGTTTTGTGGATGCAAGGGCAAAAAAAGAGGAAAACACAAGGGAGGATCATGAATTGAAGGTGGTGTTGAAACCAACTACCCTATTTATGGGTCATGATTTCATAGCTTCTCTGAATGAGGATGTTATGAAAAAGGAAAGCTTGAAGGTGGAGACGCCCAAATCCCTCTTCAACATTTGTTCGACCTTAAGTTTGATTGAATGGACAAAAGTTGAAGTAATCAAGATTATGAAAGACCTTGGAAGGAGGGTGGATGAAAGTCTATCTGGTTTTGAGTTTATCGAGGAACGAAGGCAAAGCGTCCTTCCTGACTTGAAGGCCAAAAAGTGCGACATGCAGAATCAATGAGAAATACCCCCTGAATGAATTAAATCCATGATCTAGTTTTGAAAATTTTGTAATGGAGGTTGTTTGGTCGAAGAAGATGACTCTCCAGTTGCTCAGCGCGATCGCTTAAGTCAACGGCGCGCTTGCGCCCTTGTTACGTGATAGCGCTCAAGATCCAAAATGGACTCAACGCGATCACACCTTTAGATTGCCGATGGCGCTGACAACTGCAGCTGGCAGAAAAATAGTAGCTCTGCCCAGAGCTACTGCATTGCTTTCTAACCAACTTCTCTTGCTTAAAACACTAGTTTCCATTATATTACATATTGGTCCCACAATCTCACCTTCCAAATGATCTTTGTAGGTACTTTGGATTGAAAAATGAGTACTAGTACATCAAATTCGGAAAGGTAAGTGGATGAAATTTTAGAGGAGGAGTATGATCGCACAAAGTTCATGTCAGCAGCTTGTGAGAAGCGGTATAGGGTTGACCTATCAAAAAAGGTGGTCCCTGAAAGGGGCATTGCAATGCAAGGGGTGGAGGTAGCCTTGCCTGAATTTTATGCTCGATTACATAGAGCAAAGTGGAACTGTTTCATAGCTCCACCATGTAGGGACAAGGAAATAGTTGTTCAAGAATTTTATGCCAATGTGTTGGCCGTAAGCTTCAAGGGCCCGGTGATAACTGTCCGGGGAAGGACATTTAGGTTTAGGGCCGAGAAGATAAATAGATACTATGGGCTCGAGGATCATGACACTACACTTCTGGGAGAAAAGAGAGTTATAGGCAGACCCTGGATTGCTTCACAGGTCTGTCCCAGAGTGGAGCCCAAATGGGCTATGTTTGAAACAAAGATCTACTCTCATGACTTCAGAGCGGAGGCAAGGATTTGGTTATCCATCATATGTAGCAGGGTGCAGCCAGTTCAGAATGAGAGTGAGATCCTGTATACAGAGCAGTGAATATGGCGGCGATGATTGATGAAGTTTCAGTTAATGTAGGGCCACTGATACTCTGGGAGATAAAGAACTGTGTCAAGGTCAGCAATGAGAGTTTTTTTTCCCTTCCTTGATTACCGAGCTATGCCATCCAGCGGGAGTTGATTTGAATGCACCGAAAGATGCTTGGATTGATCCAAAGATTCCTATTCATCCTTTGAAGAAGGCAGGCCCCAAAAATGTGCTTAAAAAGAGGAAGATGGATGCTGGTTCAACTTCAGGAGCCACAGAGGGAACCTAGCCCTCTCCTTGTGCCACTACCTCCACCCAAGCACCTCCACCCATGCCTAGACCATTTCAGCACCTCTCCTCTCAGATATCCAGAGTTTAGGCGTCCATTAGTGCATTAGCCACTTGCATTCCTTCGGGACCACCTGAGACACAGATTGAAACATTGAATAATGTGGTTGACCGTCAGAAGAAGATTGAGGAGAGTCAGCAGAGGTTGGAAAAGAAGTTTAAAGAACAACAGAAGAAAATGAATGCAATGAGTGACAGCCTCAAGGATCAGAAGAAAAAGGACAGAGCAAGAGATAAGTTGCTGAAGAGGATGTGGAAGAGTATAAAGAGCTTTAGTGGGGGTTCAGACACTGAAGATCATAATGACTCCACGACTCACGACGATGGTGGAACTCCAGCGAGCCCTCTCTAGATACATCTCAGGGAGCCCCCTCACACTACTTTCTCCGTATTTTATTTTTGGATTTATGCACTAAGGGCACTGCAGTAGTATTTTGTTGGTGGTGGTGACATTTGGGTTATGCCTATGTTGGATTTTGATACTTATTTTGTGCTCTTGTTGGGCTTGATTTGGATTTTATTCCCTTGTCGGGTTTATTTTTGATATTGTGCCCTCGCCGTGTTTATTTGTTGAAATATTTTTGGATTAGTCGCTTTTGTTACTTCTTTCTCTCTTTTTGTAGCTTCTTTATTTTCTGTTGTAGTTGGTTTAAGTGATGGTTCCCAATGATAGATCTAGTGACGACATTCTTAAGGGAAACCGTCACGTTGTTTTTTGTGTGAAGCCAATGGAAGTCTGAGTACCCGCTAGGCTAGATGAAATTGCATGTATGTTGGGGTGTATACGTTGGTGAATTCTGAGTTCCCATATTGATTTATATTGATGAAACTACAAGAAAATGGGCCTACGAGAATAGATTTTCTTGTAACCATTTCCAAACCGTTGCTAAAAATAGACTATTGTAACGGTTATGACCGTTGCTAAAAGTTTTAGTAGCGATTGACACGGCTTAATTATATGATTGTTGCCATTGGAATATAACGGTTGCAATAGGACTACCTATAGCAATTGTTTAGTGAACCATTACGGTAAATCCATCTATTGTAACGGTTGTTTGAAAAATTTTATTTTTCAGAACGGTCTATTAATCCACCACATTTCCCTCCTTATTTTTCCTCAATTATTTTTGTCACCCGCCAATGGTAATTTTTTTCTTTTATTTTTGTACGATAATTATTAGAAATTATTTATATTTTAGTATTTTTTTTTGGATTAATATGGTTTATTCATTTCATTGATTATCATCAAAGTGGATATTTTTACAAGCCAATTTGCAACTGCAGAATGAACAAATATTGGTTGAATCTTCAATCCTTTTTACACCCATTTTCAGGAAAACAATAGTGGAAAACCCTCAAGTAACATTTAGGAGAAACCAACTTCAGAAAGAGCATAGAGGTGTCCTTTTTCCTTATCTTTGTTCCCTCCTTCTCCACCAAAGCCGCCGCCACAATCTGTTCATATCCTCCCTCTCCTCCGGCCTTAAAATCCACCAATGTCGCCAACACTGGACCTAAACTTGGATTATAAGTTGCAGATTCCACATGATTTTTCATCATGATTCTCATCCAACAGGGATAAACCATTGTTATGCTGCTCGAGGAGCAAAGGAGTTTCATCATCCTAGAGATCGAATGGACCAAATGGGTTGGGTAGGATTTCACGCAAAGGTTTGAATGTGACATCGGGATTGTTTTGGTGTTGAGATATGATGTGGATTTGGAGAGAGGAAGGGTTTTGGAGTTCTTGAAGGAACTGTCGGTAGTGGCCGCAGGGGGAAGCGGAGACGGCAAATGCGAGGAGTCGAGGACAGTGGTGGTTATATTTTAGCATGTATTTTAAGGATCAAACAAATAAAAACACTCTTAGACCTTGATCTCTCCAAAACCCTAAGACCTCGCTTTTTTCTTAGCAAAGTGGAAATTTATCTCCGTCTATGGTATTCCACTGCCATTTTCTTCCTGATTTGTTCAATTAAAGTGAAGATTTGTTATCTCCCATCACTAATTTCGGTCGTTATTGCTCTATTTCATTCAATGCATATTTTCCTCTGCTATGATAATGAAGGTACTATCAATGGTTGGCTGTCAATACCGGCTTCATTTGGAAAATGTCTCCTCATTTTGGCGCCATGGTTATCTTCCCGGAGGTAAAAGACTTCCTATTCTTCGTATTTTGCTTATAAAGTATCCATTTGTTTATAAAAATATGGGTGCTTGAATAGCTTCAAAATTCAAACTTGGATTTCAAATCGGTGAGTTCCATGTCGTTTCAGTTGGAACCCTGGATATTTTGTTCTATAAATATAGAACCCCTCTTCATCATTTGATATGGTTTCTACACCCCAAAAACTTGAATACTCACTTGCTCGGCTGAACATGGAATTTTATCCAAGAGCCTAGAGCGGATGATTGTCTTCTCGTTCGATTCAGTCCCTTTTACCTTTTTTTCATGTAGTGAGAGTTCAATTGGTCGGAGCCTGAAATAGAATGCATTCTAGGTGAAAGAAGCAGAGATCTCGATTCGATACCCCAGCTCATTGCATCAAAAGAGGTAATCCTCTCATTTTCATTTTGGTATCTTTTGTTTTTATCAGTTCTGGTTAGTTCATACCTTGTTTGGTTTAATTTAATTTTGTGAATGAGGTGTCAGCTTCACTTTAGTTTTGTGTGTGAAGCATGAATTTGATGTTTCTTGCAACTCTGTTTTAATTGTTAAAACATGAGCTTGTTAGTTCTTGACTTTCTTAGATTCTCACTTAAGATATGATTTTATTTAATTCTTAGTTCCTGATAATATAAACTATCAACTTGATATCTCTGATTATGTTCAGTCACCATGTTCTCTGCCTCAGTTCATTTTGTCTATATGTTTTGAATTTGTTGTTTGGTATCAATTAATTAAATAACAAGATTTATCAAAATAAGTTTTTTCTTATATGAAGATCTTAGTAACAATTGTTCTTTTTTGATTAAGTAAAATGATTGCAAAAGAGGATAACATGTTTGAGTTTTTTGTTTGATCATGATCTTTGATAATGAATTTGACCAGAATGTTTTATTTTGTTCCTCTTGAATTTAACTTAACTACTTTTTAGAATTTGGTCTAAGTATTACTAAATATTTTTGAATCTTATCAGATGCCACGCCCCGAAGTTACCCCCTGGACGTAACACGGGACTTGGGACCACAAGTGCCCCAAGCTAACCCTTGGTCATAGCATTCTCAAGCATAATAAAAGATAAGCGGAAACATAATAGATAAAGTCAGAATAGCATAAATGGATAGTCAAGCAAAATAGGCATACAAGATCCAAAAGACTAAAATATTGTCTATGTCTGAAAAGCCTCTGCTCATAACATAAAGAGTTGCTCGGAAAAGACCCTAGTTAACTCGAAGTACGAAAATAAAAAAGCTAACATAAACTAAGAAATTAACTAGCCCTCGACCTAAGAGGACACACCAAAACCTGACTGGGAAAGTGGCTTTGGAACTTTAGCCACGAATCTGGGAAGGAACACCTGAATCTGCATCATCAAAGGATGCAGCGCAAAATATGCATCAGTAATATGGAATGTACTAAGTATGAGAGCGATGCATGAATCATGATAAAACAGTTTAAAAACATGCTTAAAGTGATTTATTACATAAAGAAAAGGACATGAACAAATAATAAGATAAGAAGCAAAAGTCATGAAGAAGGATTAAGTTTCAAATATAAGATCATATAACTTCATAGCGTAAAATAAGCATGTGGGAGTTTCTCTTAACGAACATTAAACCATGCTGAGCTACATGGAGTCCGGTGTCATTTCCCCACACCGACAAAGGTCATCCTAACCTGCCAAAGTTAGAACCATTTCATTTCATACCAGGATCCTGTCATCATAAGCCTCAACTCGAGCAACCTACGGTGGTACGTAGTTCTGGGTCTAAGGGTACTCTCACCCTGTCCAACTCGGTGCTAAATACTACTCCCAAAATATATATATACATATAACATGATCTCACATACATGTGGCACATCAATTCCAAAATTGTTCATAATTGTTCATAACATTTTCATATCCTGGATCGTCATACTACTCATGAATTAGGGTTTTGAAATTGATTCATGTGCATTGATGGACCATCGGGTGTCTTATCTTGTATCATACTTCATAACATAGGAAAACGTGCATACTGCATGACTTATAAAATTTACATGACTCTAGTTCAATTTCATAAAACATATACTTTCATAGAACAGAGGAACTGGGCATGCATATTCTTGAAAATCCATAATGAACATGCTATACAAATCCAATTTGCTTAAATCTACTTCATGCATGTAGAAATTTCCATGGTTAAACTTCAATTCATGAAATAAGAGTTAACTTGTAAAAACCCATGTAAAATCATGCAATTTAATAGTAATTTCATAACAAATCATGAGAGGATCATATTTAGCAAAACCCATAAGAATTGGATAAGAACCCTAATTTTGAGATCATGAAATCAAAAATTGAATTAGGGGTTTTGGGCACAAGGGTGAAAGAAACTCATTGTTGAATATCCACATACCTTGATTGAAGCTAACCCACTTGATTTGAAAAGACTTAGGAGACTTGAACTTGGAGTTTGATACTTGGAGCTTGAAACCCTAACTTAAAGCTTGAGAAGATGGAACTCCTTTTCTTCTTTTAGAAGTTGATTGAAAGAATGGGAGAGAACTTAGGTCAAGTGGAAATAAAAACCCTTTCAAATATGCTTAAAACGGCTTAGTATAGGAGTTAAAAGAGTGGAAAATTACAAAAATACCCCTGGACTTAAGCTTGGAAAAATCTAGAAAAAGTCGACTTTGAGGAACCACAGATGGGTTCCACGGGCCGTAGATCAAACCACGTCTCGTGATTTTCACCCGTCATTCCTGGTCAAAGAGTCAGGCTGCAGAAGCAAAACCACGACTCAACAGGATGAACCCGTAATCCAAATGACGAGTCGTAGACCTGAGCCGTAGTTCTTGGGGATCATGCAGCCCTCAGAACCAACTTCTACGAGGCATAGACGATCCATAGTTTAAATTATGGACTGTAGACATCATTCGTCATTCCTGTCTAGGAATTAAGTTGCAGAAGTCATTCTACGAGTCAACAGGACGTACTCGTAGAATGAAACACGGGTCGTACACTCACTCATGGAATTTGGGGAAGAAAAGCTGAATTTGACAAACCACGGGTAACTCTATGGACCGTGGTTTTGGTCTACGAGTCATGAACCAACCAGTGGTTTTGAGAATGAAAATTTTAAGGTTCAGTACAACAACGACGAGTTGAAGTACGGACCGTCGTTCAAAATGATGGTTCGTCATTCCCATCCGTCATCACTGCCAGCACTGCAGTAAACAGCCCATAACTTTTACTCCGGACTCGGATTAATGCGCGGTCGGTGGCGTTGGAAAGAAGAGTCAAAAACCTTTAATTTGGTGGTTACTAGGCCACCTAACTCTTTATATTTTAAGAGGAATGATTGATTGAATTTGACCTTAGTTTAGACGTACATGAAGACTTACTTTGTTGAGGTGCTTGCGACTTAACTTGATAATAGGAGTTTCTTATGAACATGATTTGCATCCAAAGCACTCACCACACTAGGAAAATGATCATTACACTCATAGAAAAGGTTTGGGTATAAGTTTAGAATTTTTGGGGTGTTACAATATCTCCTCTTTGGGATCATTCGTCCTCGAATGAAGACTAAGCAAGGGAACTCTAGAGATGAAATAGCCCAACCAAAACGAAACATGAAAACCGAAGAATCAACATGAAACTGAACCTTTGAACTTAAAACATGGCTTAATCAACTCCAAAAATATGAATACATGCTAGGATCGTGAGGGAAACTGACGGAATAGATTCGGAAGGACATTCTAAGGATGGAACTATTACCTCAAGTTGGAACCGGATCGGAAGGAGAAGGGTGAGGGTACTTGCCCTTCATGGATGATTTTTCTTCCCAAGTAGCTCCTTCAACTGAGTTGCAAAAGCTGAAGTACTATCATGGTGACCGACTTATGATTGAAATAAAAACTGAGCTGCTTTCATGAGACACGTATACATGCTGAGAAAGTAAAAAAAATGACCAATAGGATAGGAATTTGATATCTAACATGATAATTTGTCAAGGATGAGAGTAGGAACTCAGCTAAAACTCATAAGGAACGAATATACTTTAGAGATCGCAGTTAACCCAAAGGAACACCAAACTGAGAGAATTAGATATACGGGAAACCATTCTCTTCTAAATACCACCCCTACCAATCGCAACTAACAACCTCAACAGCGCACATAAAGGTACTAAGGTTTGAGTCTAACTACCCGATTCTTCATGTTAAAACCTCTCTCGACTAGACCTCTTTCACCTAGAGTTATATCCTAAGAATAGTCTTTCTTCTTATCATGACAACCAACTAACCTTGAGTTCCTAATCAAAGTGTCACTAGTTGTGCAAAATAGATATCCACATGTATCCCATCACGATATTCAAGCTTATTACTATGGTCACCTTATGGTTTCATAGCTTACCCTGTTTAAGGATTCTCCCCTCTTCCTTATCATAACTAGGATTTGCAGATTCAAGAACTTCTACAGAGGGACATCCTAAAATTTCTTATCTAACTATTTCACATGAATAATCCTTGCCTCACAATTCACCCATACCTAAAAGTCAAGGTGGAACAAGTACACTAACAAGGAAAAGAAATTTGCTACCTCCCAGCTAGGCTCCTACAAGTCCTTCTCCCCTAACACTTATAACAACATAAACCAGAATCATTGAAAGAAAAGAGTAGGAGCAGGAGCATCACGAATGAAGGATTACAGATTGATCTTGGCTTACACTTAGCATGATCAAGCCGCTTGAGGTGAGGCTTTGGGAGTTGAGCATAATAGGCATGAGTATTTTACATACTGGGAACATAAGGCATGAATGGTAGGGATCACCACCCCTCATCATCAAAGGAAAAGGTTAAGGTCTTTTGAATAAGGAAATCATAAGCGCGAATCATTTCAAGAATCAGGTCTGAGCATATACATGACGTAACATGATTTGATTAGCCATTGAGGTATTTCTGAAGACTGAATGAGTAAACATAACTGATCATACTGCTATACATGAGTTCATAAACAAAACAGACCTCAGGGCATAAAGCTGGGATTCATATAGTCTCAGAGTAAGAGTAGAATCATTGTCTGAAGAAATCACTTGTCATTCTAGAAGCTGAATATGAGCGTGAATCTTGACGGAGTGTGTAAATTGAAATAGAACCATGGCACTGACACACAAGACATGCAAAATGGTATCGTAATGGCAGGAGTATACTTAGGATGCTAGGATGGAAATAAGCTTATGCCTCCCCTCCTAACTTTGTTCTAACACCCAACGACATTACCACCTGAACCTCAAAAATCTGACCGATTCAACATCCCACCATCTCCCCCTTAGATTCATGCTACCCTTATAAGTCTTGGATCTCTCGCCTATATCTTAAAGGAACTACGATCATTTTACCCTAATGGAACATACACTACTCCAGAATCTAGCCCGGATACCCATTTCCTTCTATAGTCTAAGATCCTCATTTGCCTAAAAGTCTAGGCCTCAACCCTTCTACCTCCACTTTGTTCTAAGTTAAGACAACTCACAAACAAACAAGAATAGGGGTCCGGGGACTATGGATGCATACAAGAAGAAACTCCAGTGACGTACCTGACTCAACTTCTGTAGGAATACCCTGACCCGGCTGGTTAGGTAATGAAAGGAGTTGGTTTTGGGGCTGAACATCACTTTTGCTCCACTTAGCTGAGGGGTAATCCTTGATCCTATGGACTAACTGACCACACCTAAAACACTTCCCTTTACCATCAAGGTACTCACATAGATGAAACTTACCGCATCTACTACAATGAGGGTACCTCAAGGTCTTTGGAGCCCTATTGTGACAAGACTGAGAATCGAGGGAAAGTGTGCTACCTGAAGATGGGGTTGGTCCGGATGACCTCTGCTGAGAAGAACATTGGTTCCACGTTCTGGTCTTCTTGTTCTTCCTCTTCCTCTTCTTTAGTTTTACTTTCTCATTCAACTGAGTTGTCATGGCTTGAGCCAATATATAGATGGCTTCATGAAATTCTGCATTTGTAACCTCATGATCTGGAGTAGTCAGTTTAGCATTCCTCGTGGGGTTTCTTCATGGAGACATTATCTAAAATGCGTATGGATGGATTAGAAGAGTAAGTAGAGTCAAACTCTATCACACAAGAGTGAAAATAAAGAAGTGGAGTTTTTTCCTAAAACACCTAATAGCCTCTCCCTCATAAGTGTGGCGCGCTTCACACCCATGAAAGAGACACTACTTGATGCGACTTTCAGACACCCTAGGACTCTTGAACCTGGCTCTGATACCATGTTTGTCACTCCCTGAGGTTACCCCATGGACATAACATGGGACTTGGGACCAAAAGTGCCCCAAGATAACCCTTGGTCATAGCATTCTCAAGCATAACAAAGATAAGGGGAAACATAATAGATAAAGTCAGAATAGCATAAATGGATAGCCAAGCCGAATAGGCATACAAGATCCAAAAGACTCAAATACTGTCTATGTCTAAAAAGCCTCTACTCATAACATAAAGAGTTGCTAGGACAAGACCCTAGCTAACTCGAAGTACGAAAATAAAAAAGCTAACATAAACTAAAAATGTAACTAGCCCTCAACCTAAGAGGACTCACCAACAGCGGACTGGTAGAGTGGCCTGGGAACTCTAGCCACGAATCTGAGAAGGAACACCTGAATCTGCATCATCAAAGGATGCAGTACAAAATATGCGTCAGTACTATGGAATGTACTGAGTATAAGAGCGATGCATGAATCATGATAAAATAGTTTAAAAACATGCTTAAAGTGATTTATTACATAAAGAAAATGACATGAACAAATAATAAGATAAGAAGCAAAATTCATGAAGAAGGATTAAGTTTCAAATATAAGATCATATAACTTCACAGCGTAAAATAAGGATGTGGGAGTTTCTCTTAACCGACATTAAACCATGTTGAGCTACATGGAGTCCGGTGTCATTGCCCCACACCAAAAATGTTTATCCTAACCTGCCAAAGTTAGAACTATTTCATTTCATACCAGGATCCTGTCATCATAAGCCTCAACACGGGCAACCTACTGTGGCACATAGTTCTGGGACTAAGCGTACTCTCACCCGGTCCAACTCGGTGCTAAATACTACTCCTAAAACATATATATACATATAAAATGAGCTTACATACATGTGGCACATCAATGACAAACTTGTTCATACTTGTTCATAATATTTTCATACCACGGATCGTCATACTACTCATAAATTAGGGTTTTAAATTGATTCATGAGCATTGATGGAACATCGGGTGTCTTATCTTGCATCATACTTCATAACATGGGAAAACTTGCATACTTCATGACTTGTAAAATTTGCATGACTCTAGTTCAATTTCATAAAACATATACTTTCTTAGAACATTGGAACTAGGCATGCATATGCTTGAAAATCCATAATGAACATGCTATAAAAATCCAATTTGCTTATATCAACTTCATGCATGTAGAAATTTCCATGGTTAAACTTCAATTCATGAAATAAGAGTTAACATGTAAAAACCCATGTAAAATCATGCAATTTAATACTAATTTCATAATCAAATCATGAGAGGATCATATTTAGCAAAACTCATAAAAATTGGATAAGAACCCTAATTTGGAAATCATGAAATTAAAATTTGAATTAGGGGTTTTGGGAAAAAGGGTGAAAGAAACTCATTGTTGAATACTACATACCTTGATTGAAGCTAACCCACTTGATTTGAAAAGATTTAGGAGACTTGAACTTGGAGTTTGAGACTTGGAGCTTGAAACCCTAACTTGAAGCTTGAGAAGATGGAACTTTTTTTCTTCTTTTAGAAGTTGATTGGAAGAATGGGAGAGAACTTAGGCCAGGTGGAAATAATAAACCTCTTAGATACGCTTAAAACGACTTAGTATAGGAGTTAAAAGAGTGGGAAATTACAAAAATACCCCTGGACTTAAGCTTGGAAAAAGCTGGAAAAGGTCAACTTTCAGGCACCAAAGATGGGTTCCATGGGCCGTAGATCAAACCACGGCTTGTGATTTCCACTCGTCATTCCCGGCGCAAGATTCAGGTTGCATAAGAAAAACCACGACTCAACAGGATGGACCCGTCATCCAAATGACGAGTCGTAGACCTGAGCCGTAGTTCTTGGGGATCATGCAGCCCTCAAAACCAACTTCTACGAGTCATAGACGATCCATAGTTTAAATTATGGACCGTAGACATCATTCGTCATTCCTATCTAGGTATTAAGTTGCAGAAGTCATTCTACGAGTCAACAGGATGGACAATGAAACACCGATCGTAGACTCACTCATGGAATTTGGGGAAGAAAAGTTGAATTTGACAAACCACGGGTCACTCTATAGACCGTGGTTTTGGTCTACGGATCGTGAACCAACCAGTGGTTTTGAGAATGAAAATTTTAAGGTTCATTACAGCAATGACGAGTTGAAGTACGGACCGTCGTTCAAGACAACGGTTCGTCATTCCCATCTGTCATCATTGGCAGCACTTCAGTAAACTGCCCATAACTTTTTACTCCAGACTTAGATTAATGTGTGGTCAGTGGCATTAGAAAGAAGATTCAAAAACCTTTAATTTGGTGGTTACTAGGCAACCTAACTCTTTATATTTTGGGAGGAATTATTTATTGAATTTGACCTTAGTTTAGACTTACATAAAAACTTACTTTGGTGAGGTGCTTGCGACTTAACTTGATAATAGGAGTTTCTTATGAACATGATTCGCATCCAAAGCACTCACCACAATAGGAAAATGATCATTACACTCATAGAAAAGGTTCGGGTATTAGTTTAGGATTTTTGGGGTGTTACATCAGAGATATGTCTTTCTATTAAACGATCCTCGAAAAGGAGTCCAGACTTATTCGAAATCACTGGATCATCTCTATGAACAAGTTAGTTTCCTTAGTTTACACTGAAAATCATCTTTGTTCCAATTGTTAAACTATGTGATTATTAGGAATCGATTGATCTTATAGTTTGAAAGCGAGTTTGCTTGATTATAGCAAGTTAATTTTTGTGAGTGTTTGAAAGGATTAAAGTTTCATTCTCTGAGCTACAACTACAATTTCTCCTTTTGCTTGAAGTTGAAATACATTCTCAATTTGATTTTTCTGAGATTTTGAGGTGAAATTCTTGTGATTGTTGTTCTAAAACCTAAATCTTAAAGATAATTAACAATTGAATGTCGTTTCTATTTTCTTTCTGGATTGATTTGGTTAAGAAGTTGTATAGCTGAAAATTTTATTTTGTTGATGCTATAACTTAGTATTGAGTGCTTTCTAGGTTACTGAGTTCTTAGACATGGAGGCTACTGGATGCTTTTTCACCTCTTATCACCTGGAAATTAATTATAAGGTTTGGCAATACCCAAGGGTGGATCTTGAGGAAGAACAAAGGAAGATTGAAGAGGCTACTAAGCTTCTTTGCTGGGAAAAGATATCTGAGAAGGTTGAGACTACTATCTGGCAGAAATGAAAGCATGCTGACTCATGATGTTCTGCTCAAGAATATTCTGCAGCCACAATTTATAAATTTGTTGATCCAGATAATGTTTGGTACTTCATCATACTTAATAGTTCAATTGTATGTGATGGAAGTTCACAGATCTACTCTTGGGAAAATGAAAAAGATGAATGTTCTTCATGCTTCCCATGAGTGGTTGCTCTGTTCTACTGTGAAGTAGGTTTCCTCTTAGGTGCTTTAGAAATAAATTAGATCATGTCACCAATTAAAATTACTTGAACTTGAGAAACTTATTTCTTACGAATGAATAGCACGCCAAGAAGGTTCAATATATGAATTTAAATTATTTAGGTGGAAGAAAATTCACAATGTATGGAGGACAATCCATTTGTCATAATCTGATAAGGTAAATATCACATTGTTAACTTTCTAAGCGAATTGTGTTAAGCAAGGGTCTTACTTAATGCTACAACTTATCTTAACTCTCCATGCCAGGGCCCGTTCGAAAAAAGGTAAAAAAAGATAGACTGATGTTCTTGCATTACATTAGACATGTTACCATCAGTTTAAAATTTTCTTTATTTAAGTTGTATGTTCAAAGTAAAATTTTCCTTCATATTTAGTTATATCCTGGTTTGACCATCATTGCTTTTTCCTCTGTGAACTTGAAGCAATTTAAATAACTTATTATGCACTTCTCATTCTAAAAAAACCTTGTCCTGCACTTTAATCTGTTCTCCTATTATCTTATTAATAGTTCTAACGATCTAATTATTCAACAGCCATTTCTGCTTTTTAAGCCAGCTGAAATTGTTCAACTAGTGCTTAATTTTTATTGAACACATTATATGAACTACCACAAAAATACTATAATTTATCGCTAATTGCTTGATGAACAACATTGTCCTATTTTGATGACCATAAACAATATAACCCTTGCTTCATCTTGTTCAAACTAGTTTCTTATGGAATGGAGTATTTTAATTTGTTTAATTTTGCAGCTATTAGTTTTGGGACAGCTACAGAACTTAAAGTAATTCACATATTAATTATCGATAAATGTCATTTTTTCTTGAGATGAGGGTCTATCGGAAATAGCCTTTCTACTCCAAGGTAGAGGTAAGGTCTTATGTTCCTTTTTTACTCTGTTGGGTTCAGTCATTTTCATGCCTTAGATCCACAGGTCCATCAGATAAATGAAAAGAGCACAAATATAGTACTAATAAGGAAAAAGAACTAATTAAATATAGCATTTTTATTGTGTCATGTTGAAGCGTGTGATTAGCTTATTTAATAAAAAAGAATGAGTTTGAGTAGCTAGCCAAGAGCCTTGTTCTCTGTAGAACAATAAAATTGGTGCCTTATTTTTTGTATCTAGCCAGGTGAAGTATTTCCTAGTTTAAAACCAATATTCTCTGCAAAATATGGTCTAAAAGGAATGTTTTTAGTAAGGTTTATTTTTCTATCTTTCTCTGTTATCTTCTCTACTTTATTTGGTCTTCGTAAATATTTTTATTTGGCGAGTTTTTTTTTATTTCACTTGTTTAAGGAGGTTTACTAATTCTTCAATTAAATGATAAACTTGATTGGAAATGTTCTATTCCAGTTTTGATCGAATTAAGGAGGTTTGCTATTTTCTTATCTAAGTAGGTATACTATTTCTTCAGTTTTGGCCGAGTTTTTTTGTCGCATTTTGATATAGTTTTTGCTGCTGTTTTGCTCCAATTTTGATTCAGTTTTTGGACAAGTTTTGATTTCAGTTTGGTCTCGTTTGGTGGAGCTTTTGATTGAGGTTTAGTTCAATTTCTTGGTCTTGTTTTGGTGTATGTTTTTATTATTGTTTTGCTCAAATATTTTGACCAGTTTTGGTCTTGTTTGGTTCAGGTTTTAGTCTCATTTTTGTGCAGGTTATTGTTGTTGTTTTGCTTAAATTTTTGGACCAGTTTTGGTCTTCTTTTGGTTCAGTTATGGTCTCATTTCTGTGCAGGTTATTGTTGTTGTTTTGCTTCTGTGCAGGTTATTGTTGTTGTTTTGCTTCAATTTTTTATTCAGGTTTGATCTTGTTTGGTTTAGCTTTGGTCTCATTTTTGTGCAGGTTATTGCTCTGCTGTTTTGCTTCAATTATTGGATCAGGTTTGGCCTTATTTGGTGCAGTTTTGGTTCAGCTTTGATATCATTGTTGTTGTTGTTTTGCTCTAGTTTTTTCTAATACTTTGATAGAGTTCTTGTCCAGTTTTTTATGCTAGCTATTTTGGTCCTGTTTTGATGCACTTTTTGTCCAATTTTTTTTCACTGTTGATCAAGAGCTACAAATATTAAACTTGTAACCAATACAAGCATTAAATCTTCAAATGTGCAACTTTCCATACAAAATGACCACATAAGGACTACAAATCGTTTCAAATACTTCTCAGAAGAAAGTCATGCTCCCATGTTGCATCTATGCAAATAGTTTTTATAATATTTATTTGTTGTTTTGCCTACTCAGATAATAGATGATGATAGTTGTTGAATCCCTTCATACATTAGCGATTTACTCAAGCACAATGAAAAATGAACACTGTCACGACCCAATTTCTCAGGTCATGATGGCACCTACAATCCCCCAGTAGGCGAACCAATTCACGTAGCCCGGAATAGCTAGTAATGGGCTACTACCTAACAAATATGCTCAACAAGCTGAGATAAGAAGAAGCAGAATATAAATATAAGACAACGCAGAAGCAATTTACCCGAATATATACATCATGAAACTACACCAACCCCAAGACTTTGTATCGACAGTACAGAAGCTTCTAATAGAATAAAAGTGCTAGAAGTAACAAAATTATAAGTACAACTGTCTCCGAATATACAAAGAGTAACAGTACAAAAGATGAGATGTAGACAAGCCCCGACCATCAGGCGCTCACCCTAGTCTCGAAGATCCAAAAGTTGCACGAGTCTATAATGCGTTCAACAGCAAAAGCTCAGCTAATATCTGCACCAAAAAGTGCAGAAGTATGGTATGAGCACCAAAACCACGGGTACTCAGTAGGCATCATCGGCCGACTGAGCCCATATAAGATATAAAAGCAGTAAGTAACAGATAGCAAAAAATCAGTCACTGAAGCAATAAAGAAGGCACAAGGAGCTAGCACAGAGAATATACAACCAAAAGCTACAAGTAAAACATGTTAGCACAGAAAATATAATTACAGAGAATCACAAGTGAAGGAAAGAAAAACGCACCTGGAGTCCTTGTACAACAACAAAGTGAGTAGAGAGAGAGTTGAGAAAATGGTGGTATACTGGTAACCTCAAGTAAAAGGAAAAGATGGAGAGCAGTCTAACATACTCAAATTGGAATCAACAAGTATAAGCAAATCATAACACCAATCCAATCACATGATAGCATAACCAGGGAATCACCTCACAAGTACCACCTTAGGATGAAATAACTAGACCACAATAATCGAGAGATACCACTCAGCTTCACACCAGAATCTCACACACTGCTCAGAAGGCCACACAAAAGTGTCTCAGTAAGATAGGACTCCCTAGCCCTCACAATAATCAGACATCCCACAATCAAAACATCAACAGGTGAACCATCGCTCATCCTTCACTAACCAAGTGCCAAGACAAGCTCTAAATAAATACAGGAGTAAATATATTCTACCTACAGTTCCAACGGCCGCCCATAAAACCGAGGAACACAACCAAGTGAAAGCAAACCCTCCGGCATCCCATACTACCGGGCGTACACTGAACACACAACAAACAAGGGTGGAATCCAATGCATGATATGATATGATGTGTGAAATAGAACCTCTGTATGTACCTCCTCCGGTGCCAATCGAGCCCAGCAGGCATGTTCCATGGAAGGTCTCATCCCATATACCTCTACTCCACCGTATATCCCTCCCTCCGGCACACGCAGCCCGAAGCCCCAGACCCAGAGCGTCAAGGTCCATGGAGGTCCCCGACCCCTTGCTAAAACTCAGTATCAAGACATATCATCCGGAAGCAAGTCCGGGATCAAGATAGAGCCCTAGTCTTGAATATGCATGCCCAGACCCTGTCCAGGACTAAAGTAGTAGAAAATGCCTAAAAAACCCCTCCAAGGGTGCCCGGGAATAACCGGGAATAACCGGGTCTAAAACTGTAGTAAATCAAGTCTAGTGCTCCGCCACGTAGAGACTAGTATCAGTAATAAAATCAAGTCGGGTGCTCTGCCCCGCAGAGAGTAGTATTAGTAATAAAATCAAGTCTGGTGCTCTGCCCCGTAGAGACTAATACCAGTAATAAAATCAGTGCAAAAACATCCAAAAATTCCCTTTTCTATCATCAACAGTACCAAAAACGGGCCCCCAGGGCCATGCAAATTTAGGAAAACTGTCAGTAGTGGCTCGCAGCCAAAACTGTAGTAAAACATGCAGAGGGAAACCTTTTTCATGGATGATATGCTCGCACACAAATATAAAAGTAGCCAAACGGCTCACAACAACTCCTATCGGCCCTGTACATGCCCAGCATCTACTCAACAGACATAACCAGCCTAAAAGGATAATCTCTATGTCCTAGATTCGTGGACATTCCCCAATAACCCACCATCTATGTTTCAGAGTCAATACAAGGCCACACAGGACCACAAGGATAATATACAATACTACGCGAATACTACAAATAACACATGAAATAGCGGACGAACAAGGCGGACAAGGTTTGGGGTACCAACCTATAATAACCCACCCAAGGATGTTAATTAATGCAGTTATAGCCTATATACGCAGAGTCTATGTAGGAAAGCCATAACCTACCTGTCATCCGATGACTAGCTGCGGGAACGCTGTCGTCCACGCTCAAACTACTCCGGGAAGCTCCGAATCACAAAAACACTTTCAACTGAAGTCCCAAAGGCGTCTTTATGAAGCCTTACCAACCAAGGTAATGGAACAATTGCTAGAATCGACGAGGTTGCAAGAACGAGCCATAGCCATTTGATAAAGTGTTAATGTCACACTCGCGACCAGCCAACTCCAAAGCATAAAATGAGGCCAATAACAATAAGAAATGGCAGCTAAATCCAACAATAATATGCAACCCACATCTCAAAGGAGGGACGAGCTCTCGAGGAACTATTTAAAGGCGTACTTTATGTCATTCAATCCATTAACTATCGTACGTGACTCCAATAAGAATCAGACAAATCCCCAGTTCCTCCAACACCTTAAAACCATCAACATACAACAATAACAACCCAATTTAATATGACAAACAGGCTGCCCAGAGCCACAGATCCAAAATACCCCTTCTTGGCTCAGAAATCCATAAAACAATACTAGAACATACAATAACGAAGGAGGGTCATAGGGGAGAGATTTACTTGACAAAAATATTCAATATCCCAAGATTAACAACCTACCTCCTTGCAGGAACAACAAACATATCAAAATTCAACAAGAAACTACTACAAGTTATCGAAAAATATAACTTTTCGTGACTAGAAGCTTAGAATCTTTATTCAACAAATAGATAAGTGTACGGAATCCATACCTCACCAATATAACTCCGTAGCTACTTCAAAATAATTAGAAAACACCTTCTGGCTCGCTGCATCAATACCCACGAAGATACGCCATGAAATCAACGGGGAAAACTATACCAAAATGACGAGCTCGCGACGTAGAGCAACTTCCGTTAAACTTCCGAATTGAAAGGATCAAATTCCATGGATTATTTAGGGACTTTCCCTCTGATTTTCAGTGCATTTTGGGTGAAAATAATGAGTTAAAATGAAGGGTAAATCAGCTTTTATAAGCTGAACCGACTTAGGATGTGGGCCCCACCTTCACGTGTCTGTTTGCACAGTCTTACAAAAATGTGAATATGTCTCTATTCTGAAGTTGTATGGATGAACGGTTTAGTGCGTTGGAAACTAGACTCGTAGTTCGATTTGGTATATTGGGGGCCCACTAACTCTTTATAGATAGGGAGAAACACCCCAAGACATTTAACCCAAATTTGAAGAGAATTCCTTAAAGGAATTTACAATAACTTTTTCCGACTTTTGTTTCGCAACTTGCTTGACTTCAAAACTTATCATACGACCATTTTGCGATTATAATACCTCATAAAACATCCTTCTTAGTTTATTAGACACTATTAGTATTACTGCAATGGCACGGGTTACTTTAAACCTTCCAAACAGTTGAGGTGTTACACGAGGCATTTCTTTAACTTGAACTTTCAAGTAAGGGATTCCTTTGACCTAGAACCTTGGTTTAATTCTTTGGTATTACCAAGAATGTTGATGGAAGTCAACGATTTCCAAAGTTGAAGCTCTAAAATGAGGAACAACCATAAAGACCAAACAAACGGCCTGGGCACCGAACTATCAGTCCCGATAAGACATAAATGACTTGGGCTGCTACAAGTAAGCTCTAATGGTAAAAGAAAGGTGACGTTTAAATGACCGGAAGGGTCATTACATCATCCACTACTAAAAATACTTTCGTCTCCGAAAGTCAGGAAGGAAGAAAATACCAGAGATTTAAGAATAGCAGATACAACGCCCACACTACTCTCTCGGACAACCCAGGTAGCCTCCATGACTGGGCGACACCCAACAGAACAGAAACAAGCCTTAATTTCTTACTAGCCAAGCTAGAGTTTAACCTCCAAAGATCTTTCAACCCAAACTGAACCTCGAGAATCTTAACCTAAAAGCACCGACACAACACCGCAACCAGAGTACCAAGGCAATCAACACACAGAACTCGAATACTCAAAACCATACCAAGTTTACCAAAAAATCCATCAACCCAAAACTCCAACTCATGAGCCCGCTTTTACACAAAACCCCTTTTTTTATTCTGAACTGAATCCTTTAGCACCACAAACAGGAAGCTGCATACAATCCAAACACTCAAACCACCCTCGAAGCATCAGCTGACATACCAGAGATCCATAGTTCCTGCTTATACTTTACCACGAACGAAGTCACCCAATTTATTCAAACTCGTTTTAACTCAAGATATAGGCTGCTAGCCTTTTCCATCAAAGATAACAACCCATAGCATATCATTGAAAATGAAGTTACCTGCCTTGACTGACCACCACCGAATGAATGAACATTTTTTTCTAACATCAAATTCGCTAACTGAACCATGCCAGGTATGAATCAGTTGAAAGTGATTGAACCAGGGCAACCTACCCAAAAGACCCAAACCAAAAACACGATCCTGCAAGAAGTGTGGTAAGCCTACCACGAAGTCTGTAACTATGAGCCAAGCTCCCAACTCTAGAAAACACTACTACTACTCTGAACACTCGAACACCATTTGAATGTGAAATCGCCTTACGAATCTCACCTCAGAAAGAAGTCCACCATGCCATGAATATCAAGTCCAAACACCCCAAAGGCAAAGGAAAAAGGTGCCTGGGGTTCAAATTTAACATCTAGCCATAGAAATTTTTGCATATACTTTTATTTCATTCCTTTTGGCTCGAATCAACCGCTCTACTGGTTCGACAAACAACCAACCACTTTGAAGCATATATCTTAACAAACTTCTAGTCCATACTGTTCGAGTCTAACCAACACTGGAACACCACATAAACAGCAACTCTGGAGGAATCAATTAAACAAGCTTTCAAATCCTTGGCAAACGAATGGCGATTACTAGTCTCTACGTATCATCAGAACTCAAAATAGCGTCGCTAGTCTCAACCCGTACAAGCTGACCACATAAAGCATACACCACTACTAAAGCTCAAACTTAAACCACTGAGTCTGTCCAACCATGGTAGAAGGACGTCGTACTAACTAGAACACTACTGAAATCTAGAATATCCTGCCTCTTGCAGAGGTTAGCCAAGGACTAGGTGTCCAAGGCCAATAGCCACATCTACAACTGAAGTAAAGAAGTTAAGTTGCCTGCACCCACTGCCTCCCGGCACTAGGATGCTGCAACCAAATAGAAACTGTTGTGAACCATCCGAAGTAACCTTCCAAGCCATGATTCTGAACCCCAACTTTCAAAACTACCAACTAAAGCCTTGGTCGAACACGTATGCTGCAAATGAACCCTTAAGAACCCAAGCCAACTAGGCGTGAATATGCAAGTTGCCAACACCGCAGTTGCTACTGAAACAAAACCAATCGATGGAAAACCCACGACAATGTGTAGACGGCTGAATCGAATCACTGACACACAATCCCAAAGCAAACCTTCATCGCCACCTCAGGCAACTACGAGGACACATAAACACAAACAAAGAGTCATCTCCCTTCTTTTTCAACTATACAAAAATGCTTCCTTAGCATACACTAAACCTTACAAATCCTTTCTCGAATAAGCACCTGAAGCCATTACCTTACTACTCATAGCTACACGTCAAATTCAATAAGGTAGGAGAAGAATGGGCCGGATGCCCAACTCACCCGAAATGCCAACAAATACAACCCAACCACGAGGTTACGATCAACACTTAGTCGAAAGTGGTAAAGTCAAGACCCAATCACGATGCCAACATCAAGAGCTCATCAAAAGAACTATGATCAAGATTCGTTCCAACTGGAGCTAGGGATACAACAAAACACCCAACGGACTAAGAAGTGGAGGAGACTATGGTAACAACCCACATACCTTCCAACCTACTAAACTAATCAAGAAAGAGGGTCGACTTTAGACACTCGGGAGACCAAACAAATCTATGCACACTAGCATAACAAATATCTCCCAACTGAGGCAAAATCTCAACTACGGCCCAACTACCGGTAATGCATTTAACCATCACACGGATCTCTAGCCACGCTAGAGAACGGCCTAGGCAATAACCATCTAGGATCGCTCAACAAGGGCAACTCAACCACAAGTCCAAAATCATAATGAAACACGGATAACCTAACTAGAAACAGAATAACAAGAACTACCCACGAACTACAACTCTGGGAAAACACCTCTGAAGGCTAACTTACCCCCATCCACTACTAAAGAATAAACTACCAAAAAAACAACATATTGATACTACAATTCGGGTAGCCAAACAACTTAAACAAGTAGCATGTAGGCATATAAGAAATTACACGACAGAAAGGATAGAGTCGCAACACGAGCGAGACTAACATAAGTCGAAGGTAGAAAAAGCCTAACCAGGAGAAATAATATCAGGAACCTCTACCTCTGGCCCACCAAGAGGAGCATCAAGCTGACGGGATCTAACTCTGGACTGAGTAGTCGAAATTAAAGGACCAATCGGCCCCCGCCGGGGACAAGCTCTATAAAGGTGACCAATCTCTCTACAATGATAACTACCATGTGGTCTGGTATACACAATCGTGGGGCAATTCCTAGCAAAGTGCCCATGCTTATCACACCAAAAATAACCTCTGCCAGATAAAGTCTGATGGGAAAATCTTGCCTCATACTCCAATACCGATAGACAACCCTGCTGAAGAACTAGAAGCTCAACCCTAACTGAAGCACCACTCATAGAACCAAGTACTGAAACACTCACCGAGGTACTCAGAGTCCTAGCCACGGTGTTCTGAAGCCTTGAGGTTGCTATAAATCCAATCGGAGGTTGGGATGACCTCACACCTCCTATCTATTACAGTAAACCCTCACTCTGGAGTCCTGGCGCTTATGGAAGCACCGTAGTAATAGGCACAGAAGCCTCAGCACCAACCGCTATCGCACTCATATGAGGCATCTCAGAATGAATGAAGAATCGAAGTTTAGAAGTCAATAGAGCCAGGAACGCACAATGTGGAGCCAAGAAGATGAAACTTTTCCTAACAATACAATGTAGCCTCCCCCAGATAGGATACGGACGTCATCATACCAATCCGCAAAACTCTACTTAGTCACTTGCTTCTATACCATGACACCGGTGAACCTAGAGCTCTGATACCAAGCTGTCACAACCCAATTTCTCAGGTCATGATGGCACCTACAACCCCCCAGTAGGTGAACCAATTCACGTAGCCCGGAACAGCTAGTAATGGGCTACTACCTAACAAATATGCTCAACAAGCTGAGATAAGAAGAAGCAGAATATAAAGATAAGACAACGCGGAAGTAATTTACCCGAATAGATACATCATGAAACTACACCAACCCCAAGACTTGGTATCGACAGTACAAAAGCTTCTAATAGAATACAAATGCTAGAAGTAACAAAATGATAACTACAACTGTCTCCGAATATACAAAGATTAAGAGTACAAAAGATAATATGTAGACAAGCCCTAACCATCAGGCACTAACCCTAGTATCGAAGATCCAAAAGCTGCACGAGTCTCTAATGCATTTAACAGTGAAAGCTCAGCTAATATCTGCACCAAAAAGTGCAGAAGTATGGTATGAGCACCAAAACCGTGGGTACTCAGTAGGCATCATCGCCCTACTGAGCGCATATAAGATATAAAAGCAGTCAGTAACAGATAGCAAGAAATCAGTCACTGAAGCAATACAAAAGGCACAAGGAGTTAGCACAGAGAATATATAACCAAAAGCTACAAGTAAAACATGTTAGCACAGAAAATATAATTACAGAGAATCACAGGTGAAGGAAAGAAAAATGCACCTCGAGTCCTTGTACAACAATATAAGTGAGTAGAGAGAGAGTTGAGAAAATGGCAGTATACCGGTAACCTCAAGTAAAAGGAAAAGACGGAGAGCAGTCTAACATACTCAAAATGGAATCAACAAGTATAAGGAAATCATAACACCAATCCAATCACATGATAGCATAACCAGGGAATCACCTCATAAGTACCACCCTAGGATGAAATAACTAGACCACAATAATCAAGAGATACCACTCAACTTCACACCAGAATCTCACACACTGCTCAGAAGGCCAAACAAAAGTGCCTCAGTAAGATAGGACTCTCTAGACCTCACAATAATCAGACATCCCACAACCAAAACTTCAACAGGTTAAACATCGCTAATCCTTCACTAACCGAGTGCCAAGACAAGCTCTAAATAAAGACAAGAGTAAATATAGTCTACCTACAGTCCCAATGGCCGCCCATACAATTGAGGAACACAATCAAGAGAAAGCAAACCCTCTAGCATCCTATACTACCGGAGCGTACACTGAACACATAGCAAACAAGGGTGAAATCTAATGCATGATATGATATGATGTGTGAAATAGAACCTCTGTATGTACCTCCTCCGGTGCAAATCGAGCCCAGCAGGCAGGTTCCATGAAAGGTCTCAGCCCGTATACCTCTACTTCACCATATACCCCTCCCTCCGGCACACGCAGCCCGAAGCCCCAGGCCTGAAGCGGCAAGGTCCATGGAGGTCCCCGACCCCATACTAAAACACATTATCAAGATATGTCATTCGGAAGCAAGTCTGGGATCAAGATGGAGACCCAGTCTCGAATATGCATGCCCAGACCCTGTCCAGGATTAAATTGGTAGAAAATTCCTCAAAAACCCCTCCAAGGGTGCCCGGGCGTAATCGGGTCTAAAACTGTAGTAAATCAATTCTAGTGCTCTGCCCCGCAGAGACTAGTATCAGTAATAAAATCAATTATGGTGCTCTTCCCCATAGAGACTAGTATCAGTAATAAAATCAAGTCTGGTGCTCTGCCCCCAAAGACTAATACCAGTAATAAAATCAGTGCGAAAACATCCAAAAATTCCCTTTTCTATCTATCAACAGTACCAATAATGGGCACCCAGGGCCATACAAAGTTAGGAAAACTATCGGTAGTGGCTCGCATCCAAAATTGTAGTAAAACAGGCAGGGGAAAACCTTTTTCATGGATGATATGCTTGCACACAAATATAAAAGTAGCCAAACGGCTCACAACAACTCCTATCAGCCCTGTACAAGCCCAGCAGCTACTCAGCACACATAACTAGCCTAAAAGGATAATCTCTATGTCCGGGACTCGCGGACATTCCCCAATAACCCACCATCTATGTTCCAGAGTCAATACAAGTCCACACAGGACCACAAGGGTAATATAAAATACTACGCGAATACTACAAATAATGCATGAAATAGCGAACGAACAAGGCGGACAAGGTCTGGGGTACCAACCGATAATAATCCACCCAAGGATGTTATTAATGCAGTTATAGCCTATATACATAGAGTCTAGGTAGGAAAGCCATAACCTACCTGTCATCCGATGACTAGCTGCGGGAACGGCGTTGTCCACGCTCAAACTACTCTGGGAAGCTCCAAATCACAAAAACACTTTCAAATGAATTCCCAAAGGCGTCTCTATGAAGCCTGACCAACAAAGGTAATGGAATAATTGCTAGAATCGACGAGGCTGCAAAAACGAGCCATAGCCATTTGATAAGGTGTTAATGTCACACTCGCGACCAGCCAACTCCAAAGCATAAAATGAGGCCAATAACAATAAGAAATGGCAGCTAAATCCAACAATAATATGCAACCCACATCTCAAAGGAGCGACGAGCTCTCGAGGCACTATTTAAAGGCGTACTTTATGTCATTCAATCCATTAACTATCGTACGTGACTCAAATAAGAATCACACCAATCCCCAGTACCTCCAACACCTTAACACCATCAAAATACAACAATAACAACCCAAATTTAATATGACAAACGGGCTTCCCAGAGCCACAGATCCAAAATACCACTTCGTGGCTCAGAAATCCATAAAACATTACTAGAACATATAATAACGAAAGAGGGTCGTAGGGGAGAGATTTCCTTGACAAAAATATTCAATATCCCAAGATTAACAACCTTCCTCCTTACAGGAACAACAAACATATCAAAATCCAACAAGAAACTACTACAAGTTATCGAAAAATATAACTTTTCATGACTAGAAGCTTAGAATCTTGATTCAACAAATAGATAAGTGTATGGGATCCATACCACGCCAATATAACTCCGCAGCTACTGCCAAATACTCAGAAAACACCTTCTATCTCTCTGTATCAACACCCACGAAGATACGCCATGAAATCGATGTGGAAAACTATACCAAAATGACGAGCTCGCGACGTAGAGCAACTTCCGTTAAACTTCCGTATTGAAAGGATCAAAGTCCATGGATTATTTAGGGAATTTCCCTCTGATTTTCAGTGCATTTTGGGTGAAAATAATGAGTTAAAATGAAGGGGAAATCAGCTTTTATAAGTTGAACCGACTTAGGATGTGGGCCCCACCTTGACGTATCTGCTTGTGCAATCTTACAAAAATATGAATATCTCTCTATTCTGAAGTCGTATGGACAAATGGTTTAGTGTGTTGGAAACTATACTCATAGACCTTCGATTTGGTATATTGGGGGCCCACTAACTCTTATTAGACAGGGAAAAATACCCCAAGACATTTAACCCAAATTTGAAGAGAATTCCTTAAAGGAATTTACAATAACTTTTTTCGATTTTTTTGTTTCGCGACTTGCTTGACTTCTAAACTTATCATACGACCATTTTTTGATTATAATACCCCATAAAACATCCTTATTAGTATATTAGTCACTATTAGTCTTACTCCAAAGGCACATGTTACTTTAAACCTTCCAAACGGGTGAGGTGTTACACGAGGCATTTCTTTAACTCGAACATTCGAGTAAGGGATTCCTTTGACCTAGACCTTGGTTTAATTCTTTTGTATTATCAAGAATGTTGACGGAAGTCAATGATTTTCAAAGTTGAAGCTCTAAAATGAGGAACGGCCATAAAGACCAAACAAACGGCCTGGGCACTGAACTACCGGTCCCGATAAGCCATAAATAACTTGGGCCGCTACAAGTAAGCTCTAATGGTAAAAGAAAGGCAAAAATATATAAATGACCGAAAGGGTCATTACAAACACTCTTAATAATTAGATACAATAGTATTTGAGTCAATAAGAGGAGCCTGCAGAGAGATGGAATAGGTAGTGCTCATTTCATTTAGCTCATTTTCTTCCTATAGGAGAAGATTATCTTCTTGTTTTTCATGGCTGACCAGAAATATAACTACTTATGTAGATAGAAATAAACTTGTTTGGTTTATATAGTGTTAACAATCAACTGACAAGAATATCTCAATGATTTGAGAACAAGATTAAAGAGAGAGAATTTGTGAGAGAGTTGTGTGTATTTTTCTTAATGCTTCTCTTCTATTTATAAAGCTTCAATCAGTGAATGATTATTTTTTCTGTATTACCTTGTAATTGCCTAAAACATCTATGTTATTCTTTCTTCATCTTTACAGAGATGATTGAGTTAGCCATTTAATTCAAAATTCCTCTTCAAATATTGATTTAAGTTATAACCATTTCAGTGGTCATTTCAATTTAAGAGCATTTTCAGTAGTCATAATATGAATCTGTTTTGGTCGTATTTACTTTAATATTTTCAGTAGCTAGATAAATCTATGTATAACTTAGAAATCGATGTTTTTACTAGTTTTGAAGAGCATGAGATTTTTACTACGAGGAAGGGTAATGATATTATATATTATCTTTTGTAGGTGCCCAAAATGAAGAAAGAGTAGAACAAAAGTAGTGAAGACCTTGGCTTTACTTAAAAATATTTTTGGATTGTTGATAGAAGTTCTAATATTCTTTTTGCTATCAAATATTTTGGAGCTTATCATTAAATCATGTAAAATTTAACGAATCATTTGGGTTTGAGTACATTTTGCTTTTAGGGATATTTCTTTATAGCTTGTTGGATGTTTTAGATTATGAATGAAAAAATTTATTTTGTGATTTATATAATTTTTATTGTATTATAACTTATTATATATGTAAATGCTAATTTATGATCATTGCAATAGGATCATAAAAATATGAGAATTGTTCCAATAGGTCACGAGAACCATTGCAATAGATGGTATAAATTATACCATTACAATAGATTCATAACTGTTGCAATAAGGGTCTATAGCAATGGTTACAAATTGTTGCCATAGACATATATATTCATCGCATCAGAAGAAAGAAGAACCGTTGCTATAGTTATATTTAAGGCAACGGTTTTTATGACCCATTGCAGTAATTGTTGCAATAGAGCTATGGTAACGTGAGTTGGTGCAGCGGGTCTATTAATCGTTGCCTTAGTGTAATGGCGACGGTTTTAGGGCCTACTGCAATGAATTTGATCTTGTTTTTATAACCCTTATTTCTAGTAGTGTGATTTGGCCCTATGATAGATTGGGTGACATCATTATTAAGGGCGAATCATCATCTTTTGAGATAATTATGAATCGTGACTTGTTTGGTACTGCGTAGTTAGTCTTGCATGCAAATCGAAACGGGCATACCCCTCAAAAAAAATTGTGAAAAATGCATGACTAAGAGTGATTTTGTGATAAATCTTTTGATCTTCTTGTGACTCTTGACTAATTAGCATTGTTAATGGAAATGTTGCTCCTACTTGTTCTTGCTTAGGAAGTTAAAATTGATCCTTCTTGAATAATTCGCATGTCATGTGTGGTGAGGTTTAGTTGAATAATTCTTGTGCATCAGTGTCATCTAGAACTTGCTCCGAATGTGATTCAAGAAAAAATTCTAGGTGGGACTAAGCTTTGAAGATGACCTTAAGCCCTTTTTGATAGCCACTTCACCCAAATGACTTCCCAATGACATCAAATCCTAGTGAACCCCTTTGAGCTTGTGACCATTCTTTGGCACCTTGTAACACCTTGACCTTTTGAAACCTCTATCTTGGCACCCATCCTCCCTAATGGCTTGAAAATGAAATGTAGGCTAAAAGCCTAAGTTTGGGGGGGGGGGACAAAAGAAACATAGGCAAATGCCTAAGTTTGGGGGTGCATGTGATCAAATGAGGAGAATAAAATAAGTGCACTTCAAGTGCAAGGTAGCACCTTGATTCCAAATTGAAAATTGCTCCAAAAGATCAATCCAATGAGCAAAATGAAAAGCAAAGAAATAGATGCTACCAAGTGAAGGTGATATAAGGAGTTAAATGATCATGACTTAAAAAGGAGAATCTTGGGTTGTATTAGGGAGAAATAAGGTGAAGTTGAAATTGAAAATGTGAGCGGTGTTCGAAATGAGAGCAAAGAGCATTATGGAGGTGTAGTCACTTGAACCAAATGATATCCTCACCTAACCCTAGCCAACAACGTAACCCGCAAGTCCTTTGTGATTCCAAGCTTGGCTACCCTACATTAGTGGCGATTTACATGAAGGGCAACTCTATGGTTCGACATGTGTGCACTTGAACTTTCTTGTGAGTGTGAGTGTTTATATTTGTCCCTTGTGATTGTTTGTGTACATAATGTGTTTTTGGGATATTCGTTCTTGTGAGGGCATGAGAATTAGGATAGTTAGTGACGTTGAAAAACTCCAAAAAATGAGTCAAGAAGCATGTTTGGTAAGCTAGTTGTTAGAGTCACATCTTGAGGATTGGTTGTTGTCACTTGGTTTCCCCCATAGTCGATTGCATCCTTGAATTATGTTTTGAATGAAGGGGAATGCTTAGATTAAGTTATCATGTGATTCACTAATCATTAGTACCAACCGAAGTCATGCGTGGTGCTTAAAATAGGTTTCCTTGGCTTGTGGTATTGTCTTTTGCACTTGTCTTGTATGCCTCTTGAGTTAGAATTTTTAAGTTGCTTGAGGACAAGCAATAGTTCAAGTTTGGGGGTTTGATAAGTTGGTATTCTACCTACTTATTTAACTCTTAAACTTATGATTTTGCTAATAATAAGCGGAAAAATAGTGCAATTGATGCGGATTACTTTTATTTTGCAGGATTATCTGAATTAGAAGTGATCGGTGTGGAATCGGATGAAAACAAGTCAAATTGGAGGAAATTAGGATTTTCTGGGCAACTCAGTGCAATCGGGCTGCATGAGTGCCAATGGCGCTGAAGGCGGAGGACGGGCTTGTGCGTGATGGCGCTGGGATGGTGCGATAGCACTGCAGAAAGCATGGTCAACGCCATTAAATACAAGGGCGTGATCGCATCCCCTCAGCGCGATTGCACTGACCAATGTGATTCCCTTGAGCGCGATAGCGCGATCGCGCTTCACTGTACTTGAATGTGAAAATGGGCAGAAATGACATTTCACCCTTGTGGAAACCCCAATTGATAAAAAAGACTCCTAAGTCATCTTGAAACAGATCTTTGGCTAATCCTTGGAACTTTTGGCAAGCTTGGAGAGCAATTTCATCAACCAACTCCATATGAGTGAAGATTTGGATGCTCTTTATTGTAAAATCTTTAGTTTCTATTCTTCAACTCTTGTTCTTAATTGCTATTTTATTGGTGTATTGTTGACTTGAGATTTTGGGTTTGTATTAGAGATAATACTTGTTAGGTTATTGAATTCATATATAGATTTTGTTCGTGTTTGATTATTTGGGTCTATTGAATCCTCCATTGCTTGAATTTATAGTCAATGGTTGCAAACATTGACTTAGCTTGCTGATTTGGCTTTTTGCTCGAGAGAGAAATTCTCGAATTCGGGAAGATTCACTACTGGGTACTTGGGAATCCATCTATATTGGAGAGTAGGAATAGCTCTAATCACAGGAATCTCCAATTTAAGGGTCCGATCTAGGAATAGGACGATCTCCCCAAGTTATTTGGCTGGTTTATTGCTTACTCGTGTTAGTTCGAGAGAAAACACACAAAACATATGCTCGATTGGTCGAGAGACAGTTAGGCATACCTTTATCGAAGACTACCTAGGTGTCAACTAGGTACAAGTCTTGTGAATTGAATTCCCATTCCCAATTATCCCTTGTTGTCCTTGCTTGGCGAAAGCAAGGTGAAATCCATTAATCAATCTATCTTTTATTTGATTTTCTTTTATCTTTTAGTTTTAGTCTAAAATTCCCCCTTTTTGATATCTTTTTCCCTTTTTGTTATTTGAACTTCAATGAATTGCTTAGACTCTTTATTAACTCGATCGCGACTACATTGTTCCCTTGGGTACGACCCCGACACTCATTGGAAATTGTAAATTTTGTTTTGACTATCGCGATCGTCGTGACCTCCTACTTGGAGAGCACGATTTGAGCATTATCACATGGATAACGTTCAAACAGAAGCTCTTGTTGTGTCCTAATCATGGCTTTCCTGAAAATGACCTACTACAAAGTTTCTATCAGGCATTGAATTCAATTAAAAAATATGTGGCGAATAACCTCGCGGATGTAACATTCATGGACCAACAATATGGTATTTGCTCATCTCTACTAGAGTGGATGACTAAGATAAATCATACATGTCATAGTAGAGAGGTCGATGTTTCTACGGGGGGAGGGGGGGGACTTTGTCCATTATGACTAGTGAAATAAGGCGAAAGGACAAAGAGAGGGATGAAGCAATGGCCAAGATGTTAATGCAAATTGATCTATTTGCCAAACATGTGATGGGAGCTGGAAATAAAAGTGTGAATGTTGTTGTGACTTATTATTCTAGAGCTCATGATGAAGGTGTGTACTTCCCTATGGATGAGAAGTTATGTTATCTTGTGGTGGGTTCTCTACCCGGATATGAAGGTACCAACCAAGGTCCTCGGCGTCCGAGAGATAAGAACCAAGGTTGGAACAGGGACAAAGGAAATCAATGGAGAGATAGGGAGCCGGCTAGAGACCTTGAGGGTCCGTGGTGTGATCGTGAAAGAGATGGTGATCGTTATAATCATCATAGTACCAACCCCTATGTGCCTCCACCAAAGGCTGATGCCTCTTTATATCAGCCTACCATGAGCAACCTCGAACACTCTAAAATTGAAGATATGTTTCAAAAGGTGTTGCAAAGAGTAGAGTAAATGGACAATGGGGTAAAAGAGTTGAAAGGTGAGGTGTCCACTCTTCACCAAATGGTGAGTTCCCATTCAGCCTCTATCAAGCATTTGGAGGCCTAAATAAATCATCTTCACTCAAATAAACCCTCGCATGAAGGGTACCCTTCCTAGCGACATACTTTGTAATCCCAAAAATAATGGTCATGTAATGGAAATTGTCACTAGGAGTGGTAAGAAGTTGAACAAAGAGAGAAGGCCTATTGAGAATGTCGTGGTTGACTTGAGCAAGCAAAGATCTCAAGATGCTGTGATTGAAAAAGAGGTTGATGTGAGTCCAAAAATTGGGGTGAAGCCTAGTGCACCAAATGTGGTTGTTGACAATGATGAAAACCCTCATGAAGAGAAGGATGAAGTTGAATCCCCTTATCAAGTGGCTATTTATATTGAAGAGGATAATCCAAATGTGCAAAATCCAAAGGGGCCACTTCCAGACCCTCAGAGATTAGCCAAGAAAAAGGAAGATGCCCAATTCAAAATGTTTTTTGGCCTGTTCAGTAAACTAGCCATCAACATTCCTTTGGTTGATGCTCTTACACAAATGCTGGGGCATGCGAAGTTTATGAAAGAGTTGTTGAAAAAGAAGCGAGTTATTGAAGTGGGGAAGGTGGAATTGTCCCAGAGATGTAGCACAGTAATGACAACTAACATTGCCCTAAATGGAAAGATCCATGAGCGTTCACCATCCCGTGAACTATTGGCGTGTTTTTATTTTGGAAGGCCTTATGTGATCTTGGGGAAAGTATCAACTTGATGCCCTTGTGATTTTCAAAAAGTTAGGCTTGGGGACTCTTATGCCTATTCCAATGAGATTACTTATGGATCATTCAATTAAATGCCCGGTGGTGATATTGTTCGATGTTCTAGTTAAGGTAGACAAGTTTATCCTATCGGCTGACTTTGTTGTATTAGATTGTGACGTCGATCTTGAGGTTCCCATCATATTAGGGAGACCATTGTTGGAAATCGGGAGAGCTCATTGATATGGATCTTGGTGAACTTAAAATCCGTGTGGGAAGCAAAGAGGTAATGTTCAACGTGTGCCAACCTACCAAGCCACGGGATGAATTTCACGTTGCATTGGTGATCAACACCGAGGGAAAGTTAGTTGAAGCCCTTGGTGATTGTGAGGTGAAAGAGGTGTCTGACCCTATGGTGTTTTCAATTGGACAAAAAGATGAGATGATGGAGTTTTTTAAGGAGAAACTCCCTAGCTTGGGATAGGGCCAACCTAATTGGATTGGCATGCTCCCGGACAATGATTGATGGGTGAGTTACTATCGTCGAGCCGCGACGTAAAATCAAGTGCTTCTTGGGAGGCAACCTAAGTGTTTTTACTTTATTTATGTTACCCTTTATTGTTTTTGGTTTGTTTTAGGGAATGCAAGGTGATGGAAAAATGACCAAGTGGAAGGAAAGCATCGGAAGAAAGGTGCGACATGCCATGCAAACAGCACCTACCATTGTGTGGATCGCACAAGGGACCGCACCTCCACAAAGTGGATTAGAAGAAAAAGAGAAAATTCAGAGGGGACATGCGATAGGTGATGTGAATTGCACCACCCGTTTTTGTCACGCCTCGAGGCTACCCCTAGGAGTAACATTGCACCCAGGACCACGAGTACCCCAAGTTAACCCTTGGTCATAGCATACACAGATAAATACAAGAAACATAGAGGAAGCATACTAAATGAAGATAGGCAACCATAACTAAATAGGAACAAGGTCTAAGAAATACAAATACCAAAACACGGAGTACAAGTCTAGCTATGTTTGAAGGCCTCTAAACTGTCATAAAGAGTTGATGGGACAAGACGCCAACTAACTCGGAAATCTGAAAGGAAGGCAAGCAAAATAACTAGACCAATACTAGTCCTCGAAGGATGAGGACTCACAAACAGGATCTGGATATCCGACGTCATCTAGCCATGAGTCTGAGGAAGAGAGCATGAATCTGCATCATCAAGAGGATGCAGCGCAAAATATACGTCAGTACTATAAGATGTACTGAGTATATGAGATATGCAAAATCATGATAAAAATATTCTTAAAAACTGAATTCATGCTTAAATAGAGAAATCATAAGAAAATATCAAAATTGAAAGGTAAAGCATGAGATAGAAGTCAAACTTCAAAATAAGATATCATAAGACTCAGAAAACTTGAAAACATTCATACGGGAGTTTCTTATAACCGGCAATAGACCATGTGAGCTACATGGAATCAAACTATATAACCCTAGTTGGCAAAGCTACCCCAAACCTTGCAAAGGTACGGGGTACCATACATTTCGTAGCATGGAACCACTTTCATAAGGGGACACTTTCAACTAACGAGGACACTTGTTCATAAGGAGACACTCTCAACTAACGAGGACCCTCTTCACTTATGTTGGCAATATAGTTTTGGACTTGGGTTATCTAGAACCCTTATCGCTCGGTGCTAAATACTACTCCCAAAACATACTTATAGCTCATAATATACTAGTGACATATCTAATACCAAATCTGTTTGAAAAGCATAAGGACATATCTAATGTCATGCAATTCACATATCATAAGTCTTAAAACTTAGTATAGCCATAATTAAAAACATACTTTTCTTTCTAAATTCATAGCTTGAAGAACTAGGCATGCAATTTCATAAGTACATAAGGTCATGTTATCTAAACATGCCAATTTTCAATTGAAAACATGCAATTCAATGGAATCATACTAGAAATCATCTTTAATGCATGGGCTTTTGAAATAAATTAAGGAACCTGAAATAAATCATAGATAAGTAACGAGAAACCATGAATTGATGCTTAAAAAGAAGACCCATAACTTTTCCCCAATTTGGGTAAGAACCCTTATTTCACAATTTCATAAATCAAAGTAAAACATGGGGTTCTAGGAATAAGGGTGAAAGGAATCCCTTATTTAATACCCACATACCTTATTGGAGCTTGCTTGATCTAAGATGAAAAAAATGGAGACTTGAACTTGGAGCTTGAGACTTGGAGCTTGAAGGAGTTCTTTTCCTCTTTTGGCAAATGAATGAGGAATAATGAGATACTTAGGCTAATAGGAGTAAAAATCCTACTAAAAGTGGCCAAAATGACTTCACTTAAGAGTTAAAAGAGTGGGTAACTACACAATTACCCCTGGGACTTAATTTAGAAAAAAGTGTTAAAAACTCAATTTCAGGGACCACGGGTAAGGACTACAGACCGTAGACTGAATAACGGTTTGTGGTTTACCTTTTGTGGTTCCTGTCCAAAGTTCCTAGCTGCAGATCAGGTTCCACGAGTCAACAGGATGGTCCATAGTTCAAACTACGGTCAGTAGAATCCACTCGTGGTTTCTGGGGAACAAGGAGCCCTCAAGGTTAATTCTACGAGTGAACAATACAGTCCGTAGAATGAACTACGGTTCGTGGAGTGCACTCGTAGTTCTCAGACCATAGGCTAATCCTTCAGACTAAGACTATGGGTTCATTCCACGGCTTGTGGTTAAAACCACCGTCCGTGGTTTAGACCCGTAGTTCCTGGAAAAGTCAAAATTTGTATATTTTCTAAGTTTGAAAGCTGGATCAAATTTTGGGGTGTTACAATATCTCCCCCTTGGGATCATTTGTCCTCGAATGAAGGTTACGCAAGTAAAACTAGGGAGAAAACATCCCAACCAACCAAAAAAATATAAAAACTCCAGGATAAACATGAAAACTGAGCTTTTTAACTTAAAAAATGATTGAACTAACTTCAGAAAACATGAATGCACGCAAAAATCGGGAGCGAAACTGATGGAACAAAATCAGAGGGACATACTGAGGAGAGAACTATTACCTCAAGCTAAAACTGAATCGGAAGGAAAGATATGGGGGTACTTGGCTTTCATGGCTACTTTCACTTCCCAAGTAGCTCCCTCAACTAGCTGATTTCTCCAAAGGACTTTCACCGAAGTGACTTCTTTGTTTCTCAACCTCCAAACCTGACAATCAAGAATCTCCACGGGAATTTCCTCATAAGTAAGGCTATCCTTCACACTCACATCCTCCAAAGGAACAATCAAGGTCGGATCACCAACACACTTTTTCAACAAGGAAACATGGAAAATCGGATGAACTGCTTCTAAATCCGTTGGCAACTCCAACTCATAAGAAACACTCCAAACTCTCCTCAGAATCCGATAAGGAACTATATAATGGGTACTAAGCTTCCCTTTTCTTACCAAATCTCCGTCACATCCTTCATGGGTGACACTTTCAGAAATACCAAATCATCAACCTCAAACTCCAACTCTCTTCTCCTCACATCTACATAAGATTTATGTCGACTCTGAGAGGTCTTCAAACTCTCCCTAATTATTTGAACTTTATCCATGGTATCATGAACCGAATCTGGACCAATAAAAGCTACCTCACCTACCTCAAACCAAACAATAGGAGATCTACACTTCCGCCCATAAAGTGCCTTATAAGGAGCCATCTTGATGCTAGAATGGAAGTTGTTGTTGTTGGCAAACTCGATAAGAGGTAAGTGATCATCCCAACTACCTTTGAAATCAATAACACAAGCTCTCAACATATCCTCCAAAGTCTGAATAGTACGTTCTGCCTGGCCATCCGTCTGTGGGTGAAAAGTTGTGCTAAGCTTAGCCTCAGTTCCAAGACCCTTCTGAAATAATCTCCAAAACTGAGATGTAAACTGAGTACCCCTATCTGAAGTGATAGACAAGGGAACACCATTCATTTGAATATCTCCCAAATGTAAAGTCTGGCATAATCATCTGCTGAATCCATAGTCTTGACAGCCAAAAAGTGGGATGATTTAGTCATCCTGTCAACAATCACCCAAATAGAATTATGTTATCTACGAATATGAGGCAAACCTGTAATGAAATTCATATTGATCGCCTCACACTTTAAAGTAGGAAGATTAATATCCTGAGTCATACCACCTGGTCGCTGATGCTCTACCTTTACTTGTTGACAGTTGGGACACTTAGCCACAAAACCTACTATGTACCTCTTCATGCCATTCCACCAATAGATTTCCCATAGGTGGTACATCTTGGTGGCACCAAGGTGAATAGAATACATGGATCTATGAGCCACTATCAAAATCCACTGTGTCAACCCATCTATGTCAGGAACACATAATCAACCCTAATATCGAAGCACACCATCTCTCTCTTAGTAGAAAACATCTACCCTTTCTTGATGGACTGCACCCTTCAGCTGGTGAGAAATAGGATCACTGTCTTGCTTTCCTTTAACTTCAGCTACCAAGGAAGATTCATAACCATTCTAAACAATAAAATCACCTTCTATCGAATCCATAAGGCAAGATCCCAATCGACTAAGTCGATGAATATCCTTGGTCAATTCTTTCTTATCGTCTTCAACCAAAGACACACTACCCATAGATAATCTACTAAGTGCATCCGCCACGATATTGGCCTTATCCGGATGGTAAAGCACATCATATCATAATCCTTAAGAAGCTCAAGCCATCTCCATTGATGAAGAATCAATTCCTTTTGAGTCAACACATACTGAAGATTCTTATGATGGGTGAATACATCCACATGAACACCATACAAGTAGTGTTTCCAAATCTTCAAAGCAAAAACCACAGCCGCCAACTCAAGATCATGAATAGGGTAGTTCTTCTCATGAATCTTAAGTTGTCTAGAAGCCCACGCTGCATCAAAACACAACCCAAACTAATCCTAGAAGCATCACAATACACAACTGTCACCGAGTCTACCCCCTAGACGTAACACGGGACTCAAAACCATAAGTGTCCCAAGTTAACCCTGGGTCATAGCATACTCAGATCAATATAAGAAATATAGCGGAAGCATACTAGATAAAGATAGGCAACCATAACTTAAATAATAACAAGGTCTAAGAAGTATCAAATCCATAAAATGGAATACAAATCTAGCTATGTCTGAAGCCTCTAAACTATCATAAAAGTTGATGGGACAAGACCACAACTAAGTCAGAAATCCGAAGAAAACAACATAAAGAGATAAGTCTAATACTAGCCCTCAAATAATGAGGACTCATCAACGGAAGCTAGATCTCTGATGGTGTCTACCCACGAGCCTGAGGAGTGGAGCCTGAATCTGCATTATCAAAGGATGCAGCGTAATATATGCATCAGTACTATAAGATGTACTGAATATATAAGACGTGCATAAATGAAATCAAAACATGCTAAAAACATAGTTATGACTGAGATCGTGCATAAAAGAGAAGTCATAAAAAAATCATAATTTTAAGCATAAGGTAAAAGATATCAAAGCATAAGACTTAAAAAACATTCATACGAGAGTTTCTTATAAATGACAATAGACCATGTGAGCTATATGGAATCCAACTACATAACTCTAGTTGGCAAAGCTAACCCAAACCTTGCAAAGGAACGAGGTACTATACATATCATAGCGTGGAACCACTTTCATAAGGGGACACTCTCAAATAATGATGACCCATCTTCATGAGGAGACACTCTCAACTTATGAGGACCCTCTTCACCTACACTGGCAATGTAGTTTTGGACTTGGATAATCGAACCCTTATCGCTCGGTGCTAAATACTACTCCAAAAACATGCATACATATAGCTCATATATACTTTTGATATATCTACTGTCAAATCTATTTGAAAAGCTTAAGGACATATCTAATGTAATGCATATTCAAATCATAAGTCTTAAAGCTTAACATAGCCTTAATTCACTTTTGTTTCTAAATTCATAACTTACAGAATTTGGCATGCAATTTCATAAATACTTGAGATCATAATATCAATGCATGCAAATTTCCTTAAATCAAGCCATGCATCCAAAATTTAACAAGGGTTAGCCTTTAAATCAGAAGGCAAATAATCAATTGCAAAACCCATCTAAATCATGAAATTGAACTTAGAATTTATTGAAGAATCATGGGAAAATACTTAATACAGAATCCCATGAGAATTTGGGTAAGAACCCTAACTTGAAATTCATAAATTTAATTTAGAAGAATTAGGGTTTTGGGCATAAGGGTGAAAGAATCCCCTTATTGAATACCCACATACGTTAATTGGAATCAATAGCTGAGTTATAACGCTCAATCGTACTCTCCTATATCCCTCTTCATCAAACAAATGCTCTCTAGCCTAAAACCCTAAATTTTCCTACAACCTATATTTGCCTACCGCTGCCGGCCGGAATGGCCTCCACCTTCGGTGGCACACTATTGGAGAAAACCACAACAAACTTAAATTTTCCTACCACCCTTAGCCCCACTGAAAACAATACCATTAACCCTAGAGAATCCAACTATGCCAATCTTTTAAAACCAACACCATTACCCAATGCCTCAAAGGTACCTCCTAAACCATTGATCATCGTGCATGGAGAACCAACCATAACATGAAAGAAGTCAGAAGTAAAAAGCTTAATACAACAAGAAAACCTGCAGTATGCAGTCATTGGCAAGTTCTCATATGGAAAACCAGAGATCAAAGGGCTACGAAAAACTATACCGGGATAATGTGGAATAAAAGGAGATTGCAACATTGGAGTCTTGGACAATAGACATGTTTTAATCAGGCTCAATGAATTTGAAGACTATGTACATCTATTGTCAACACCGTCCTTATACATAAAAGTTAACTTTGTAATATGGCAGATGAGAATGTTAAAGTGGGATCCTTTGTTTATTCAAGAAGTAGAAACTACGATAGCAATAACTTGGATATCACTACCAGATTTGCCACCAAATTTCTTTGGGCAAATTGTAGTATTTTTAGTGGCCTCAGCAGTAGGAAAACCACTCACAGTATACATGGCTACAAGGAACCAAACAAGGCCAAGTTGTGCTAAGGTAAAGGTAGAAGTGGACTTGGTGGCTAAACTACCACAAAGGATCAAAATCAATGAAGAGGATGATAGCACAAGGGAAATCAAATCAAGTGGATCCAAATCCAATGTGATTACCTCTCTAAATACTGTAGGGAATATTTCTTACAAGGCCATGATAAGCAAGGATGTTGGAATGTACCCCCTGAATCGAAAGCATATCAGGAACAAGGAGAAGATCAAAGCAAGAAGAGTACAACTGGGACTACAGCAAACCAATCAAAAATCCTAGCTAGTGGCAAATACTTAGGGAACCAATAGATGAAAATTTGATGCTTCTGACACATATGATATGAAAGAAGATGAGTCTTTATTCGCCTTATCAGGCATAGTTTCTTTTCAAGAAAGAGGCAGAGGATATGAGCTTGACACCGCAGCTAGGCGTGGTTCCGCAGACTGTATACGTGGTAGGGCTCGCTTCAGAAAGTCGGTTTCCAAGCCCGCAGATTCAAGAGTTAAGTTAGAGGCTGACTAGTTAAAGAGGAAATTCAAATGAAAGAAGGTTCTTTCACCTTATATTGATTCTTTGTTCCTGCTTCAACTCATAGATGACTACCCGATGATCACTCACTCTACTATAAGACCACTAAGAGGGATTAGATTACCAAGATATAAGGTTGGAAGGGTCATTGGGGAGTTGGAAAAATAAGATGATATTCAAACCAACAACACCTTTGCAGCTTTAGATGAAGTGACAGAAGGAGATGAGGAGGGTAATACAACTAATGATAAGCCAACAGGAATATCAGATAATGAGAAACCAAAGGCATATGCTAAGGAATGGGTCATACAAACCTTTGGAACCTTAGAAAAATTGAAGAGGAAGGAAATCAAGGAGACAAAGAAGAATAGCAACACCAGGCAGGAGAAATAGGACAACAATAGTATAATTGTCAGACCAGATGATACTGTAGTAGGCATATAGATTCAAGTTCACAAAGGGGAAGAGGGCACAGAGGAAAGGGCACAACCCCAACCTCTAGCAATCTTAGATACCAGCAGTACAGAAAAAGTAGAGAAAGGAATCAATAGGAAAAGCATGGATAAGGAAAGTCTGAAGCAGAATATAGACAAAATAACAAGAGCAGGAGACTTGTCCCCAAAACAAGTGAAGCAGTTGAAAGCAACAAATCTAAAAAAAAGAAAAAGGAGAAAGAAGTAACCCATACAGTGGGGAGACAAAGAAGGAGTATTGTATCTAAAGCCAACCATTCTTAATGAATGCTCTTATATGGAACATTAGATCAGTATATACACAGCAAGCGTTCACAAGATTGATCACACTTCAAAAAATATATAAGTTCTACTTCATAGGACTTATGGAACCTTTCCAGGAGGGGCATACAATTTAGAATTATAGGAGAAAACTGGGAATGCATACAACAGTATTTAATGTATCAGGAAAGATTTGGGCTTTCCTAGATAAAGCAATAAGCCACATTGTCCTGGTGGATGAAGAACGACTATTATCCCTGAAGTTATGTAATCAAGAAATAGGGAAAGACCTTATTGTCACTTTGATCTATGCCAAATGCACTCAGCTAGAGAGAGAGGATATGTGGGAATCCTTAGATAATATGGCCAGCAATTTACAAGTACCCTGGATAGTTGAGGGAGATTTTAATGTCATAACATCAGATGAAAAAAGCTAGGGGGCCTACCAGTCACTATTGCTGAAACACTGGACTTCACTCAATGTATCAATAACTGCAACCTCAATGATCAAGGATTCACATGAAGTAAGTACACTTAGTGGAATGGAAGAACTGATGAAGAGTTTATCCTTAAAAAGTTAGACAGGGTGCTATGCAACAGTGAGATGCAAGACCTTTTTCCTGTCATGGAGGTAGAACACCTTGTGAGAAGTGGGTCTGATCACTCCCCATTACTACTGAAGTACAACACTACCAATGAAGAGATAGTAACACCTTTTAAATTTTTAATTTTTTGGATGGAGGATGAAACCGATATGCAAGTTATAGAAGAGAATTGGTCAGCTGACTTTGAAGCTTCTCCTTTCATAATCTTTCATCACAAGATTAAGAAAGTGAAGAAAGCCCTAGCTAGGTAGAGTAAGCAAAGGTTTGGAGATATTTTCCAGGAGATAGCAACTATGGAAGAGATTATAGCAGTACATGAAGCACAGTTTGAAGTCATGCCATCACCATCCAATAGGGAAAAGTTGCATAAAGCTCAGGCAGATTTGAATAAAAAGATCCATTTGGAGGAAGAGTACTAGAAGCAGAAGGCAGGAATGAACTGGTTCAAAGATGGGGAAAGAAACACAAAAATTTTTCACACACATGTTAAAGGTAGAAGATCCAGGCTGAAGATTAATAGAATCCAAAATGAAAATGGAGAGTGGCTAGAAGATAAGAAAGAAATAGCTGAGTAAGCAATAAAATTCTACAAGAAGCAATTCACCAGGGAAGAGGAAGATCTAAACTTTGAGTTACTGGAAGAATTTCCTGTGATGGTCACTCAGGAGCAGAACCAGCACATGTATAGAACTCCAACAGAAGAAGAAGTTAAGGAGACAATTATGAACCTTAACAGACACAGTGCAGGGGTTCTGATGAACTCACAGGAGTCTTCTTCCAATATACTTGGAACATCATCAAATAAGACCTAGTAAAGATTGTGAAAGCATTTTTTAATGGTGCTAAACTGCCAAGATTTGTCACACATACTAATCTAGTTCTACTCCCTAAAAGAACATAGGTCAAACCTTCTCTGACTTCAGACCTATATCACTGAGTAACTTCCTAAACAAGATCTTTAGTAGAATACTACATGAAAAAATGAAGGAAGTGCTACCAGGTATCATCTCACCAGAACAGGCTGGCTTTATACAGGGGAGAAGCATTGCAGAAAATATATTGTCGGTACAGGAATTAGTGATAGAAATCAGAAAGAGAGGAAAACGAGCCAACATGGTGATCAAGTTGGACATGATGAAAGTATATGGTAGAGTAGCATGGCTATTTTTGACTAAGGTGCTGAGGAAAATGGGGTTTGATGAAAGAGTTATTTACATGGTATTCAGGCTAATCTCCAACAACTGGTACTCAGTACTATTCAATGGACAACCTAAAGGCTTATTTACTTCTTTTAGAGGATTAAAGCAAGGGGACCCCTTATCCCCTACTCTATTCATCTTAGTTGCAAAGGTCTTATCTAGATCTTTAAATTCCTTACATGACAACAAGGAATTTAAAAGGTTTGGAATGCCAAGGGGAAGCCCTAAGATCAACCACCTTGCCTCTGCAGATGATATGATAATCTTCTGCAAAGCAGAAGTCAGAACTATGCAATTCGTAATGGGGAAGCTGAATGCATATGAAAGAATATCAGGACAAACAATCAACAAAGACAACAGTTCCATATACCTATATGCTAATGTATCCAATGGAGTTGGGGTGACTCTAGAAGTAGCTACAGGTATACTCAGGAAGAGTTTCCCATTCACATACCTTGGATGCCCTATTTTTTACTTGAGAAAGCAGAAAGCCTTCTACTTTCAGATGATCAAGAGAATAAGGAATAAATTGCAAGCATGGAAGGGAAAGCTCCTATCATATGAAGGAAAAGCTATACTGATTAAACATGTGCTTCATAGCATACCCATCCATTATTTATCAATATTGAACCCTCCAAAGAATGTCATCACCCAGATTCATAGAATCTTTGCTCAATTCTTTTGGAGAAGTTTCATTGGAGGAAAGAATAGACAATGGTATAGCTGGAATACCATATGTCTACCATAAGATGAGGGAGAACTAGGATTCAGATCTCTGACAGATGTTTCTATGGCCCTATTCTGTAAACTGTGGTGGAACTACAGAACAAAGCCTACAATCTGGAGTGTGTTAATGAGTAACAAGTATTGCAAGAAATAGAACCACAATGAAGTCATATGGCAGACAGGAGGAAATGGATCTCAAGTCTGGAAAAAGATGCTACATGCCAGAGATTTAATTGAACATCAGATATGGTGGAAACCATCAATGGGATCCTCACTCTTGTTGTATGATAATTGGACAGGATTAGAGGCTCTCTATAATATCAAGCCTGAGGATCACCAATGTGATGAGAATGTTCAAAATGTAAGAGAAGTAACTAGGAATGAGGCATGAGATACTGACAGGCTGCAACAATTGTTACCACAGGAACTGTTTGATCATGTTGTAAACAACATTAAACCACCTAGTGTTAGAGGAAAACTAGATAAAGCATGGTGGATATTGGAACCTAATGGGTAGTTTACTGTGAAATCATCTTGGAACTACATCAGGAGAAGTGAAAATCCAAATACAATTCTAAAAAAGCTATAGGTGAAGGGGATCCCCTTTAAGATAGCTTTTTTCATGTGAAGACTATGGAAATTCAAAGTTCCTATGGATGACAGGATAAGAAGATGGGGCTATGCTATGCCATCTAAGTGTTGGTGCTGAACTAACCCAGGGCAGGAGACTGAAACCGATATATTCACCCAATCCCCCACAGCTAACAGCATGGTCCTACTTTTTCTCTTTTGCAGGTATTAACATTCAAGGAATACACCTAAGGGAAATCATACTAGATTGGTGGAATGCCCCAGTGAGAAAAGACATTAAATCATACTATAAAGACATCTATGGAATTATAGTATGGGAACTATGGAGGAGAAGAAACTTGAACAAGCATGAAGGAAAACTAATCTCTACAGGCAGGATCATCTACCTAGTCACTGAAACATTGCAAAGACTACTAAGAGTAAGAAGACCTACAATGCAATTTCCATCAAAATGGCCTGATATACTAAAGAGCATGGAAGAATACTTAACTCAGATGAAAATAACCAAAGTTTTTTGGGAATTTTCATATGAGAATTGGGCAAAATGCAATATTGATGGCATTGGAAGAGGTAACCCAGGGAGATGCTCATATGCATTCTGTATCAAAGATAGCAAGGGGGGTCTAATGTATGCAGAAGTTAAGGAAATAAAGGAGATTACAAGTACAGTATCAGAAGCAAGAGCTATACTGGAGGCTTGTTAGCATGTACAGGGAAAGAATATAGAACAAGTGATAATCCAGACAGATCCAAAGATGCTCACTAATGTTATAAGGGGATCTGGAAACCACCATGGAAAATTACAGGATGGATTAAAGAAATACAAATAATTTTAGCAGAAAGAGAAACATAAGTAGTACACATCCTAAGGGAAGGGAACAAGGTTGCTGACTACCTAGCAAATCTAGTACTTGCAAAGGGGAAATCAAATTCCAAGGTTTCCATGATATGGATTCGAAAGGCAAAGGATTAATTAATGGGGACAAACTACAATGTCCATACATCAGAATCAATGCAAGACATCAGTAATCCAGAAGCAGCACAAAAGAAAAGATACATTCAAAAAAGAGGCAGTAAAGTAAGGCAAAATGCAAGCAACTCAGAAAAAGCTCTAGATTACAGACAAGTTCAGAAGTAAGCAGTAGAACCCTTGCTTAGTGAGAGAGCTCAAGTCAAGACGAGCAAGGAAGCGGATGAACCCATCCTGCAGAAATTGATTAACATTAGCATGAAACAAATAGAGAATAGAAAAGGAGGAACAAAGAGAAGAAGATTATCACACTCACCATAGCAGGGATGCAAGCATTGAGCTCAGAGGTGAATATGTGGCAGACCATAATGCCCACCTGTAGGTTTAGGGATTTGGATTTGGAAACCTTTAGTTTCCAATCTGATTTTTGCTTTTAGCTTAGTGTAGGCGTTAATTTTATTTTGGGTTTGGGCTATTTGGGATATTTGGGCCAGACTCATGTGTAATATATAATTTCTTTCATCATTTTATTAATAAAAGGCCCAATAGGCCAACAAATTAATTTAAAAAAACACATACCCTTATTGAAGATAACCCAACTGAAATTGAAAAGAATAGTAGGCTTGAACTTGTTGGAGCTTGAAGGAGTATATTTTCCCAATTTGGTAGATGAATGAGAGATAATGAGAGGCTTAGGCTAATAAGAGTAGAAACCCTACTAAAAGTGGTCAAAACGACCTCACTTAATAGTTAAAAGGGTGGGTAATTATAAAAATACCCCTAGGATTTAATTAGGAGAAAGCTGCTAAAATGTTGGCTTCAGGAATCACGGATGGATTCCATGAGTCGTAGACTGAACCATGGCTCATGATTTTCACTCGTGGTTCCTGTCCAACTCACCAGCCTGCAAAAGAACTTCTACGAGTCAACATGATGGATCGTAGAAGAAACTACAATCCATAGACCCAATCCATAATTCCTGACCCAATAGTCAAGCTGCTGAAGAGGAACTACGAGTCAACAGGACAGTCCGTAGATTGAACTACGGCCCGTAATGTTCACTCGTGGTTTCTGGGAATAAGGAAGATCTCTTGTTTTGAGTCCATGAGTGGACAGGACAGACCATAGAGTGAATCACAGTCCGTAGAACCCACTCGTGGTTCCCAGACCAGAGACTCATCCTCAGTACAAGAAAGCTACTTATTAGAGACCAACATTTTGCGATGGAATCAAAATCTAGTCTCTAAAAGAGTACTTATAGGGATGAGATTTTTTTCTAGTCTCTAATTTGTGTTTTTATTTTTTAACTTGCTAAAAAGACAAAAGTCCCATCTCGAATTAATCTAAGTGCAGCGAATGTAAAAAAGTCAATGAAAAGAAACATGTATTAATTAACACCCCTTCTTTTTTTTACCCAAAAGGAAACCCATCTTCTCCATGAGTAAAATCCCTAACAATGGAGTATTCCAAGTTTGTCACTCAAAGGTTGCAGACTCTGAAGTGGCTGGAGATTTACAAACTGGATCACATGCATCGTCTATGTAAACAGGTTCTTTGATTTTCTTCATATTTTTCTTTTTGTGTTTAAAATGAAATTTCTTTTCTTTGTCTTACTGAGCCTTGATTGGTTAGAATGACCGTCTTCTATATTGATTCTTATGAATACTGATAGTTTTGATTTTAGGGCTAAAAGTTTGAGTATTTGATTCGATGTGGTAATGGGGGCTAGGGTTAGCTTTAAAAGGGCTTGGAGGCAGAGGATACGGGAATGAAAATATCTCCATTAACTACTTAGTTCGTGTGAGCAAAGAAATTTTAGAAAAAAATGTGTTTCTCTTCTAATATGTCCTTTCTAATGCAAGTATGAACACTTTTGTTTTGTGATTTAATTGAGAGTCAAAAATAACAAACAAGAAGATATTCTAGTAAATCTCTTTTCTTATCCCTCTAGTATGTAGCCTTTAGCATAATTGAAACTTCAGTAAAAAAAAGACTTGTTCTTTGAATCCTTTACTTGTAATTACTTTAAAAAATTATTCAGTACACAGAATTTCTAAGAGAGTTCCTGATTTCATTATTTTCATTAACTATTGCTATGTTTTGTTAATTTTAAGATTTTGACTTTAGTGTAATTTTTTCCAGGTAGGTGTGGATTTGGTGGCAAAGCTGGTTGGTGTTAATTAGGCGCAAAAGGAAGGAATGTAGTTCTTGAAACTAAGTGGTCTTCCCTTTGTTTAGTTATTGCAGAGTTGGTATATTCTATTGTTCTCTTATGGTAATCATTTGGTTTATTGCATTACTGATTTTCATCAAGATGAGTTCAAGATACAGTTTGTAGCTAAGGATATCATCTAAAGGTTATAATAAAGTATTTTACTTGTGGAAATAATGTATCACTATGCATTTGACTTTTCTGTTTTATTTGTACTTGTTATTCCCTTATAACGACTGAACTCTACGATAAATATGACTAATCTTACCATACGATTAATTTTGTTTTCATCCTGGTGCTCTCTTGAAGAACCACAACTGAAACATGTTAATTATAAACAAAAGATACTATGCACTAACTTTATACTTGTGTATGACTTCTTTTAGTCTTAGCTCTAGGAATCAGTTATGTTCTCTTACTTTAGATGATATTTTGTATTCCCTCGATGTCCTTCAATTTCTCCAATTTTGTTGTTTTGTGTTATGGATTAGATAACAAGAGTTATAAAATAACCAAAGGAGGAAAAATATTTCTGGTATTTGATGGAAATTCATGCAATTGGAATATGTGAATCAAAAGCTATTACAGTGGTGTCAAATTACAGAGTTAAGAACCTGGAAGAATGATTTGGAAGTGTCACCATTAAATCAGCAATATTTTTTTGTAAAGCACGATTAAAGAAGCTCTTGTGTATGTCATTTAGATTCTCTTCACTAAGGTTCGGTAGATCGATTTATTTTGTTGTGTATGGTTGGAAATTATTATCATCTTCAGATACTTGTTATTATCACTAAGGTCATTGAAAATAGATCTCTGTAGAAGTACTTACATCCGAGAAACATAATGTTTTTCACCATTGCTTTAGTTTTTTTATCAGTACACATTATTTTAGTGAATTAAGTTCTCACGATTCATCCTTGACAAAGCTTATAATCTTAGTATAATTTTTCAAACAGTTATCCTAACACCCCCCCCCCCCTCAAATTTGATAGGTATTCATTTTATGATCCTGAGATGGATGGTGAACCAATAAACTTTTATGACGTCTTACATTACAGTCAAGTTTCGCAGGCATATCAATCTGTATGGTATGTAAATAAAAAAATTCTAATTGTAATCCTCAGAATCTATTGGATGCAGTTATACTGAAATTTTACTTTACATGTTAAAAGAAATTTCAGATGAAAATTTTCAAATCCTAACTTGGTTTTGATAAAGAAGTTACATTAGTTTTTAGTTTTATTTAACCATTCCTTTAATATGTTCTGCTTTTTGCTCAGTTGTCTCTTTTTTTTCAAGCAAATAACTCAAAATGAGATTAGAATCTATTATGTACATTTGTATCATGCGACATCTACCATGAAGTTCCTCGTGGATGCAAAAATCTTTGTTCATTAAACTAAAAAGTTTATTATTCAGAGTAACAACTGCTTATGAACTATAATATGCTACAAAGTGGACTACTTTCTCCAATATATTCAATTTGACAACACATGGACTATCTTGACATTGCAACAAAAAAAATATGTCAAGTGATGATTACATTAGCATTATCATGTGTACTGTATTTCCACAAGAAGCAATAGAACTATCATTTCTCAACCCCTCTTAAGACAAAACTTGATTGTAACTGAGCTTGCATTTTCAGATCCCTTAGCTTAGGTCTTTCTTGAAGATTATTCTTTTGCAGGTCTTTTGGGGTTTGGATAAGAAATTGACTCAAAGGAAAAACTTTCCCTCTGTAAATTGACTTAGTGGTATGCTTGCTTATTCTGCAAATTTGAAGCTTGTTTTTTCTTCTTCTGTTTGTGCTCATTGGTCAAAAACTGTTTCTCATTGACTTGACATTTTTTTAAATTTTTAGGCACTCAAATCCTTTTATGAGAGGTTTGATCCTAATTTTATTGACATAAGAACAAGCTCGTGAAGTGTTGTAGAGGGAGGATGACCTAAATGAAATTATTCAAGTATGTCCTTTTTTACTTTTTCTTGACTTTTATGTGATAAAGACAACATATTTAATTCACCTCGGAAAAGTGGATAAGGGTGGGGTTGATGTAGCTCTACCTTTAGGCTTATTTTGCTTTAAGGAGCCATTTTCACTTGATTTGGTCAAGATTTAGGAACATCCATTGCTCAAAAGCTATTTTTCAGCATTTGTGCTCACTGACTTCCTTGTTCATATTCTTTGATGGCAAGACTAAAAAGTCATGTTGCAAGGGAGGGAATTCATACTTAGAGGAATTGGGTTGTGTGGAAAAGTCATGTTGCAAGGGAGGGAATTAATATTTTTATGAATTTAGAAGGAAATCATGTGACACATGAAAATGTTAAATACTCACAGTACACTACGTACAGTTCATTAAGATTCTTGTACCGTGACACATACCAACGTCACTCATAACACTCTAACTACAAAGTAGGTAAATGCTTTGAACAATTACCTGAAACAATTCACAATCATATTACACCGGAATTCAATTATTTGATTACTTTGTGTCACCACATTACAGTTTTAGAATCAAACTTGAGTTCCCATGTTGGCCCGTAGTGTAAATCTTACTTCAACGTGAGCACTTGAGGCTTCCCATTCAGGTTCGACTATTCATGCATGAACATACTCTCAATCCTCTATTGTCCGTAAGAACTCAATTGAAATTTGGTTTATAGTGGTTAGCAAGACCAATAATCTTACACCTACTTATTAGGATGTTTTTTCAATTGCCTTGTAACTGCGGAGATAAGCTCGCATGTTTCTTGGCTAGGTGTCTGCTACGCTGGAGAGCATATGAATTTCTGGTGTTCTTGTCTTATTTAGTGTCAAGATTCTTAATAATGCTACTGTATTTCAGAGTCTAGATATTTTTCTTGTATTATCAATCATGTTATTTTATCATTGTGTCTCTCTTATGCAGATAAAGGCTAAAGACACCTTGATGCAAATAGTGGGTGAAGATTTGACAAATGAGAAGATGACCTTGGTAGTCATCCTGAGAGCATTCGTCAGGTTTTTTCTTTTATTCAATGAAAATGTAGTCATCATATTGTTTGTCGGTGGGACTACTACTCATTATCTTTTCTCTGCATAAATATGCAGCCAAGGATGTTCTAGAATATATTTTTTTCATTGGTAACATACAGGTATGCAATCTCTTATTTACTTAATATACTTTGATTTCCTATAAAGTTGCGATCCATATGGTTAATTTTGCTGGTTTTCTTCTTGTATTCAGGTGTCAAGTTTAACCGATATACAATCTTGCTCTCTACTACATGATGGATAACCTTTTAGAGGATTCACCTTTTCTGAAGATTTTCGTCAAAGGAGATGATATCATGTTTCTAGGATTATTTGGAAAAATATTTTCTTATATACTTAGAGATATTAGTTTTTTTGGCTGATGAGTTGTGTAAATAGTATTGTGACTATATATTTTGTAAGCAATACTAGTTGTGGGTTAATCTTGATAATTTTATTTATATGCATTTGATTATCTATGACAGGAAAAGGGCATATATTATTTAGTTTCCACACTTCTGGTCCTAAATCATCTTTAATATCAGCTTTTAAATAATTAATTTTAATTCAAAATTATAAAAATACACCTTTAGGACCAGTATTACGTCGGTCCTTAAAACAATTTAAGAACCAGATATTTGGTCGTAAAGACTTTTAGGGACCAACTAAGCTGGTCGTAAAATATTTAAGGTGGTTGTTGATCTGTACGTTTAAGGACCAGAATTTTGGTCAGGAAAAGGATTTTCGGGACCAGAATTTTAACGGTCGCAAAAAGGATTTAGGGACCAGTATTTAAATCTCATCCCTATTGACCTTTAGCGGCAGAGGCTATAGGGACGGGCAACGACCAGATTTTTCCCGTCTATATTGACCTTTAGGGACCGGAAATAGACTTTTAGGGACCATTTTTCTCCTCCCTAATGGCCCTTTTTCTTATAGTGCCTGCAGACTGGAACCACGGGTTCATTTCACGACTCGTGGTTCAAACCACGGTCCATGATTTGGACCCGTAATTCCTAGAAAAGTCAAAATCTTCAGATTTTTCTAAGTTGAAAAGCTGGATCAAATTCCGGGGTGTTACAATATCTCCCCCTTGGGATTATTCATCCTCAAATGAAGACTAAGCAAAGGAAACTAGAGAGTTAACAGCGCAACCACACATTAAAACATGAAAACTCAAGGGTAACCATGAAAACTGATCTTTTTAACTTAAAACATGACTGAACTAACTTTGGAAAATATGAATGCATGCTAGAATCATGGTGGGGGGGAACTGATGGAATATAATCGGAGGAACATACTAAGGAGGAAACTAATACCTCAAGCTGAAACTGGTTCAAAAGGAAAAAGATGAGGGTACTTTGCCTTCATGGTTGCTTCTGCTTCCCAAGTAGCTCCCTCAACTAGTTGATTCCTCCAAAGGACTTTCACCGAAGCTACTTCTTTGTTTCTCAATCTCCGAATCTGACAATCAAGAATTTTCATGGGAACTTCCTCATAAGTAAGGTTATCCTTCACACTCACAGCTTCCAAAGGAACAAAAAAGGTCGGATCACCAACACACTTCTTCAACACAGAAACATGGAAAACTGGATGAACCGCTTCTAAATCTGGTGGTAAATCCATCTCGTAAGCAACACTACCAACTCTCCTCAGAATCTGATAAGGACCTATATAGCGGGGACTAAGCTTCCCCTTATTGCCAAATCTTATCACACCCTTCATGGGTGAAACTTTCAGAAACACCCAATCATCAACCTCAAACTCCAACTCTCTCCTTCTCACATCAGAATATGATTTCTGATAACTCGGAGCGATGTTCAACCTATCCCTAATGATCTGAACCTTCTCCATAGTTTGATGAACTAAATCTGAACCGATCAAAGCTGCTTCACCTACCTCGAACCAACCAATAGGAGACCTACACCTCGGCCCATAAAGTTCCTCATATGGAGCCATCTAGATGCTAGAATGAAAGTTGTTGTTGTAGGCAAACTCGATAAGAGGTAAGTGATCATCCTAATTTCCTTTAAAATCAATCATACAAGCTCTCAACATGTCCTCCAAATACTGAATGGTACGCTCTTTCTTGCCATCCGTCTGTGGGTGGAAAGTTGTACTAAGCTTAACCTGAGTACCAAGACCTTTCTGAAATGACTTCCAAAACTTGGATGTAAACTGAGTACCCTCAATCTAAAATGAGAGACAATGACACACCATGCAATCTAACTATATCCCGAATATAGCGTCTGGCATAATCATCCGCTGAATCCATAGTCTTAACAGCCAAAAAGTGGGATGGCTTAGTCATTCGGTCGATAATCACCCAAATCAAATCATGTTGCCTTTGAGTACCAGGCAAATAAGTATGAAAGTCCATATTGATGGCTTCCCACTTCCAAGTAGGAAGATCAATATCCTGAGTCATACCACTCGGTCGCTGATGCTCTACTTTCAGTTGTTGACAGTTGGGACACTTAGCCACTAAACCTGTTATGTCCCTCTTCATGCCATTCCACCAATAGACTTTCCATAGGTCACGGTACATCTTGATGTCACCGTGGTGAATAGAATACCTAGAACTATTAGACTTTGTCAAAATCTACTGTCTCAACCCATTGATGTCAGGAACACACAATCGACCCTGATATATAAGCACACCATCTCCCCCTTGGGAGAAAACCTCTACCCTTTGCTGATGGACCGCACCCTTCAACTGGTGCAAAATAGGATCATTGGCTTTCTTCTCTTTCACCTCAGCTACCAAAGAAGATTCAGAACCATTCTTAACAATGACACCACCTTATGTCGAATCCATAAGGCAAACTCCTAATCGAGCAAGTCAATGAACATCCTTGGCCAATTCCTTCTTTCCATCCTCAACCAAAGACACACTACCCATGGACAACCTACTCAATGCATCTGCCACAACATTGGCCTTACCCAGATTGTAAAGCACACTCATATCATAATCCTTAAGAAGCTCAAGCCATCTCCTTTGACGAAGATTCAATTCCTTTTGAGAGAACACATACCAAAGACTCTTATGATCGGTAAATACATCCACATGGACACCATACAAGTAGTGTCTCCAAATCTTCAAAGCAAAAACCATGATCGCTAACTCAAGATCATGAGTAGGGTAGTCCTTCTCATGAATCTTATGTTGTCTCGAAGAATAAGAAATCACCTTACCACGCTGCATCAACACACAACCCAAGCCAATCCTAGAAGCATCACAATACACAACAAAGTTATCTAGACCCTCGGGTAGAGCCAATACAGGAGTGGTGGTCAACCTAGTCTTCAATTCTTGAAAGTTCTTATCACATAGATCAGACCCCTGAAATTTAACCTTCTTCTAAGTCAACCAAGTCAATGGGGCAGCAATAGAGGAAAACCCTTCCACAAATCTCCTGTAGTAACCAGCCAAACCTAAAAGGCTCCTAATATTAGACAGGAAAGTAGGTCTAGGCCAATTCTGCCTCAATCATTTGAGAATCAACTTGAATACCATCTCTAGTAACGATATGACCCATAAAAGCAACAGACTGCATCTAAAACTCACACTTGCTAAACTTAGCAAATAAATACCGGTCTTTGAGAGATTGCAACACCACTCTCAAATGGTCCGTCTGCTCCTCCTCATTCCGAGAATAGATAAGTATATATCAATGAACACAATCACAAACATATCCAAATACTGCTTGAACACATGGTTCATCAAATCCATAAAAGTTGCGGGAGCACTCGTTAGACCAAAAGACATCATAACAAATTTATAATGACCATATCAAGTTCTAAAGGTTGTCTTCTAAATATCACACTCTCGAACACGAAGATTATGATAACCAGATCTAAGGTTGATCTTGGAGAAAAAACTAGCACCCTGAAGCTGATCGAACAAGTCATGAATCCTAGGAATGGGATACTTATTCTTGATTATGACCTTGTTCAACTGATGGTAGTCGATACATATTCTGAGGGAACCATCTTTATTTCGCACGAATAAGGCTGGAGCCCCTATGGAGAGATGTTGGGTCGAACAAAACCCTTATCAAGGAGGTCTTTCAACTGATCCTTCAATTCCTTAAGCTCCACGGGAGCCATTCTATAGGGAGGAATAGAGATAGGATTTGTATCTGGGAGAAGATCTATCCCAAAGTCAATCTCCCACTCGGGAGGGACTCCAATCAAATCATCAGGGAACACTTCTTGAAATTCCATTACAACAAGAACTGACTGAAGAGATAGGGTTTCGGACTCCATGTCCATAACCCGAACTATATGATAAACATAACCCTTAAAATCATATTTCTAGCCTTAAGATAAGATATTAAATGACTCTTCGAGGATGGAGGACTACTTTTCACTCTAAGACAGGTTCATTTGGAAACTTGAAACTGATGAATCGAGTATGACAATCAACTGAGGCATAACATGCATACAACCAATCCATACCAAGAATGACATCAAAGTTAGTCATCTCCAACTCTACTAGATCCACTGAAGTGACTCTATGGAGTACTGAGATAGGGCAATTTTGGTAGATTATTTTGGCTAGGACTGACTCACCAATAGAAGTAGAAACACAAAACGGTTCTAAGAGCTGATTATGACTAATTTCAAACTTACAAGCAACATAAGGGGTCACAAAAGATAAGGAGGAACCCAGATCCAATAATGCATACACATCGAAAGAGAAGACTTTCAACATACTAGTAACAACATCTGGTGAAATCTCCTGGTCTTGACAAGAGGACATCGCATAAAGGCGGTTCTGGCACTGACCACCGAAACTAGAAGTATTGCCCTACGGGGCTAGTCGACCTCCTGATGTTGTTGGGGTAGGCTGAGTCCTACTACCTCCCTGTCCCTTCTTAGATAAAGGGCAATCCCTAATATTGTGTCCAACCTGACCACATACAAAGCATCCACCTGAACCAGCTAAACACTCCCCAAGATGACTTCTACCACACTTGTGGCAAGAAGGGTAAGGATCACCCATTGCAACACTCCCCTTCAAATAGGAACCAACTCCTCTACTAGTATGATCATAATGAGGCCTGGGGGCCTAGGTAGGAGCACTAACTGAGGAATGAACGGGTCCTGATGATTTCTTCTGAAATAAAGAGTGATGTCTGCCTCCAAACTTCTAATGGCTAAAACCTGAGCTCTCTGAACTAACCCTCTTATTCTCCCTTGCCTTATCCCTTATTTTGTCTTCCTCGATCTGTTGGGCATGAGTCAGGAGTCGAGAAATATTCATATCACCAAAAAGAATCACGGACCTACACTCCTTCACCAAATCTGACACTCCATAAACATATTTACTCATCTCATCCCATGGGTCAGCCACCATGGAAGGAGCATACCTAGATAGCTAGGTAAACTTCAACCCGTACTCCTGAACCGACATAGAACCTTGCCTCAAATTCATAAATTCTTCGATCTTAGATTGCCTGAACTCACTCAGGAAGAACCAGTCAAGAAAAGCCCTTTCAAAGCATTCCCAAGCCATAGGGACCACGTCCCTAGCTCTAGCATTCTTCAATTGTGTGAATCAAATATGAGCCACATCCTTGACTTGATAGAAAGCTAGCTCAATACAATCAACACCACCCATTTGCATCACACCAAAGATCTTCCTTACCTCATCCAAGAAATTTTGTGGATCCTCACCAACTTTTGAACTCTAGAACTCAGGTGGGTTTATGCGAATGAAATCTCGAACTCTTGCCGCTACTCCACCTTGAGGGTAGACGGGGATAGGAGCCTACTAGTTGGCCTGGGCAGCCACAGTCTGAGCTAGAATATGGATGGCATTTATGAACTCCATATTTGTGACCTCAGGTTTTGGAATTGGAGGATTAGAATTTCAAGCATTGGCCCAGCGAGGCATAGCACGACGAGGAGGCATAATCTGAAATGTACCAAGAATGGATTAGAGGAGTAACAAAGTTAAACTCTATCACACGATACTGATCATGAAAGAAGTGATCTTTTCCTAAGACATCTCATAGCTTCCCTCTTATAAGTTTGGCATATTTCTCACACATGAAAGAGACTCTACTCGATGCGGCTTCAGATACCCTAGGACTTTTGAACCTAAGGCTCTAATACCAAGTTTGTCATGCCCCGACGCTACCCTCTAGACGTAACATGGGACTCGAGACCACAAGTGTCCCAAGTTAACCCTTGGTCATAGCATACTCAGATCAATACAATAAATATAGTGGAAGCATACTAGATAAACATAGGCAACCATAACTTAAATAAGTAGAAGGTCTAAGAAGTATCAAATCCATAAAATGGAATAAAAGTCTAGCTATGTCTGAAGCCTCTAAACTATCATAAGAGTTTATGGGACAAGATCCCAACTAACTCAGAAATCAGAAGAAAACAACATAAAGAGATAAGTCTAACACTAGCCCTCGGATAATGAGGACTCACAAATGGAAGATAGATCTATGACGGCGTCTAGCCACAAGCCTGAGGAGTGGAGCCTGAATCTGTATCATCAAATGATGCAGCGCAAGATATGCGTCAGTACTATAGGATGTACTGAATATGTGAGACGTACATAAATGAAATCAAAACATGCTAAAAACATAGTTAAGGCTGAGATCATACATAAAAAAGAAGTCATAAGAAAATCAGAATTTAAAGCATAAGGTAAAAGATATCAAAGCATAAGACTTAAAAAAACATTCATATGGGAGTTTCATATAACCAACAATAGACCATGTGAGCTACATGAAATCTAACTACATAACTCCAGTTGGCAAAGCTACCCCGAACCTTGCCAAGGAATGGGGTACTATACACATCATAGTGTGGAATCACTTTCATAAGGGAGCACTCTCAACTAACGAGGACCCATCTTCATGAGGAGACATTTTCAACTAACGAGGAGCCTCTTCATCTATACTAGAAACATAGTTTTGGACTTGGGTAATCGAACCCTCATCGCTTGGTGCTAAATACTACTCCCAAAACATTCATACATATAGCTCATATATACTTGTGATATATCTACTGTCAAATCTATTTGAAAAATATAAGGACATATCTAATGTCATGCAAATTCAAATCATAAGTCTTAAAGCTTAGCATAGCCATAATTCAATTTTCTTTCTTAATTCATAACTTAAAGAATTTGGCATGCAATTTCATTAATACTTGAGATCATAATATCAATGCATGCAATTTTCCTTAAATCAAGCCATGCATGAAAAATTTAACTAGGGTTAGCCTTCAAATCATAAGGCAAATAATCAATTGCAAAACCCATGTAAATCATAAAATTGAACTTAGAATTTATTGAAGAATCATGAGAAAATACTTAATAGAAAAGCCCATGAGAATTTGGGTAAGAACCCTAACTTGAAATTCATAAATTCAATTTAGAAAAATTGGGGTTTTGGGCATAAGGGTGAAAGAATCCCCTTATTGAATACCCACATACCTTAATTGAAGCTAACCCAACTGAAATTGAAAAGAAGAGGAGGCTTAAACTTGGAACTTAAGAATTGGAGCTTGAAGGAGTTTCTTTTCCTAATTTGGTAGATGAATGAGAGATAATGAGAGACTTAGGCTAATAAGAGTAGAAACCCTACTAAACTGGTCAAAACGACCTCACTTAAAAGTTAAAAGGGTGGGTAATTATAAAAATACCCCTAGGATTTAATTAGGAGAAAGTTGCTAAAAAGTCAGCTTTAGGAATCACGGATGGATTCCACGAGTCGTAGACAGAACCACGGTTTGTGGTTTCCACTCGTGGTTCCTGGCCAACTCACTAACCTGCAGAAGAACTTCTACAGGTCAACAGGATGGACCGTAGAACAAACTATGGTCCGTAGACCCAATCTGTAATTCATGACCCACTGGTCAAGTTGCTGAAGAGAAACTATGAGTCAACAGGACGGTCCGTAGAATGAACTACGGCCTGTAATGTTCACTCATGTTTTCTGGAAATAAAGAAGATCTCTAGTTTTGAGTCCACGAGTGGACAGGACAGACCGTAGAGTGAATCACGGTCCGTAGAACCCACTCGTGGTTCTCAGACCAAAAACTCATCCTGCAGACTTGAACCAGGGGTTCATTTCACGACTCGTGGTTCAAACCACGGTCAGCGATTTGGACCAGTAATTCCTGGAAAAGTCAAAATCTTCAGATTTTTCTAAGTTTAAAAGCTGGATCGAATTTTGGGGTGTTACAACAACAAAGTCATCTAGGCCCTCGGGTAGAGCCAACACTGGATATGTGGTCAATCTAGTCTTCAATTCCTAAAAGTTCTTCACACATAGATCAGACCACTGAAATTTCACCTTTTTCTGAGTCAACCGAGTCAGTGGAGTAGCAATGGAAGAAAACCCTTCCACATATCTCCTATAGTAACCAGCCAAATCCAAAAAGCTCATAATGTCAGATGGGGAAGTGGGTCTAGGCCAGTTCTTTACTGCCTCAATCTTTTGAGTATCAACTCGAATACCATCTCTAGTCACAATATGACCCAGAAAACCAACAGACTGCATCCAAAACTCACACTTGCTAAACATAGCATATAAATGTCGATCCTTGAGAGTTTGCAACACAACCCTCAAGTGGTCCACATTCTCTTTCTTACTCCGAGAATAGATAAGAATATCATCAATGAAAAAAATCATGAACATATGCAAATACTTTTGAACACACGGTTTATCAAATCCATAAAAGCTACAGGAGCATTCGTTAGTCCAAAAGACATAACCACAAATTCATAATGACCATACCGAATTCTGAAGGATTTATTAGAAACATCACACTCTCGAACACGGAGCTTATAGTAACTTGATCTAAGGTCGAACTTGGAGAACTAACTAGAACCTTGAAGTTGATCGAACAAGTTATCAATCCTAGAAATGGGATACTTATTCTTGATTGTGACCTTGTTCAGCTGACGATAGTCGATACACATTCTGAGGGAACCATCTTTCTTTCACACAAAGGAGACTAGGGCACCCCATGGAGAGATGTTAGGTTGAATAAAACCCTTATCAAGAAGTTCCTTCAACTGATCCTTCAATTTCTTAAGTTCCACGAGAGCCATTTTATAAGGAGGAATAGAGATAGGATGCGTATTTGGAAGAAGATCTATTCCAAAGTTGATCTCCCGTTTGGGAGGGACTCCGGGCAAATCTTTAGAAAACACTTCTGGAAACTCATTCACAACAGGGATTGACAGGAGAGATGGAGTCTCAGACTCCGTGTCAATAACCTAAGCTATATGATAAACATAACCCTTAAAAATCATCTTCCTAGCCTTGAGATAAGATATGAAATGACCCTCTGAGGATGGACGACTACCTTGCCACTATAATACAGTTTCATTTGGAAACATGAAACTATCAACTCAAGTATGACAATCAACAGAGGCATAACATGCATACAACCAATCCATACCAAGAATAACATCAAAATCAGTCATCTCCAACTCCACCAGATCCGCTGAAGTGACTCTTTGAAAGACTGAGATAGGGCAGTTTCGGTAGATTCTCTTGGCTAGGACTGACTCACCAACAGGAGTAGAAATACAAAAGGGTTTTAAAAGTTATTGAGGGAAATTTTTAAACTTGCAAGAAACAAAATGGGTCACAAAAGATAAGGAGTCACCAGGGTACAATAAAGCATACACATCGAGAGAGAAGACTTTCAATGTACCAGTAACAACATTCAGTAAACTCTCCTGGTCCTGGCGAAAGGACATAGCATAAAGACAGTTCTAGCTGACAACACGAACTAAAATTAGTGCCTAATCACCAGAACTAAAAGTAGTGCCCTGCTGGGCAGGTCGACCTCCTGGGGATGCTAGAGTAGACTGAGTCCTGCTAACTCTCTGTCCCTTCTTAACTGAAGGGCAATCTCGAATCCTATGTCCAACCTAACCACTTCCAAAGCATCCACTTGAACTAGCTAAACATTCACCCCGATGACTCCTACCACATTTGTTACAAGAAAGGTAAGGGGTCCCCTTTGCAATACTCCCCTACGAATAAGAACTAGATCCTCTACCCTCCTGATCATGATGAGGCCTGGGGGCCTTGGTAGGAGGACTAGCTGAAGAATGAATGGGCCATGATGATTTCTTCTGAAATAAAGAGTGATGTCTGCCTCTGGACCTCTGATGAACAAAACCTGAACTCTCTGATCTAACCCTCTTGTTCTACCTTACCTTTTCCCTCAACTTGTCTCCCTCAATCTGATGGGCATGAGTCATAAGTCAATAAATATCCATGTTGCCCAAAAGCATCGTGGACCTACACTTTTTTTTACCAAATCAGATACTCCGTAAACATACTTACTAATCCCATCCCACAGGTCATCCTCCATGGAAGGAGCATACTTAGAAAGTTGGGTGAACTTCAATTCGTACTCTTGAACTGATATAGAACCTTGCCTCAAATTAACGATCTCTCTGACCTTAGCTTGCCTCAACTCCTTTGGGATGAATCGGTCAAGAAAATCCCTCTCAAAGCATTCACAAGTTGTAGGGACAACATCCCTAGCCCTAACATCTTTCCACTGAGTGAAAAAAATATAAGCCAAGTCTTTGAGTTGATAGGAAGTTAGCTCAATACCATCAATACCAACCACTTGCATCACCCCAAAGATCTTATTTACCTCATCCATGAAATTTTGTGGATCCTCACCAACTTTTGAACCTCAGAACTCAGGTGGGTTCATGCGAATGAAATATCAAACTCGGGCCGCCACTCCACCTTGAAAGTGGACGGAGATAGGAGCCTACTGATTAGCCTGAGCATCCCTAGTATGATCTAGCATATAAATGGCATTTCTGAACTCCATATTTGTGACCTCAAGGACTGGAATCGGAGGGTTAGCATTTCGAGCGGCTCTGCGAGGACTGGCATAGCGAGGAGGTATAATCTAAAATGCATAAATATTTGATTAGAAGAGTAATTGAGCTAAACTCTATTGTACGATATTGATTATGAAAGAAGTGAAGTTTTTTTCTAAGACACCTCATAGCTTTGCTCTCATACGTGTGGTGTGCTTCACAGACATGAAAGAGATTCTACTTGATGCGGCTTTAAGACACCCTAGGACTCTTGAACCTAGATCTGATACCAAGTTTGTCATACTCTGAGGCTATCCCCTAAGCGTAACACGGGACCTGCGACCACCAGTGCCCCAAGTTAACCCTTAGTCATAGAATACTCAGATAAATACAAGAAAAATAGCAGAAGCATACTAAATGAAGATAGGAAACCATAACTAAATAGAAACAAGCTCTAAGAAATACCAACTCCAAAACATAGAGTACAAGTCTAGCTATGTCTGAAAGCCTCTAAACTGTCATAAAGAGTTGATGGGACAAGACCCCAACTAACTCAGAAATCTAAAAGGAAGGCAATCAAAATAACGAGACTAATACTAGTCCTCGAAGGACGAGGACTCACCAACAGGATCTGGATATCCAGCATCGTCTAGCCACGAGTCTGAGGAAGAGAGACTGAATCTGCATTAAAAATATGTGTCAGTACTATAGGATGTACTGAGTATATGAGATATGCAAAATCATGATACAAACATGCTTAAAAACTAAGTTAATGCTTAAATAGAGAAATGATAAGAAAATATCAAAAATTAAAGGTAAAGCCTGAGATAGAAGTCAAACCTCAAAATAAGATATCATAAGACTTAGAAAACTTGAAAACATTCATAGGGGAGTTTCTTATAACCGACAATCGACCATGTGAGCTACATGAAATCCAACTATATAACCCTAGTTGGAAAATCTACCTCGAAACTTGCCAAGGTATGGGGTACCATACATATCATAGCGTGGAACCACTTTCATAAGGGGACACTTTCAACTAACAAGGACCCTTGTTCATGAGGAGACACTCTCAACTAACAAGGACCCTCTTCACCTATGCTGGCAATGTAGTTTTGGACATGGGTTATCTATAACCCTCATCGTTCGGTGCTAAATACTACTCCTAAAATATACTTATAGCTCATAATATACTAGTGACATATCTAATACCAAATCTATTTGAAAAGCATAAGGACATATCTAATGTCATGCAATTAACATATCATAAGTCTTAAAACTTAGCATAGCCATAATTTAAAATATACATTCTTTCTAAATTCATAGCTTGAACAATTAGGCATGCAATTTCATAAGTACATAAGGTCATGTTATCTAAATATGCCAATTTCACTTGAAAACATGCAATTCAATGGAATCATACTAGAAATCATCTTTAATGCATGGGCTTTTAGAATCAATTAAGGAACCTCAAATAAATCATAGATAAGTAACGAAAAACCATGAATTGATGCATAAAAAAAAGACCCATAACTTTTCCCAATTTGGGTAACAACCCTAATTTCACAATTTCATAAATCAAAGTAAAACATGGGGTTTCAGGCATAAGGGTGAAAGGAATCCCTTATTGAATACCCACATACCTTATTGAAGCTTTCTTGATCTAAGATGAAAAGAAATGGAGACTTGAACTTGGAGCTTGAGACTTGGAGATTGAAGGAGTTTTTTTCCTCTTTTGGTAGATGAATAAGGAATAATGAGAGACTTAGTCTAATAAGAGTAAAAACCCTACTAAAATTGGTCAAAACGACCTCACTTAAGAGTTAAAAGGGTGGGTAATTACAAAGATACTCCTGGGACTTAATTTAGAAAAAGTTGTTAAAAACTCAATTTCAGGAACCACGGGTAAGGACTACAGACCGTAGTCTGAATCACGGTCTGTGGCTGCCTCTCGTGATTCCTGGACAAAGTTCCCAGCTGCAGATAAGGTTCAAGAGTCAACAGAACAGCCTATAGTTCAAACTACAATCCGTAGAATCCACTCATGGTTCCTGGGGAACAGGCAGCCCTAAGGTTTAACTCCACGACTGAACAGTATGGTCCATAGAATGAACTACAGTCTGTAGAGTGAACTCGTGGTTATCATACCAGAGGCTAAACTTGCAGACTAAGACCACGGGTTCATTGCACAGCTTGTTGTTCAAACCATGATCCATGGTTTGGACCCATAGTTCCTGGAAAAGTAAAAAATTGGACATTTTCTGTCACGCCCCGAAGCTACCCCCTGGATGTAACACGGGACCTGGGACCACGAGTGTCCTAAGTTAACCCTTGGTCATGGCATAACTCAGGTATATCAAATAAGCATAGCGAAAGAAAAATAAGAATTAGATAACTCAATCCATAAGAAAAAAATAAAGAGGAACATGATTCGAAGAAGACCCGAATAATATCTATGTCTGAAAAGTCTCTACACATAACATAAGGAGTTTCTAGGACAAGACCCTAGCTAACTTAAGGTAAAGAAGTAGATAACCAAAACTAGCTAGAATCATAACTAGCCCTCAAACAATGAGGACTCACCAATACTGACTGGAAATGGCTTGCGGTTTCTAGCCACGTGCCTGAGGGAGGCAACCCGAATCTGCATCATCAAGAGAATGCAACGCAAAATATGTGTCAGTACTATAGGATGTACAGAGTATGTGAGATATGCATGATCATGATAAAAACATACTTAAAACATGCTTAAGATAAGCCCATTCATAAAATAGATAGCATAAGAAATTATCAAGATACAAGACATAAAACATGAAGTAAAGTCAAGATTCAAAGTATAATATCATATAACTTCATAGCTTGAAAATAATTATGTGGGAGTTTCTCTTAACCGACATTAAACCATGATGAGCTACGTGGAGTCCAGTGTCATGCACCCATACTGAAAAAGGTTGTCCTAACTGCCCAAGGTTAGAACCAAGGTTGTCCTATCAAATACCCAATTTACTTAAATCAATTCATGCATGTAGGATTTACCATAATTAGCCTTCAATTCATAAAATAGGAGTTCAGATGTAAAAACCATGCAAAATCATGTAATTTAATATCAATTTCATAATAAAATTATGAGAAGACAATTTATAGCAAAATCCATAAGAATTGGGTAATAACCCTAATTTGGAAATCCATGAAATCAAAATAGAAATTTGGGGTTTTAGGCACAAGGGTGAAAGGAATCCATTGTTGAATACCCACATACCTTGATTGAAGCTAACCCACTTGAAATTTAAAATAAAAGGAGACTTTAACTTGGAGCTTGAAGAGGTTCTTTTCTCTTTTTGGAAGATGAATGAGGTAATGAGACGGGACTTAGGTTAATAGGTGTAGAAACCCTACTAAAAGTGTCCAAAACAACCTCACTTAGCAGTTAAAAGGGTGGATACTTATAAAAATACCCCTGGGATTTAATTAAGAAAAGTTGATAAAAGGGGTCGGCTTCAGGAATCACGGGTCGGTTCCACGGGTCGTAGTTTAAACCATGACTTATTGTTCCCACTCGTGGTTCCTGGCCAAACGATTAGACTGTTGAAGACATTCTATGGGTCAATAGGACGGACCCGTAGAATGGTCTACGATTCGTAGAACTAATTCATCGTTATTAAGGGATTTGCAGGCCTCTTATCAGGTTCCGTGAGTCAATAGGACGGACCCGTAATTCCAACTACGGTCCATAGTCTTGACTCGTAGTTCTTGGGAATCAGTCAGTCCTGAGGTTTGGTTCCACGAGTTGACAGGATGGGTCGTAGGTTGAACTATGGTCCGTAGAACCAACTCATGGTTCTCAGACTAGAGGATGATTCTGGCAGACTTAATCCATGGATCCACTCCACGACACGTGGTTCAAACCACAGTCCATGGTTTGGACTCTTCATTTCTGGAAAGTTCAGAATTTTCAGATTTCTTAAGTTTAAGAGCTGGATCAAATTTCGGGGTGTTACAATATCTCCCCCTTGGGATCATTCATCCTCGAATGAAGACTAAGCAAGGAAACTTGGAGAGAACAACAGCCCAACCAACAACAAAACATGGAAACCAAGGAATAAACATGAAAACAAAACTTTTCAACTTAAAACACGACTTAATCAACTTTGAAAACATGAATACATGCTAGGATCATGAGGAAAACTAATGGAATAGAATCGTAGGAACATACTAAGGAGGAAACTATTACCTCAAGAAGAAAAGGAATCAAAAGGGAAGAGATGAGGGTATTTGGCTTTCATGGCTAATTCTACTTCCCAAGTAACTCCGTCAACTAGCTGATTCCTCCAAAGGACTTTTACCGAAGCGAATTCTTTGATTCTCAACCTCCAAATCTTACGATCAAGGATCTCCACGGGAACCTACTCATAAGTGAGACTATACTTCACACCCACATCCTCCAAAGGGACAATCAAGGTTGGATCACCAACACACTTCTTCAACAAGGAAATATGGAAAACTGGATGAACCACTTTTAAATCCGATGACAAATCCAACTCATAAGCAATTCTACCAACTCTCCTTAGAATCTGATAAGGACCTACAAAACAGGGACTAAGCTTCCCTTTCTTGCCAAATCTCATCACACCCTTCATGGGTGACACCTTCAGAAAAACCCAATCATCAACCTCAAATTCCAATTCCCTCTTCCTCACATTCGCATGAGATTTCTGTCGACTCTGAGCAGTCTTCAACCACTCCCTAATAAGTTGAACCTTCTCCATATCCTTATGCACAAAATTTGGACCAATCAAAGATGCCTAACCTACCTCAAACCAACCAATAGGAGACCTACACCTACGACCATAAAGTACCTCATAAGGAGCCATCTGGATGCTAGAATGAAAGTTGTTATTGTAGGAAAACTCGATAAGAGGTAAGTGATCATCCCAATTACCTTTGAGGTCAATTACATAATCCCTCAACATATCCTCCAAAGTCTAAATAGTACGCTCTGCCTGGCCATCCGTTTGTGGGTGAAAAGTTGTGCTAATATTCACCTAAGTATCAAGACCCCTCTAAAATGATCTCCAAAACTGAGAGGTAAACTTAGTACCTCTATCTGAAATGATGGACAAAGGGACACCATGCAGTCGGACTAACTCCCGAATGTAGAGTCTGGCATAATCATTCGTTGAATCTACAGTCTTAACAACCAAGAAGTGGGATGACTTAGTCATTCGGTCGATAATCACCCAAATAGAATCATGTTGCCTTCGAGTATGAGGAAAACCTGTGATGAAGTCCATATTGATCGGTTCTCACTTCCAAGTAGAAAGGTCAATATACTGAGTCATGCCACCCGGTCGCTGATGCTCTACCTTCACTTGCTTACAATTGGGACACTTAGCCATAAAACTGGCTATGTCCCTCTTCATACCATTCCACCAATAGACTTCTCATAAATCATGATACATCTTGATGGCACCAGGGTGAATAGAATATATGGAACTATGAGCCTCAGCCAAAATCTATTGTCTCAACCCATCCACATCTGGCACACATAATCGACACTGATAACGAAGCATACCATCTGCCCCTTGGGAGAAAACCTTAACTCTTTGCTGATGGACTGCACCCTTTAGCTAAATCAAAATAGAATCACTGTCTTGCTTTGCCTTCACTTCAGCTACCAAAGTTGATTTGGAACCATTCTGAATAATAACACCAACTTTCGTCGAGTCGATAAGGCGAACCCCCAACCGAGCAAGCCTATGAACCTCCTTAACCAATTGCTTCGTCACGTCTTTGAATGAAGACTCACTACCCATAGATAATCTACTAAGTGCATCCGCTACAACATTGGCCTTACCCGGATGGCAAATCACACTCATGTCGTAATCCTTAAGAATCTCAAGCTATCTCCTTTGACGAAGATTCAATTCCCACTAAGTGAACACATACTAAAGACTCTTATGATCGGTGAATATATTCACGTGAACACCATACAACTAGTGTCTTGAAATCTTCAAAGCAAAGACCACGACTGCTAACTCAAAATCATGAGTAGGGTAGTTCTTCTCATGAGTTTTAAGCCATCTCGAAGCATAAGCAATCACTTTACCACGCTGCATCAAAACACAACCCAAACCAATCCTACAAGCATCACAATACACAACAAAATCATCTAGGCCCTCGGGTAGAGCAACACTGGAGTTGTGGTCAATCTAGTCTTCGATTCCTGAAAGTTCTTCTCACATAAATTAGACCATTAAAATTTAACCTTCTTCTGAGTCAATCGAGTCAAAGGGGCAGCAATGGAAGAAAACCCTTTCACAAACCTCATGTAGTAACCAGCCAAACCCAAGAAGCTCCTAATATCAGACGGGGAACTGGGTCTAGGCCAGTTCTTTACTGCCTCGATCTTTTGAGAATCAACTCGAATACTATCTCTAGTCACGATATGACCCAGAAAAGCAATAGACTACATACAAAACTCACACTTGCTAAACTTAGCAAATAACTGCCAATTCTTGAGAGTTTGCAACACCACTCTCAAATGGTCTGCATGCTCTTCCTCACTCCGAGAGTAGATAAGGATATCATTAATGAAGACAATCAGAAAAATATACAAATATTGTTTGAACATATGGTTCATCAAATCCATAAAGGCTGCAGGAGCATTCGTTAGACCAATAGATATCACAACAGATTCATAGTGACTATACCGAGTCCTGAAGGCTGTGTTCGAAATGTCACACTCTCTAACATGAAGCTGATGATAACCGGATCTAAGGTCGATCTTGGAGAAGAAACTAGCACCCTGAAGCTGATCGAACAAGTAATCAATCCTAGAAATAGGATACTTATTCTTGATTGTGACCTTGTTCAATTTATGGTAGTCAGTCCACATTCTGAGGGAACCATCTTTCTTTCACACGAATAAGACTGGGTCACCCCATGGAGAAATGTTAGGCCTAATGAAACACTTATCAAGAAGATCCTTCAACTGATCATTTAACTCTTTATGTTCCGCGGGAGCCATTCTATAGGAGGAATAGTAATAGGATTTGTATCTGGAAGAAGATCTATCCCAAAGTCAATTTCTCACTCGGGGGGGACTCCGGGAAAATCTTTGGGAAACACTTCTGGGAACTCATTCACAATAGGAACAGACTGAAGGGATGGGGTTTTGGCCTCCGTATCCATAACCCAAACTATATAATAAACATAACCCTTTGAAATCATCTTCCTAGCCTTAAGATAAGATATGAAATGACTTTTTGAGGATGGGGGACTACCTTTCCACTCTAAGACGGGTTCATTTGGAAACTTGAAACTGACAACCCAAGTATGACAATCAACCGAAGCATAACAAGCATACAACCAATCCATACAAAGAATAACATCAAAATCAGTCATCTCCAACCTTACTAAATCCGCTAAAGTGACTCTATGAAGGACTAAGATAGGCCAGTTTCGGTAGATTCTTTTGGCTAGGACTGACTCACCAATAGGAGTAGACACACAAAAGGGTTCTAAAAGTGATTCTGGATAAATTTTAAATTTGCATGCTACATAAGGGGTCACAAAAGATATAGATGCATCGGGGTCAAACAAAGCATATACATCAAGAGAGAAGACTTTTAACATACCAGTAACAATGTACGGGGAACTTTCCTGGTCTTGACGAGAGGACATAGCATAAAGGCGGTTCTGGCGCTGGCCACCAAAACTAGAAGTTGTGCCCTACTGGGCTGGTCGACCTCCTGAGGTTGCTGGAGCATACTGAGACCTACTACCTTCCTACCCCTTTTTAGTCGAAGGGCAATCTCTAATCCTGTGTCCAGCCTGTCCACATCCAAATCATCCACATGTGCCCAAACGACACTCTCCCGGGTGATTCTTCCCACACTTGCTGCAAAAAGGGTGGGGGGATCCCTTAGCAACACTCCCCTGAAACTTCTAATAGGAACCAGATCCTCTACCAGTCTAATCATGATGAGGCCTCGGGGCCTGAGTAGGAGCACTAGAAGAAGAATGAACGAGTCCTTATGACTTCTTCTAAAATGAGAAGCGATGTCCGCCACTGGACCTTTGATGGCCAAAACCTAAACCCTCAGATCTAACCCTCTTGTTCTCCCTAGCCATCTCCCTTAGCTTATCTCCCTCTATCTACTGAGCATGGGTTATGAGTCTAGAAATATTCATATCACTCAATAGCATAGCGAACCTACACTCCTTATTCACCATATCTGAAACCCCATAGATAAATTTACTCATCTGATCATGCAGGTTCGTTACCATAACATGAGCTTATCTGGAGATCTGAGTAAACCTCAAACTATACTCCTGGACTGTCAGGGATCCCTGTCTCAAGTTCACAAACTCCTCGGCCTTTGCTTGCCTTAACTCCCTCGTGAAGAATCGGTCAAGGAAAGCCCTTTCAAAACACTCCCATGTCATAAGGACCTCGTCCCTAGCTCTAGCTTCCTTCTATTGGGTGAACTAGATATGAGCTACATCATAGAGTTTATAGGATGCTAACTCAACACTATCAACCCCAGCCACTTGCATCACATCAAAGACTTTCTTCACTTCATCAATAAAGTTTAGCAAATCTTCATTCCCTTTCGAACCCCAAAACTCCGGTGGGTTTATACGGATAAAATCACAAACTCGGGCCGCTACCCTACCTTGAGGGTGGATGGGGATAGGAGATGGTTGGTTAGACTGAGTGGGCATGGTCTGGGCTAGCATATGGATGGCATTCTTGAATTCCTCATTCGTGACCTCGAGGGCCAAAACTGGAGGAGCAGCATTCTGAGTGGCTCGGTGGGGCATAGGACATCGAGGCATAATCAGAAATGTATACGGAAAGGATTAGAGGAGTATTAGAGTTAAACTCTAACACATGATGTGATCATGAAAGAAGTGAGGTTTTTCTAAGAGATCTCATAGCTTCTCTCTCATAAGTTTGGCGTACTTCACACAGAAGAAAGAGATTCTACTCGATGCGGCTTTTAGACATCCTAGGACCCTTGAACCTGAGGCTCTAATACCAAGATTGTCATGCCCCGAAGCTACCCCATGGGCGTAACAAGGGACTCGAGACCATGAGTGTCCCAAGTTAACCCTTGGTCATAGCATAACTCGGGTATATCAAATAACCATAGAGGAAGCATAATATGAATTAGATAACTCAATCCATAAGAAAAACATCAAGAGGAACATGATTCGAGGAATACCCGAATATTGTCTATGTCTGAAAACCCTCTATATATGACATAAAGAGTTGCTAGAACAAGACCCTAGCTAACTCAAGGTACGAAAGTAGATAACCAAAACTAGCTAGAATTGTAACTAGCCCTCAAACAATGAGGACTCACCAACACTGACTGGAAATGGCCTATGGTCTCTAGCCACGTGCCTGAGGGAGGGAACTTGAATCTGCATCATCAAGAAGATGCAGCGCAAAATATGCGTCAGTACTATAGGATGTACTGAGTATGTGAGATATACATGATCATGATAAAAAAATACTTAAAACATGCTTAAGATAAGCCCGTTCATAAAAGATATAGCATAAGAAATTATCAAGATATAAGGCATAAAACATGAAGTAAAGTCAAGATTTAAAGTATAGTATCATAACTTCATAGCTTGAAAATAATCATGTGGGAGTTTATCTAAACCAAAATTAAACCATAATGAGCTAATGGAGTCCAGTGTCATGCACCCACACTAAAAAAGGTTGTCCTAACCGTCCAAGGTTAGAACCATGTCATAAGGATCCTTTCATAAGCCACGGAGTTCAACCTACGGTGGCAACATGGTTTTGGACTTGGGTTATCTAGAACCCTCATCTCTCGGTACTAAATACTACTCCCAAAATATATAACATGAGGCTCACATACATGTGACATATCTAGATTTCAAGCTTGTTCATAAACATGTTCATAACCCAGATCTTCATACTACTCATGAACCTTGGTTTAGAAAATGATTCATGAGCTTTGATGGCACATCGGGTGTTTGTCATTCATAATAATTCATAACTTAAAAACTTAAATGAATCTAGTTCAATTTTCATAATAACATATATTTTCATAGAACATAGGAACTAGGCATGCATTTGCTTGAAAATTCATGAGAATACACGCTATCAAATACCCAATTTACTTTAATCAATTCATGCATATAGGATTTACCATAATTAGTCTTCAATTCATAAAATAGTAGTTCACATGTAAAAACCCATGCAAAATCATACAATTTAATATCAATTTCATAATAGAATCATGAGAAGATAATTTATAGCAAAACCCATAAGAATTGGGTAAGAATCCTAATTTGGAAATCCATGAAATCAAAATAGAAATTTGGGGTTTTGGGCACAAGGGTGAAAGGAACCCATTGTTGAATACCCATATACCTTGATTGAAGCTAACCCACTTGAAATTGAAAAGAAAAGGGGACTTGAACTTGGAGCTTGAGACTTGGAGCTTGAAGAGGTTCTTTTCCCTTTTTGGAAGATGAATGAGGTAATGAGAAGGGACTTAGGTTAATAGGTGTATAAACCCTACAAAAAATGGCTAGAACGACCTCACTTAGGAGTTAAAAGAGTGGGTAATTATAAAAATGCCCCTGGAATTTTATTAAGAAAAGCTGATAAAAGGGGTCAGCTTTAGGAATCACGAGTCGGTTCCATGGGTAGTAGTTTGAACCACGACTCATCGTTCCCACTCGTGGTTCCTAGACAATTGATTAGACTTCTGAAGATATTTTACTGGTCAAAGGACGGATACGTAGAATGGAATATGATTTGTAGAACTAATTCATCGTTCTTAAGGGATTTGGCAGGCCTCTGATCAGGTTCCGAGAGTCAACAGGATGGACTCGTAATTCCAACTACGGTCCATAGTCTTGAATCATGGTTCCTGGGAATCAGCCAATCCTCAGGTCTGGTTCTACGAGTTGACAGGACAGGCCGTAGACTGAACTACGATCCGTAGAACAAACTCGTGGTTCTTACACCAGAGGCTAATTCTGGCAGACTTAATCAATAGATCCACTCCACAACTCGTGGTTCAAACCACATTCCATGGTTTGGACTCATCATTTCAGGAAAGTTTAGAATTTTTAGATTTCTTAAGTTTAAGAGCTGGATTGAATTTTGGGGTGTTATATTTTCTATGTTTGAAAGCTGGATCGAATTTTGGGGTGTTATATTTTCTATGTTTGAAAGCTGGATTGAATTTTAGGGTGTTACAGTTTTGCGTGTCACACCTCCAGTGCACCATGAACCAGAAAAATAGGCAAAGTTTAGCGCTAAAATCATCTTGTGCAATGTGATGTGCGACCCGCACATTGGCAGGTGAGAATCACATATCGTGCCGCACTTCAGTAAGTTTTAAATATTTTTTGTTGACCACCCATTGACCTACCCGACCTGAAATCTGACCTGAAAATTTTCTTCTTCTTTTTCCCATTATAAACTGTCACCCCCACCTTTTTTCTCTATTATACTCCCATAAACCTCCATAACGTTTTCCCAAAATCCTCCCAAATCTCCTACTTCTCCCAAAATCTTCTCTCCCTTTACCTAAACTTCATCACCACCGCACCATCAGTTGACGTCGATGTTGTTTTCCAGTAAAGGTCTGGGTCACTATTGTTGGCACCCTAAAAGCTTAAATTTTTTACTTTTCCTCCATCTTCTCTGCTTGTGGTAAGTTCTACAATGTTGAATCAATGTTTTAAAGTAGATTGGGAAATTTTATTGTGAAGCGTGCTAGTTTAATCTTCCATGTATATTGTGGGTGAGATCCAAAAATTTTGGGACCCAAATTTTGGGTATATTATCGATTTTTCTTGTGATGAACTTGGTAGATCTTATTGCTACGATTTTGCATGTGCTTTGCTCTAATTTTTACCCCTGATTTTAGTGTTTCGGGGTGAAGTCTAAGTAAACCACTTGGGTTTATGCATGATTTGGCCCTATGATAGATTGGGTGATGTCATTTTTAAGGGAAAATCATCATCTTCATAAGCTTTTTGTTGAATCATGATTGATTGGGCTTAAATTGTTGTTACCTTTTCACCCGTGTCATATTTCAATTTAATATGTTTATCCGGTGAGCGCTTTGGTTGAGTGGAGTGAATTATTGTGCGTTGAATATGTCTATGTGCTTCATGAAGGCTTGATGTTTCTGATGATCGATGGGGTAAGAACCTTCTTAAGGGAAATTGTTGAGCCTATTTTTAGTTATAGATTGTGATTATAGGGAAGTCTGAGTACCTGATGTGACGTAGAAGTACGTCACTTTCGATGCTTAACACTTAGGATTTTTGCAAGTTCTTTATCATTTTATTGGTAGATTTGATGTTTTTTGTTAAGTGTACAGGAAAATGGATCCTAGAGAAAAATACTGGAAATTGAGCTAAAAAGAAAGGCTACAGAGATGATAGATTACTTGACGGTCTGTGGTTCTGGACCACGGACCCGTCCTGTTAACTCGTACACCAAAGTTCAGAAACTGTGCAAGTCTGGAAGAATAGCACGAGTCAGTCTATGAGTCATGGTTTCAAACCACGACCCGTCCTATCTACTCGTAGACCAGAGGTACTGCAGAGGTGCAAAAGTAAGAGCAGGAAGTATGACTCATAGTACGAACTGTACTCCCAAAGTATGACCACTCCTATTGGACTTGTGGTCACTGATCAGAGAAGGCACAAAAGGGGACCAAGAAACCACGAGTCAAGAGACGAACCATCATTCAGAAGTACAACTCGTGGTTCCACCCATAGTTTCTCATGACAGAAGATGTTGACCATCCAGAACCATGGGTGACCTTAGAAGACCACGAACCGTCATTTGGAATGACGGGTCATCATCCAATTCATGTTCCTTACCGAGTTCAGTTTCCTAGTTTTGTTAGGACAGGATTTCCATTGTCTATAAATACTTTTCCTAGGTTTTATTTTATATTATGCTCATTACTTTGTAGGAAATACTTTTGAAACATTGTGATCTTAGTTTATTCTTGGTTTTGAGAGTTATACACATTCATAGTTCATTGTTCGTACTTCCATCTTCATCTATTCAAGTTCACGGATTTCTTTACTTTTTATTGTAAGTATATGATCATGAATGCACCAATAACTACTGATTGTTTACTTATAAACATGAGTAGCTAAATCCAAAACTAGGGTTGTGGGAACCATGAAGGATTAACAAAGTAGGCAAAGTACTTGGGTATTCCAGGGCGGTGTTTATACATGTATTGTTCATCCCTTTGTTTTGATTGCTTTTTAATGGTGGCCAATGTTAGAACTCGCCTTATCCTTACTTGCCAGACCAAAGAAGTAATGGATGGGAAAAGGGTTGTTTAACGACAGAGATTTGAGTCTATCAACCCTCATCTAATAGCTTGACCTTGTCCGGGAATAGCTAATCTTGGATCCATGGTAAGGGTTAGTAAATCATACACCCACGGCCGGACCAAGGCATGTGGTAAAATTCATCTATCTGCCGGACCAAGGATTTAGGTGAACCTAACTTACTAATTCTGCATGCTAAGCACCAAGCTAGTTTACTAAGTACAAACGCCTTACTAAGTTATGATCTCATGGGGAACACTACCCTAGTCTCTTCTCTAATTGATTACAACTCTTAAAGCTATCACGTGTTACTTGTTTACATTCTAGTTACAATTAGTAATTGTCACTTAACCCCCACCCCTTCAAGGGAAATAAACGGCTATCAGTGCAAGTAAACACTAATCGACCATAGCCCTACCATTTTCCCTGTGGGATCGACCCCAACCTTTATTGGGTTCTATATTTGAACAGCGACTGCTTACGCTTTTAAAAGGAGGTGTAATTTGGGCGTATAAAGTTTTAGCATGGTTATCGGGGAATACGGTTTAGGATTAAGAGAGATTGTTTTTAGTTCACTATTAGTCCTTATTTCCTGATTTTACTTTTTCTGTTGTTTTTGTTTTGTTACGCAGGTTGAACACTTGTGCATGCCCTGTACAAGGAGTCAAGGCAATCCATTGATCCCATATGATCCTGAACTCTCCAAAACTCTAAGAAATATGGCTAAAGAGGGAGAGCATGAGACACTCGAGCAGATCATAGATCAGTTGTTAGCTGAAGCAGAAGAGAGAAAAAAGGCAGGGGAAGATGCCCTTGCTGTTGAAAATGCTACAATTGTAGCAGACCTTGCAGCTCAAAATACAGTAGCTGAGATAGCAAGGCAAGCACGACAACAGGCTGTGAGAGATGAGGAAGCAGCTAGATGGAATGTACCACAGAATAGGGGCCCACAGATATAGCAGCCAAGGCATGATCCTTGCTACTATGATGATTATGATGATGAGGTGGAGGAATTGGGCATTGCGGAACCTATAGTGTTGCCACCACTGACTGAAGGAATGAAGTTTGACATCACCAGCACCATGATCCAGTTGTTAAACCTGAGAGGACTATATGATGGAAAGCCTATAGAGGAAGCAAACCAGCATGTGAAAAACTTTACTCAAATTTGCAAACCTTATAATCTACCAGGAGTAGGGAAAGACGCTATTATACTGAGATTGTTTCCATTCTCATTGATTGACGAGGAAAATATGCAGCTCTCAAAATTGCTCAATAATTCTATATACACATGGCACGAGTTGAAGAATCAGTTTTTGGAGTGGTTCTTTCCTCTATCTCGGATATTGCAGCTGAAGCAAGAAGTCTATAATTTTAAACAACTACCTGCGGAGGCATTGTATGAGACATGGTTGAGGTTTAATAAGAAGTTGAAACAAGTTCCAAGACACGAAATCCCTTCAAGGCAACTCATGGATATCTTTTACAAACCATTGAACACCAACACAAAAGCAGTAGTTGACACTGTAACTAGAGGAGCATTCATGGAGAATTTGTATTTTGAAGCTTCTGAGATACTGGACAGGGTCGCCAAGACTAACAGAGCATGGCATACTAGAGATCTGAGACACCAACAGGTACATATGCGGTTGGAAAGTCCACTGAATTTCATGATTTGCAAGACCTTAAACAAGAAGTTGTTGAAATGAAGACAAGCATTGGGTTGATTGCAAAGAAAATCCTAAATTAGAGAGTAGAAAAAGTGAAAGCCATTGGTTCACATGGGAAAGTACCAAGGCCAAATGAGTACTCATCTTATAAGGATGTTAGTTATCTGAATGATCAAGGGGCGTGTATCCATGCCTCTGGCCAAGGAAATCAAGGTCAGAACAGAGATAGAGATGAAAACTATAATCGGTCCAATTATGAAGATAGAAGCAGAGCTAGAGACAGGGATGGTGATTGGCATAAAAAGGATAGCTACAAGAATGATAGAGGTGGTCTGTATGTCCCCCTGGAAATCGCAAAAATAGACCTGAACAATCATCCATAAGGGAGTTTCTCAATAAGGTATTTGAAAAGGTTGATTCTACGGATGCAAGCATGAAAGAGATTTGACCTGACCTTTTAGGTATGAATCACAGAGTGGGGTCCCATTTTGTTTCCATAAAGTAGCTTGAGACCCAGATGCACCAAATATCTACTAGTATAAATCTACAACAAAAGAGCACTCTCCCAAGTGACACCATTCAGAATCTGAAGAATGATCGACAGGTTATGGTTGTGAGTACCCGAAGCAGAAAACAGATTGTTAACCTCTCTATGCCTATAGTTGTTGATGAGCCAGCTGAGTCTGAGAAGGATGATGTTGAAATTATGGTCGAGTCTGAGGAAAAAGATAACGGTAAAGGGCCAAGTAAGAGGAAGTCTTCAAAGTTGAAAGCAAAGAGCAAAGAGGTTGCACCAGTCTTAAATCCCATGTAATTGCCTCCTCCTCCTTACCCATAGGGATTGAAGAAAAAGGTTGAGGATGGCAAATTTCACAAGTTCATCTCCATGCTAAAACAACTTTAAGTCAATATTCCTTTAGTTGAAGCATTGGAGCAGATGCCTAGATATGCTAAAATCATGAAGGATCTGGTGACTAGGTGATAACGCCCAAACTACACCTCAAATTACGAAGCGTAAGCGGTCGTCGTCAAATATAGAACCCAACAGAGGTTAGGGTCGATCCCACATGGAATAAGGTCCAAATTAGGTCGTTCGTGACTTATATGACTAGTAGTCGATAGTTTCCGGTAAATAGGGGGGTTTGCGTGATCAAAACGTGAACAAAAACAAATAATAACGTACGAGTGAAATCAATATGAGAGAGAACTAGGGAAGTGTTCACCATGGCGTTGTAACAATGTCGATTCAAGCTTAACCGGGTTCTTTCTTATATGCATGTCACGATGTGATTGAATTAATGGTATCATCTAAACATTTCTCAACTAAATAGACGAATTTCCTTTTCAATTCTCTCGAACTTGAAAAGGTGAGCTTTTATATTTCAATCCTAAACATCAAGTAGATTAATCTAGTTACAGCATTAATCATAAGACGAGAGTTTGTAGTCTCGAATCCTCGTAGTTAATCAAATTTCCCGGTTTTAATTTCTTTACTCAAGCAAATTGAACCTAGGCATGTTCCAATGTTTGCAACCACTAGAAAACGTGAAGAATGAATGATTAACAATGTGACAATCATAAATATTGAACCCGACGCTACCCGGAATCTATATCGCTACTTTAGCCATGGCTCCCACAACCCTAGTTGTGGGAAGTTAGTTAATCATGCTTTTATGGAAAGAGAAGAAGATCATATTCATAATAAAGAAAAGAGATTCTTACAATATAATGAAAACAAGCTTCAATTATCTAAGAACAAGAAACCAAGATCTCAAGAACAATCAAGAACATGATTCAAGAAGAAGAAAACGTGTATTGAGTGTTTCTTTCCCTCAAAAGTCGCTCAAAAACTCTCCTAAAATTATTGGGTAATGAATTTCTTCATGAATAATAAAATAAACCTAACATAGGGTATTTATAGGAGTCCAGGAAATAAACCCAAAAACGTTCGGAATCCGCGTCGCGTACTGCCTCAACTTGACGGTCTGGGCCGACGGACCGTCACCAGCTTGATGGACCGTCATGGTGGCCGTCACCACTAGGCAGTGGTGCTGCCTCAAGTTGACGGCCAGGCTGCCGGACCGTCACCTTGGTGACTGGCTGTCACTCTGGCCGTCACTCTTATCCAGAACGTCGTTTTGCTCGTATTTCCTTCCGTTTCTATGTTTGTCTCTCTTTCCTGAAAACATAACATAAAACATCAAAAAACGACGATGGTTGCTTGAAAACTTACGATTATTCTTAGTTAAAGGAGTCAAACGTGCCGTAGTATGGTGGCACATCAACACCCTCAACTTAAAACGTTCGTTTGTCCTCAAGCAACATGACAACAAAAACAAAAAGACGACTCAACTAAGAAAATAGACTTGTGTCCCTAGCAAATCATGGTCATTCAATGCTTATTCAATTTTAAATCAAGCTCCCTAGTAGCACACAAATGTATGTAACGTTAACTTGCAAGGATCCAAACATGTCATTCCGATATGACAGAATAATATGCATACACACGCGCAACTATCCTAACAGTCAATAGACAATACAGAAATCTTGGTGCCCTCACCACAAAGAAGTCCCACACACAAGATTTGGGACTAGGTAAGGCGCTCACACTCACAAACGATTTCAAACAATGCACATGTGATGCCATAAGCTTGCCCTTGCTATTCTATTTCAGTTTTTCAGAAAGCCGCTTAGGATCACTACAGGACTTGTTTTGGCTTGTAATGAGGCTTCGGGTGCAGGTATGATACGTTTGGGGGGTAGTGACTAAACCTTCCTTGGAATCACCGACCTCCTATTTCCACATAACTTTACTTTGTTCATCCTTATTCACCCTTTTATTCCCTTCTTTCTAGATACAGGTGCGTCCTCTTTATTTTGACAATTCTTTTTATTTCTTTTTCGTTCTTTTTCATCTCTCTTTTTTTATTTCTTTTTCATCTCTTTTTCATTTCTTTTTCTTTCTTTTCTTAGACACACACCCGAAATTTTCATTCTATCCACAACCAATCTAATCCATCCGTTTTCTCTTCTCATTTATCTCTATAGTAGCCACCCTCAACTTAGGTTGATTGCCTGAGTTGAGGTGCACGATGTCCAAGGAAGGACCAGGGCCAAAACAGGGATTCAAAGTTAAACAGGAACGGTGACAGGTTATTGAAAGAATAGGGTCAATTATGGCTCAAACAGGGTTCAGAAGGGATTATTTGCATTTGGACAGTCTTATAGGCTAAGTGGATTGCACACAAAAAGGGCCTGTGATCCTTTCCTAAGCATCCAACTTCAAACTTAACAAAATAGACCGGGCAAGTTCTAGATGCATGCACAGAGTTAGAATTTATAACAATAAGCTCACACACACTTGGCACCAAGAAACTATACCACTACCAACTATCAAGACAACAACTCGGCTTAAGCATACTTATTAAAATCATAACCACACAATGACATTCAAGGATCCAGACAGTCAATCGTTTCAAACATAAGTACAAAACCAACTTTTTCAGAGGGGGCTCCTTTTAGTATATTTTTTTCGAAAAAAAAACGTCATGCTTTCTATAGACACTAGAAAATAACTAAAATTTAAACGACAACCTAAACATGCCGGTTCTACTAGATAGCACACCGGAGGGAAAAGAAACACGGCAACAAAAACCCTCGGTGGTGAAAGACTCACAGATAACCCAACACCCTCAACTTAGACTCATGCATTGTCCCCAATGCATACATGTGAAAGCTAAAATTGTGAGAGAAAGGAATACCTCTGAAGCCCATAGGACTCAGAGTCTGGCATGATGTTGGAGACCGCCAGGGTCTCCAAAGCAGGAGAAATTGATGGAATAGGTGCCAGCTACCCCATCTCGTTGAGCTTCAACTTCCTCTTTTATCGGCTCCGCAGCTAGTCGCGACAGCTTCTTTACTCTTTCTTTGCTGGTTTTCTTGCGGTGTTTTCTCTTCCTTGATTTGTTTTCACCGCCTTCCTCGACATATTTCCCTTCTTGCGATCGCAACCTCATTCTTGTAACCGCTAGGGTCTCGACAGGACCCTTCTCCTCAATATGCAACTCCGCAGGGGCTTCATCAACCACCTCTATAACCGCGACCACTCTCATGTCTCTTGTTTGCTTCATCAACTTACACGCATCAAACTTGACCAATTCATTGTTTAATCTGAACGTCAGTTCGTTTCTTTCCATATCGACCAACACTCTTGCAGAAGCTAACAATGGTCGTCCCAAGATTATGGGAACTCCAAAGTCCACTTCGCAGTCTAAGATCACAAAGTCGGCCGGGAATATAAACTTACCAACCTTGACCAGCACATCAGACAATATTCCCACTGGTCTCTTTACTGAACGGTCAGCCATTAGCACCATCATGGTAGTTGGTTTGGGCACTCCCAAACCCAATTGTTTGTATACTGCTAGCGGCATCAAGTTGATGCTAGCACCAAGATCACATAAGGCTTTTTCAAAGTTGATTTTCCCAATAGTACAGGGAACAGTAAAAGCACCTGGATCTTCCTTCTTTTCCACTAATGATCTTGAAGAAATAGCACTGCAGTGGTGGAGGTTATCTTCTAGTTCAAAGCTTACTGACCTCTTCTTGGTAATCAAGTACTTCATGAACTTGGCATATCCGGGCATTTGTTCAAGAGCGTCCTCCAGAGGGATGCTGACTGATATCTGCTTCAGCATGGTCATGAAGTTCAGGAACTTGCTATCGTCCGCTTTCTTCTTCAAATGTTGTGGGAAAGGAGGTGGTGGCTGAGGCATCATAGTTGGAAGCTTTTTAACTTCCTTGCTTTTATCCGTGAGCCTTTGCGTAGCACCCTCCTCCACATTGTCATCCGCAACATCACCTTGAGTCTGAATTACCGGATGTGATTCCGATAACGTTTTACCGCTTCTTGTAGTGATCGCCATACAGCTCCCATCCTTCCTCGGATTTTGAACGGTGTCACTCGGCAAGGTACCTGTCCTCCTTTGATTTAGAGATGCCGAGATTTGACCCACTTGCTATTCCAATTGCTTGATCGAGGTGTAATGTGAATCCACTACCTGACTCATTGTTGATAATTCCGTCCTCATCTCCTTTACCGCGGAGTCGGTAGATTCCACCTTCAGCAGCATCTTAGCCATCATGTTCTCTAGTTTGGACGTCCCTGTCTCGGTGTTAGCTCTTTCCCGATTACCAGGTGGTACATACAACCCACCTCTATCAGTGTTATTCTTCCAGTTCCCCTGATCACGATCTCTGTAGCCAGCTTTTTCATAGTAGTTATCCTTCTGATAGTTCCGACCTTAGTTTCCTTGGCCGTTGGCCTGGAAACCACCCAAATAATTTGCCTCCTCATCAGATTCAAACTCTGCTGCCCTACCTTGGGAACCCACAGCTTTCACCTTTTCAATACCTCCTGACAACAAATGCTTTGTCAGTAGGTCCATTTGCGTCTTCAGATGGGCCATATCTTGGTCCCGCTCTTCCTCCTTCCTGCGCTGCTCTGCTGACATACCAACTGCATAAGTGCTAGCTGCTACCTCTGTATCACGTGTATGCCAGGCCCTGTTGGTTTTGGTGAGCCTGTCCAAAATAGCTGTGGCATCGGCAAAAGTGAGATCCATGAACGCTCCACCTGCTGCATTATCCAGTATCGGCTTGGTAGCCGAATTTAGTGCCCTGTAGAATGTCTGCATCAAAAAATTGTCGTTCAACTGATGGTTCGGGCATTGTGTTAGCTTCTTCTTAAACCGCAACCAAGTCTCATGTAACGCCTCATGAGGTTGTTGTCTGAAGTTGCTAATTTCATCCCTCAACTGTATCATCCTAGAGGGAGGAAAGAACCTTTCTAGTTGTGGGAAGTTAGTTAATCATGCTTTTATGGAAAGAGAAGAAGATCATATTCATAATAAAGAAAAGATATTCTTACAATATAATGAAAACAAGCTTCAATTATCCAAGAACAAGAAACCAAGATCCCAAGAACAATCAAGAACACGATTCAAGAAGAAGAAAACGTGTATTGAGTGTTTCTTTCCCTCAAAAGTCACTGAAAAACTCTCCTAAAATTATTGGGTAATGAATTTCTTCATGAATAATAAAATAAACCTAACATAGGGTATTTATAGGAGTCCAGGAAATAAACCCAAAAACGTTCGGAATCCGCGTCGCGTACTGCCTCAACTTGACGGTCTGGGCTGATGGACCGTCACCAGCTTGACGGACCGTCACGGAGGACGTCACCACTAGGCAGTGGTGCTGCCTCAAGTTGACGTCCAGGCTGACGGACCGTCACCTTGGTGACTGGCCGTCACTCTGGCCGTCACTCTTATCCAGAACGTCGTTTTGCTCATATTTCCTTCCGTTTCTATGTTTGTCTCTCTTTCCTGAAAACATAACATAAAACATCAAAAAACGACGACGGTTGCTTGAAAACTTACAATTATTCTTAGTTAAAGGAGTCAAACGTGCCATAGAATGGCGGCACATCACTAGGAAGAGGACGGTATGCTTTGAGCCAACTGATATTTTGCACCATTGTAGTGCAATAGCCTCCCATTCTTTGGTGCAGAAGAAGGAAGATCCGGGAGCTTTTACTATTTTGTGCATGATTGGAGCGTTCTACTTTACCAAGGCACTGTGTGATCTGGGTGCTAGTATTAATTTGATGCCACTAGCCATGTTTAATTAGTTGGGCTTGGGAGCCCCAAAATTGATGACAATGCAACTTCTTATGGCAGATCGCACAGCGAAAAGACCTGTAGCGATTCCATATGATGTGCTTGTAAAAGTTGATACTTTCATCTTCCCTGTGGAATTTATTATTCTTGACTGCGAGGTAGATTTTGAGGTTCCTATCATCTTGGGATGACCATTCCTTGCTACCGGATGCACATTGGTTGATTTAGAGACTTGACAGATGAAGTTCAGATTGAATGATGAGGTAGTTACTTTCAATGTCTTCCAGTCTATGAAGCATCATGACGATATGCAAGTGGTTTCTGTTATTGATGTGGTTGATGAGGATCAGCTAATTGTGCTTGTTGAAGACAGACTTGGTTTTCAAGTACTTGCGGCTATAATTATGAATTTTGATGGAGATGACATTAAAAAGTATGATGGTATGGTTGAATCACTTGCAGGTATGGGGTCTTATACCTATGCTCTGAAAAAGCTTAATTTGGACCTGAAAAATAGATAGACATCGTCTTCCAGACCATCTATTGAGGAGCCTCCAGTCTTGGAGCTCAAAGCGATTCCATCTCATCTTTGGTATGTGTTCCTAAGAGCTAATGAGACCTTGCCAGTTATTATTGCTGCAGACTTAGGTGGAGGTCTAGTTGAAGATCTAGTTTCTGTGTTGAGAAAGTTTAAAAGGTCCATTGGTTGGTCCATTGCTGACATTGTTGGGATTCCACCTGGAATTTACACTCACAAGATTCATCTAGCCCTAGATTGCATTCCAAGTATTGAGCACCAGCGTAGGTTGAATCAGCCTATGCAAGAGGTTGTCAAGAAAGAGATTATCAAGTGGCTAGATTCAGGTGTGGTTTACCCTACTGCGGACAGCAAGTAGGTGAGCCATATTCAGTTTGTACCTAAGAAGGGTAGGATTATTGTAGTTCCCAATGCAAAGAATGAGTTGATTCCAATGAGGCCAATCACAGGCTGGCACATATGCATGGAATAAAAGAAGCTGAATGCTTGGACAGAGAAGGACCATTTTCCGATGTCATTCATGGACCAGATGTTAGACCATCTTGATGGCAGAGGATGGTATTGTTTTCTTAATGGTTATTTGGGCTACAATTAGATTTCTATTTCACCTAAAGACCAAGAGAAGACCACTTTCACATGTCCATATAAGACATTTGCATTTAAGAGGATGACTTTTGGTTTATGCAATGCACCAGCGACTTTTCAGTGTTGCATGATGTCTATTTGACATGGTAGAGGACACTGTTGAGGCTTTTATAGATGACTTTTCAGTAGTGGGTGACTCTTTTGAAGACTGTTTGTCTTATATCAGTTATGTACTAAAGAGGTGTGTAGAATGTAACTTGGTACTTAACTGGGAAAAAGGTCACTTCATGGTGAAAGAGTATATAGTGCTTGGCCATCGGATCTCCAAGAAGGGTATTGAGGTCGACAAAGCGAAGATTGAGGTGATTGAAAAATTACCTCCACCAGTTTTTGTGAAGGGGATTCAAAGCTTTTTGGGTCATGCTGGTTTCTATAGGAGGTTTATCAAGAACTTCTCTAAAATTGCTAATCCATTATGCAAATTGTTGGAGAAGGAGGTAAAGTTTATGTTTGATGAAGCATGTCCCAAGGCATTCGAGTGCCTTAAAGAAAAGTTTGTCTCAGCTCCCGTCATTATTTCTCCTGATTAGTCTCAATCTTTTGAGGTTATGTGCGATGCTAGTGGAGTGGAGCTAGGAGCAGTCCTTGGCCAAAGGCGCGAAAAGATTCTTTATCCTATATACTATGCTTGCAAAGAACTTAACCTGGCTCAAAAGAATTATACTGTAACTGAACAAGAGCTGCTTGCTATGGTCTTTGCGTTTGAGAAGTTCAGATCTTATTTGCTTTGCACCAAGGTAGTTGGGCACACGGACCATGCAACTCTTCGTTACCTCATGGTAAAGAAAGATGTGAAGCCGAGGCTGATTAGATAGGTGTTGTTGCTACAAGATTTTGACTTTGAGGTCAAAGACAGGAAGGGCACAAAGAATCAGGTAGCAAATCACTTGTCTAGGTTGGAGGAAGAAGCTATGCTAAAGCTTGATGATGCACAAGAAATTGATGATTGGTTTCCAAACAAGCAAGTGTTGGCTGCCTCTCAAGACTTGATCCCATGGTTTGCATATTTTTCCAACTATTTGGGAAGAGACTTGGTGCCTCCTGATATGTATTTTCACCAAAGAAGAAAGTTAATGTCCGATGTCAAGAAATTATTTTGGGAGGAGCCATTTTTGTTTCGTGTGTGTGTTGATACTATGATCCGTAGATATGTGCTAGAGGCTAAGATGATGGAGATTTTAGAGGCTTGCCATTCATCCCCTATTGGGGGTCATCATAGTGGTATCCAAACTGCGTAGAAGATTTTACAATGCAGCTACTATTGGCCGACTTTTCACAAAGACGCCCATGAGTTTGCTAAAGCTTGCAGCAGATGTCAAAGGGAAGGAGGTATATCAAGGAGGCATGAGCTTTCTCTTAATCCCATCCTTGTGATTGAGTTGTTTGACGTTTGGGGTATTGACTTCATGGGCCCATTATGTTGTTTAATGGAAACTGGTACATATTAGTGGCTATTTACTATGTATCAAAACGGGTGGAGGCAGTTGCGCTTCCCAATAATAAGGGTAAGTGTGTCACAGCGTTCTTGAAAAAGAACATCTTCTCCAGATTTGGTACACCACGGACAATCATTAGTGATGGAGGTTCTCACTTTTTCAACAAGCTTTTTCAGGCTTTACTAGAGAAATATGGAATGAAGCACAATGTTGCAACGCCCTATTATCCCCAAACTAGTGGGCAAGTGGAAGTCTCCAACCGTGAAATCAAGTCAATCCTATCCAAGATGGTCAATGCAAATAGAAACGATTGGTCTCAAAAGTTAGATGATGCTTTGTAGGCATACCGGACTGCATTCAAGACCCCAATAGGTATGCCACCATATTATCTTGTGTTTGGTAAGGCATGCCATCTTCCGATTGAGTTGGAGCATAAGGCTATGTGGGCGTTGAAGAAGCTGAACTTGGATTGTTCGGAAGCATCATTGCAGTGGCTTGGGCAATTGAATGAGTTGGATGAGTTCCACCTAAAAGCTTATGAGTTTTCAACCTTATATAAGGAGAGGATGAAATTGTATCATGACCAGAAGATAGAAAAGAGAAACTTCCAGTCGGGTGACTTGGTCCTGCTTTTAAATTCTAGACTTTGCTTGTTTCCTTGAAAGTTGAAGTCCAATTGGATTGGACCTTTCAAGGTGGTACAAGTGTTTCCTCATGGGGCCGTTGAACTTGAGAATCATGAAGCAAAAAGGTTCAAGGCTAATGGATAGCGAATTAAAGCTTACTTTGGCACAACACAGGATCTCAAAACAATTGAGGCCTGGAGCCTTGACGAATTTATCCCACCCAAGGAGCTTGATGAAGTCTGAGTAATCAAGAAACTAGCATCGTGTCGCGATGTTAAATTAGGCATTGCATGGGAGGCAACCCATGAGGAAGCTTGATGAAGTCTGAGTAGTCAAGCAACCTGCATCGTGCCGCGACATTAAATCAGGCGCTGCTTGGGAGGCAACCCAAGACGAATGTTTGTTTTATGTGCAGGAGAAAAGGAAATAATGCTAGTACAGGAACCCCCAGAAATCACGAATGAGTTTACGGTCCATTTTTTGGAATGACAAACCGTAAACCAACTCATGGTTCCTGGAGCATAATTGAAGGGCCTTTGATGAAGCTGACGACGACTCAACAGGATGGTCTGTACTTCCAGAAGATGGACCGTATACCAATACGTGGCTCCTGGGGCATAGTTGATAGGTCTCTGATGGAGAAAATGATGACTCAACAGGACGATCCATTCTTTGGAACAACGGATCATACAATAAGTCGTCATTCCTGGCAGCAAGTAAGGTAATAACATAAAACCACAAGTTGGACTACGGGCCATCTTTCTCAATGACGGGCCATAGTTTCAATTCGTATGTCCAAGGTATAGTTAACAAGTCGGGTGCGGGTCGGTTAATGTTTTAAAATTAATACCCGACCTAATTTTGTTTCTTCTTCTCTTCTATACCTTAGGTAACCACCACTTTTGAAAAGGAAATAACTAAAATTACTCCCTCCTTCACTCCTAAATTAACTCAAACTCTTCCTCAATTCTCAATAAGTAAATCTAACTACTAGACACTCAAAATCCATCACTTCATTCCAATTTTTCTGAAGAGAGATTTGATCATCAAAGGGTAAATTTTTCTGCCCTCATTCTAAGTCCTCTTTTCTTGGATTAATCTGTGGGTTAGGGATCTTATTTTGATTTTAAAACTCGAAATTATGGAACCCTAGATGAAAGTGATAGATCTGTAGTGTGTAGTAGGCACAAACGGGGAGTTTTAAGTTGATAAAAAATTGATTGAAAGGTTTAAAATTATGTAGGAGGGAGTTTTTGATTGAAGAAATTCTGATGCCCAGCTTTTACGAGCGAAACTACGGACCGTAAATCAAATCATGGACCGTTCTTTCACTCATACTTCAGGTTTCTTCAAAGTTTGCCTCTGATAAAGAACAACGATTCATAGGACGGACCGTAGTTCTAAACTACATCCCGTCAATTGACTCATGGTTACTGAATGAAAAAAAGGTAAAAATGATCATGTTCTGAATCTGAACCACGACTCACTGGACGGACCAATGGTTTCAGACCATGGTCCATCAACTGAGCCATAATCCGTGACAATGAAAAAGATTACTGGAACTACAAATGGGTTGATGACCCGTACTCTGTGTTTATGAGTCGTAGACTAACCCATAGTTTGTGCCTGCATCATTATACTTCTATTTTGCAATTGATTATTTGTACTAATGAATTCCACCCCGCAGGTACCATGCCACCAAAGAATACCCAGAAGAAGGTCGCACCAAAAGACTCAGAGGTTGAGATCAGGAAGAAATGACAAATTCAAGACGAACCCTATGAGTCAGAAGAAAGGAGATCCGAGGAGGTTTATGCTATAGACTCTGATCCAGAAGCAGTACCTCGGTCCACTAGGCAGCAAGCAAAGGTTTAAGCAAAGGCCACAACTCCCAGTCTTAAGAGGGAGAGGGTGAGTCTGGTTCATCACCTTAGGAGAGCAGTTCAAGCGAGTCAGAGTCTGGAGATGCTACAGCCTCGGGAAGCAAGAAAAATAAAGGTTCAGAGTCTGATTCAGAAAGTGCTACCCTGAGTGATGATGAGAGTGCTAGTAAATCCGGTGAAGGGGCACCTACTGTAACAGAGCCTACTCCAGTAGCCCCTACTTAAAGATGCAAAAGCGCTAGAGTTTGAGAAAGAGTTAGACGGAAAATAAAGGGCACCTCCCAGATATTTAATGAAAGTATGGAACTAAATGAAAAAGGGAACCAGAGGAGAAGCATACATAAAGAGGTAGAGATCAGATCCACTACATTGAATGACATTACTGACATCAAAGATCTATATGATCATTGTGGTTTCCAATGGATGAGTCGACCGGGTGGTCCATATAACCCGATCCTTATCCGTGAGTTCTATATGGCTTACGCTGCCATCTTGATAAACAGTTGTGAAAAAGGGAAGAACCCAATAATGCTGCCCGCACGGGACACAGTGCAAGTTCGAGGGGTTCAGGTTGACATCTTCGAGCGCACCATCCAGTGCTTCATATATGGATCAAATTACATTGCACCAGCCACTCAGCCGGACCTTGATACCCACTTAGAGCAGCACAAACGTAAGCAAACACCTTTCAAGTGTATTGCATCGGTCATCACTGACGGGAACCCAGCATGGCTGACAACAAAGATTGTTCAAATCACAAAGGCTTCTTTGAGTATGGCAGGAAAGTTCTGGTGGTCCATAGTATGACACCGGTTGGTATCGACTTCTGCCGATAACACACTGACCCCAGACAGGGCAATTTGGTTGCAGCCATCATATCCCAATATGATATTATTATTGTCTGCATCATTGCGGAGGAACTCAAGGAACGTGTTGTGGATGTCCATATCTCACCTATTTCCTTGCCTCATCACTCAGTTGTGCCAAGCATCCAAGGTACTCGAGATTCCAGAGGTCGATAGGAATTCACATGCTATAAGTTTCTAGGATATCACCCTTATTCGGGATATGACTAACCCTATGGCAAGGGGTAGGGCCCACTTTACTGCATCTAGCAGTACTATCTTCCCCGAGCCTTATGGAGATATGGCAGCTGATGTGTTGGTTGTGTTTGATGATATGGCTGCCACTACTTTTACCCCATCAGCCACTGTACTTGGTCCATCTATATCAGCTCATACTACACCATCTAATGAGCCAGGTCCTTCATTCTTCTTCACCAGCAAGTTTTTCAGCAAGGTAGCTAAAATAGTCTTTCATGCAGATCAAGCGGTTCTCGAACTCCATAAAACCTTTGATCCATAGAGAAATAGCTGATATGTTGGCCCCTTTTCTGAGTTCTATTGATTGGATGAATGCCCGCTTAGACAGGATAGAGATAAGAGTGAATGAGCAGCTGCGTACATTGACTGCGCCAGACCTTATAGCCATATTGACTGAGCTTGCAAATGCCAAAGCCAATATTAAGGCATTTCAGAAGCAGCAGGTTTGAACATTCAGTTGCCACAGGTTGGGACCACTAAAGAGGACTCGTTCATTGACTTATTGGCACACTCCCCCCTCGTGATCAGGCAGCACCGGTTACTAAACCTACTAAAAAGAGAAAGAGAAAAGATAAAAAGGTTCAGGAAGAGGGGGAGGATGCCCCATTGAGTCCAAAATTGCAGAAGAAAAAGGAAGACAAAGCTGAGAAGAAGAGACCAAAGAGAGAAGCAGTGGTGATTAAAGAATCTCGAGCCGCCCAGCAAATTCATGTTGATTCCATTGGTACTGGTGGCTCGATAAGTGGTGTAGTGGGCGCCACAGATGAAACATTTTTAGACCCTATTCTGGGAGTTTGTAGTAATGATGTTGCTCGAGCAGCTGGTGATGTTAAGAGGTCTGTGGAGGAGGCCTCTATTATAGTTACGACTGCGGGCACCGATCCAGCGGGCTCGATTACGACTACACCCAATGACCGCGCTTAGTCGCCACAGGTATGCCCTATTATCTCTCATTTTACTATTTTTCTAGTGCAGTTGGGATAATGCACAATCCTTCTTGATGGGGTGGGGGCATCTTGGTCATTTAGGTTGTTTTGTAGAGTGTTTTGGCAAAGTCTGAGTAGCCAAAACACTCACATCATGCCACGACGTTAAATCAGGTATTGCATGGGAGGCAACCCATGACGGTATCTAAATGATACCCGAGTCCTTGGGGTTTTCTTGCATGTGTTCTTTCCCTAAGGACCTTTAATTTTTGTTAAACCAGCATTTTTAGTATAGGTTGTGTGTAGTAAAAGAAGAAAAGGAACTTAGCGCAGTCTATGGTATGATTTTGAACTGGATTTTGATTGAAAAATGGAGACCCCTCCAAATTTTTGTGTGAGCATGAGATTATCTGGTTTTGATAAACTGACCACTATGGATCTGTGCATGACATTATGTTAATCGATCTTATGAATAGCTTAAGCTAGAGTATGAACCTGATAGTTAGCATGTGATTGTTGTACTCTATGCCATGTGTGTGTGAGCTGCATTCGTACTGTTCTTGCATTGTGTGCCAATCTTGAACTTGCCCAGTTAGTCTTGCCTAGGTTGTAGGATAGTTGGTTAGGAAAGGATTATAGGCCATTTTTAAAATAGTCCACTTCAGCCTAAATGATCGTCCAAATGATTTGAATACCCATTGATCCCTGATGTTGAGCCTAAATTGACCCTTTTTGTGGTTTAGCCTAATCACCTTCCCCATTTTCTATGAACTTTCAGTTTAGACCTGGTCCCTCCTTGGACATTGTGCTCCTCAGCTCAGGAAAATCACCTAATTTGAGGGTGGCTACTCTGAAGGTAAGTATGAAATATGGGGTATAAAAAGAAAAGGTTAGTGATAAATAGGGAAATAACGGGTGTGGCAGATATGCTAGAAAAAAAAAAGAAAAAAAAAGAGAAATATGTGATGAAAAGTTTAGTCTAAAATAAAAGCCGCACCCGTCACTTGATGAAAAAGGAGGAATAAAAAGGGAGAAAAAGGGAGGAAAGAATAAAGTTGGTCTGAAAAGTGAAAGAAACATAGTGTAGTGTCAAAAAGGGTTTAGTTACTATTTTCCATATCTACCATACCCATCCCCAAGCCTACGTTACAAGCCGAGTAAAGTCCTATAGTGATCCTAACCTAACTGTTCAAAAGTCGAGGCATAGAAAATAAGAGCAAGCTTATGGTATTATGCATGCATTGCCTGAACATCTTTGTGAGTGTGAGTGTTCTAGTTCAGTCTCGGATATTTTGATTGTATTATTGTGTGAGTGAGACTTCCTTGTGGTGAGGGCATTAGATTTACATTCACTGTTGGCTGTTTAGGTATGTCTCATATGTGTATGCTAAGTTATCAGTTGATACCATAATGTCATCCATGGATCCTCTTGTGTTGTTTTGATAGACGGAACTTGTGCACTTGTTTGTAGTGAGAAGGATGGGGATACTTGTTGTGAGCTTAATTGCTAAATCACATGACTGCCGAAGTTCCTAGTTTTCTCTTACTAAAGCATTATTTTAGGATGGTTTTCTGTTGTCGCTTGAGGACAAGCAACAATCTTAAGTTGAGGGTGTTGATGTGATGTAGAAGTACGTCACTTTTCACACTTAATATTTAGGATTGTCGCAAGTTCTTTAGCATTTTATTGGTAGAATTTGATGTTTTTTGTTAAATGTGCATGAAAATGGATCCTAGAGCAAAATACTAGAAATTGAGCTAAACAAAGAAGGCTACAGAGATGATGGATTACTTGACGGTCTGTGGTTCTGGACCACGGACCCATCCTGTTAACTCATACAACAAAGTTTAGAAATTGTGCAAGTCTGGAAGAATAGCACGAGTCAGTCTACAAGTCGTGGTTTCAAACCACGACCCATCTTATCTCCTCGTAGACCAGAGGTACTGCAGAGGTGCAAAAACAAGAGCAGGAAGCACAGCTTATAGTATGAACTGTACTACCAAAGTACGACCCGTCCTATTGGACTCGTGGTCACTGATCATAGAAAGCACAAGAAGGGACCAAGAAACCACGAGTCAAGAGATGAACCGCCATTCAGAAGTACGACTCGTGGTTCCACCCGTAGTTTCGCATGACAGAAGATATTGACCATCCAGGACCACGGTTGACCTTAGAAGACCATGAACCGTCATTTGGAATGACGGTTCATCATCTAATTTGTGTTCCCTGTCGAGTTCAGTTTCCTAGTTTTGTTAGGACAGGATTTCTATTGTCTATAAATACTTTTCCTAGGTTTTATTTTACGTTTTATGCTCATTACTTTGTAGGAAATACTTTCGAAACATTGTGATCTTGGTTTATTCTTGGTTTTGAGAGTTATACACATTGATAGTTCATTGTTCTTACTTCCATCTTCATCTATTCAAGTTCGCAGATTTCTTTACTTCTTATTGTAAGTATATGATCATGAATGCACCAATAACTTCTGATTGTTTACTTATAAACATGAGTAGCTAAATCCACAACTAGGGTTGTGAGAACCATGAAGGATTAACGAAGTAGGCAAAGTACTTGGTATTCTAGGGCAGTGTTTATGCATGTATTGTTCTTCCCTTCGTTTTGATTGCTTTTTAACGGTGGCCAATGTTAGAACTCGCCTTATCCTTACTTGCCAGACCAAGGAAGTAACGGATGGAAAAAGGGTTGTTTAACGACGGAGATTTGAGGCTATCAACCCTCATCTAATAGCTTGAGCTTGTCCGGGAATAGCTAATCTGGGATCCAGGGTAAAGGTTAGTAAATCATACACCCACGGTCGGACCAAGGTGTGTGGTGAAATTCATCTATCTGTTGGACCAAGTATTTAGGTGAACCTAACTTACCGATTCTGCATTCTAAGCACCAAGCTACTTTACTAATTACAAACGCCTTACTAAGTTATGATCTCATGGGGAACACTACCCTAGTCGCTTCTCTCATTGATTATAACTCTTAAAACTGTCACGTGTTACTTGTTTAAATTATAGTTACAATTAGTACTTGTCACTTAAAACCCCCCTTTCAAGGGAAATAAATGGCTAACAGCGCAAGTAAACACTAATCGACCATAGTCCTACCATATTCACAGGATCGACCCCAACCTTCATTGGGTTCTATGTTTGAACAGCGACCACTTACGCTTCTAAAAGGAGGTGTAATTTGGGCGTATCAGTACCCCAGATGACTTAGTTGAGGTCAATTCATGATTAAGCCTTATGAAAAATTGGTGTTGTTGCCTAGATCCTATGCATTCCACAGGTGTTGCTCTACGAGTCACATACGTAACACATAGAAAAACAAGGAATTGAAAAATTCCAACTATTTCCTTATGCATTTTGCATGCGACCCGTATATCTCTGCGTGCAAAATACACAAGGCTCCACACATCGTTGAGAAAGTTTTCAGGTCACTGAGTTGAGGGCCAAAGGCCTGTGCGACATGCACAAAGGTTGGTACGAATCGCACCTACCTTCACACCCTGTAGAAAAAATTCCCTCAGGTTTTTTATTACATGTGTGACACCAAGTGTGACGCATACTTTGTCAAGTGTGGTCTGCACGTGAATCACACATGTCATTAGTCACCTGATGAGTTTTTCTTCTCTTTTGCATTCCATTTAAATTTTTTTGGTTAACTTCTTGTAGCATTTTCTTCTTTCAAATACCTCAAAAATACAAAAAGATTTTGCTATTTCCTTTGAGTTATCACAATCTTCGTGTGCAGACTGTTTTCTGGACGGGGAAATTTAGGCCACAGTTCAAGGAGGCCACCAGCTCATCCTACCTCCTCTTCTGCACCAAAAGGTAAGAAGAAAGCCTTAGTTGCTCCCACAGAACCTCCTCCCATGCAAGTTTCCAAGGAGGAAAGAATTATCTTCGATGTAGAAGGTATGAAGGCCATCTATGATAGAGACAAGAAAATAACCTTCAACCCGGAGCTTAGCTTCAAATTGGCAGTAGTTAGGGATGATTTGCCTAGTATCCCTCACCAGTTTGCCACCCGCCAATCGTATCCATTCCAAGAAGTGCCCAAAGATTATTTTAAGGAGGTGGTTCGTGAATTCCTTGCCTCCTATCAGGCCAAGCAAGATTCTATGGGGTACAAGGGCAACGTAGAGGAATTCCCTTGCTTAGACTCAGTCATGGTTCGGGGTAATAAAATCCCCATCACCCCCACTACTATAAATACCATCTATTAGGGTAACCCAATTGAACCTGCACCAGCACTTGGGGCCAAGTTGTTTGCTGAGACAAAGCCACTTGACTTGGAGCCACCATCATTCCTTCTAGAACTCCCTTCTGTGCCACTATGGGGGATACTATTCCACATTAGATTCTATATTTGAGGCACGCCTATGGTATGACTTTGTCAACTCTAGATTCTTCCCTTCTCGGAATGATCAAAAGGTTATCCATGATAGGGTCATTTTGGTTGCTACTATCATGTCAGGGGAGCACATTAACTTTGGAGAGATAGCGGCTGTAATTCATTCTCCTATCCTGTCCTTATTAGCAAAATATATTCTAAGGCTAGAATGTCATACTTTGACTATGATGACCCTACCCCTGCCACTGGTGTACTTGACCTCGCAAAGAAGACAGATATAGATGCCCCTAGAATGAAGAGGCACAGAATGCAGCCTTTTGAAGATGTTAAGGTTGAGGACACCGTTGTTGAGCATGATGCCTCCTCTCCTTCTGGCTCAGACTCAGATGCACTTACTCCCGCAGAGTCGAGAAATCCTACTGTTGCTACCCTTACTGGTACTTCACCCTCATCATCTACCCCGTCCTCAGCCAAATTTCAAAAGCTGGTCAACATGACCTTCTCACATGATAGGCAGTTAACTGACCTGGCTGACAGGTTTCCCGATCTGATTCAGAAAGCAGTAGAGAAGGCAATAAAAGGGTTGGTGAGTAGTGTGACCACTCTATGCATGAGGGTGGATTCCATTGAGGGTGCTGTGAAAGATCTCTGAAAGGACTTTGACAAAGCCAAAGGGAAGGCACCGATTGGTGATGCAGATTTGAGTGCTTTGGATGTGGCCATGACATAGCCCCGTCACACTCCCGGTCCCATGGATGAGTTGTTCGCTACATATGATGATGAGGATGAGGAGTTGTGTTGTGTTCTAATGTACACGCAAGTGTATGTGGTCGTACAAGTAATATAGGATTGAGAGTCAGATATCGTACCCACAGGGATTTGTTGATTAAGTATTTTACTAAATTAAACTAGTTCTAATTATTTATTCAAGCGGTAAATCTCAAAGAAATATTTATTAACTAAAGAAAAAAGAAGAAGTAAACTAATGAATAATTAACCAAATAAAGAGCAGGTTTTTACATAATCAGTGTGATGAAAATCGATCTAGGATTATGAATTCGCTAACAATCATGTTGAGTAAGTAGTTTTCTTGACTTGTTTGTTTATCTAATTGTAGATTTACGGGGTTAATAACATAATTATGGTCTTCCGAACCTCTAATCGTCTATCCAGAATAGCTTCACAACTACATCATTGAACGGGGATGTGATATCCTATTTCGAACACATTTATATGTCTTCTCATTTTGTAACCAAGTAAGGTGATCTAGGTATATTCTTATCCTAGCTGTAAATCAAGTCTTTGTTTTACCATTAACAAGATCTTACTCCCTATATACTTCGTTCTATCTCAATTATTCTTCTTTCGAGTTCACAAAGAGAATATATATTTATTTTAATGGTAGCTAAGCATTAAAATAGTAAGCACGAGAATATGAGAACAACTAGTATGATAGTCTTCACAAATTAAATCAATTGTCTATTAATAATCATGTAGTTAGCTATCATAATCCTAGAATGAGAAGTTTAACTCCACATAGACATGGAGCAATTACAATGATTCATCCAAAGAAAAATGTAAGAATATATAATAAAGAAAAAGAAAAAGAATAAATCAAAATTCTTCGGCCTTCACGGCGGCTCCTAGCTCTTCTTAGGTCAAAAGTTATGAAAAAATTATTCTCACGAAATATTTATAGGTGTAGAAAAAAAACCTCAAATAAAATAACTAAATCCAAAATGAATTGAGAGAAATCAGATTCGGATAAATTCTTGCGCGCTGCCTTACAGTTCGCTGCTATTCTTGGTGTCTTTAAATGCTGCCACGTGTGCAGTGATTGTTTAAATTCTCTTGCAATTCAACATATATATATAAATAATAGTATTATATTACAATTCTTCCATTAAGTTGTCAGCTTGATTTTCTTATATGATTTCTCATTTTTAATTTGTTTCTTCTCCAAATTTCTTCCTCTTCACACCACTTTATTCCTACAAATAAAAATATCCAACATAAGAATAATTCATAAAATTAATGCTCAAAAATAATAATGAAAAAATTAAATATAAGGCAAATAATAATTAAATATATATACTTTTGGTCTCACATCACCACCCCACACTTTTTTTCATCCTCGAGCAAGCATTAAAGCTCATCTCAAAATATCAAATTAGAAATATCACCACTTTGGTTGATACAAATAATTAGGCCATGTAACAATTATATCATCAAGTACACTTCTCGGTCATTGGGCATGATATACAATTAAAAAAATAGACTTCCTACTTCCTAACCTCAAAGATAGACTATAACTTATCAAATTTAAGCTTGCTCACCTATTTTATCAAAGAAAACTAATAAAATCACTTATCTATCATAAAACAAGTGCCCTCACAAGAAGAAATAATTCACACACTCGATATAAAAAAAAAATTGAATATAAATTAAGGACTTCGCATGAAAGAATAACTCTCTCACTCACAAATGAATTCACATGTATGTACAAAGAACCATAGGCTTACCCATTATGTACATCTCCACTAATTAAGCATGATCGAATAGAATCAAATAGGACTTTAACGGATTGTAATGTTGGCTAGGAGATGCGTAGGAAAACTATATAATAGTGACTTACACTTTCCTAAGCACTTTGCATTTTTTTTAGATTTCATCACCCATTATTTTCATTACTTATTTTTTCAGCCCTCTCTTCAAAAAAAAATTTACTAGTTTTCTCATCTTATCAAGAACGTTTCAATCATCATTTTCTTTTCAAGGGGTTCTCTTTTTTTATGTCACATTCTCTTTTTTATGTCACATTCTTTCGAAGAGGTCCTTTTCATCACTTTGTAGCTATTATTGGTCACATTTTTCACTCAACTACCCTTTTCTTTAAATTTAATAATTTAAACACAGGCCATGCTAGAGTGCTCAAGAAAGCAGGGTGCAAAAAAGTAGGGATTCAACCAAAGGATTATGGAAAAAATACGGCTATCAAACCAAAGGCTACAAGCTCAAAGGAGCTATTAGTGATATAATATCTGAAAAGGCTAAAATTTACAAGACAAATCAAAGAAAGTCTATTATCATATTCTAAATAAAGCAACACTTTTTATTTTGGCTTCAATAACATGCAGGGCAAGTTCTAGACTAAAATACAAAACATGAAATATACAAGAATCCTCACCACACATGGCACAAATCTCAATCAAAATGGATCAATTCTACTTCTAAGACAAACAAGGTCATAACAAACTATAAAATAAGAATAAGTTATATACAAAGTCACAAAAAATTTGCTAATTTATTAAAACTCAAGCACTCACACGAAAGTACTACTCAAGATCAGTCCTAAGTATGCTAGTATAAAACAAGTACAAAGGTCTTTTCTTTTCTCTCCTAAAAAAATTAAAAAAAACTACTCCTAAAGAAATAAAATAAAAAAGTAAAATAATTAAATAAAAATAAAAATTATTTTAAAAAATAAAAATTACCCGGTTCAAAGAGTCCCCCTTCGAAAAAAGACCGAGGCCATAAGAAAAACCAAGGGGTGGATGAGATATGCCACTTAAAAGCTAAAATTTTAAAAAAAAAACTTTTTTGTATTTTATTTAACGCAAATAAAAAAAATTGTATGGCATACTCACCCTTAACTCACAAATATTCGAAGATTTCTCACCCCACACTTAAAATCATGCTTTGTCTGCAAAGCAATTTGTAGAAAAAAGATGAAGAAGAAGGGTGAGAGATATTTCCTGAGGCCCTCTAAGGCCTAGCTAACAGTATATTTCCTCATAATTTTCATCAAGAATTATGTGATCCCACACTTACGTTCAACCATGCTCCTTATCTTCAAATTCGTCTACTCAGACTTCTCTTAATCTGCAAAAATAAAAACAAGAAAAAAAAATATAATCTTATAAAAAATAAAAATAAGAAGTTACACTACAAATTGGGTTGCCTCCCAATAAGCGCCTAATTTAACGTCGCGGTACGACACCATCAATTTCACCACTTTTCTTTCCACTTAGAAGATATGAATTACACCCCTAATTTTGCATTAATTTTTTTGCTCAGCTGAAGAGGCAGTGGTATAAATATGAAGGACCCAAGGAATAGATGTCGCATTCTGCACTTCTTGATCCTAAGATGAGGAATGTAATTTTTCAATTTTGGCACAATAAATTCAAGAATATAGACACATTGTTCCTCTTTCTTATAGCCTTTCATAGGTTTAGATGGCTCGATTAATATCTCACTATCTAAACATAATATGAAAAAATGATTGGAATGAGACCCAATACGTCCTAATTCATGAATTGTATTATTATTTACATCCTCATATTCCCAAAAATTAGAGTCTTTAAAAATATTATTATCTACTTCCACACATAGCTGTAGTGTACTTTTCTCAATAGTGACAACATCAATAAAAGTATGATTGAGTAGTTGGCCCTCCAATTTTAGCTCATTAAGTTGGCTTATTAGCATCTTTTCTTCCTCACACAACTCATAACTAAATTGTTGTACATCAAACGTATTAACCTTTGCACTCAACTCATCTTTTAAGTTGTGAATATCCAAGCCAAACTTGTCAACCTCTTGAATGAGCTTCACCCGTCCTTCTATGAAGTGTGTCATCCCATATATCATTGTCTTATAGAAATCCCCAAGTTGATCTAATATTTTTCTGCAATGATCCATACTATAAAACTAATAAAGATTTTTAGAATGATCACAAGTTCTCGGGGTAGGATAACAATACTTGGGATAACTTAAGCAATGACTACCACAAAATCACAAGATAGAGATGGTGCACACAACTCACTCTCTGAAATATATTGGCAATGTTGTCAAAGGTGGAGTCCTCTACAATAAGGACAAGGATCAATAAAATAGGAATACCTATCACTCCACACTTTTTTAGATGTCATCTCAAGAAGAATAGTAAAATATATTTAAAAAGAATTATTTGTACAAAAAATAATAAAATATATATATATACAAAAACTCAAATAAATAAATAAAAAATCTAACTTAGATAAATAATTAATTATGTTCCCGGCAATGGCGCCAAAAACTTGTTGCGTACTAATACACACGCAAGTGTACGTGATCGTACAAGTAATATAGGATTGAGAGTTCAGATATTGTACTCACAGGGACTTGTCGATTAAGTATTTTACTAAATTAAACTAGTTCTAATTATTTATTCAAGCAGTAAATCTCAAAGAAATATTTATTAACTAAAGAAATAAAAGAGAAGTTAACTAATGAACAATTAACCAAATAAAGAGTAGGTTTTTACGTAATCAATGTGATGAAAATCAATCTAGGATTATGAATTCTCTAACAATCATGTTGAGTAAGCAATTTCATTGACTTATTTGTTTATCTAATTGTTAATTTACTGGGTTAATAACATAATTATGGTCTTCAGAACTTTTAATCATCTATCAAGAATAGTCTCACAACTACATCATTGAGCGGGGATGTAACATCTTATTCCGAACGTATTTATATGTCTTTTTATTTCGTAATCAAGTAAGGTGATCTAGGTATATTCCTATCCTAGCTGCAAATCAAGTCTTTGTTTTACCATTAATAAGATCTTAATCTCTATATTATTTTTTCTATCCCAATGATTCTTCTTCCGAGTTCACAAAGAGAATATATATTTATTTTAATGGTATCTAAGCATTAAAATAGTAAGCACAAGAATATGAGAATAACTAATATGATAATCTTCACAAATCGAATTAATTGTCTACTAAACAATCATGTAGTTAGCTATCATAATCCTAGAACAAAAAATTTAACTCCATATATACATGGAGCAATTACAATAATTCATTCAAAGAAAAACGTAAAAAAAAAAAGAAAAAAAATGAATAAATCAAAATTTCCCAATCTTCACGGCGACTCCTAACTCTTTGTAGTTTAAAAGTTATGAAAAAAATTATTCTCATAAAATATTTATAGGTGTAGAAAAAAATTCTCAAATAAAATAACTGAATACAAAATATATTGAGAGAAATCAGATTCGGACAAATTCCTGCGCGCCGCCTTATAGTTCGTTATCATTCTTGGTGTCTTTAAAATCTTGCCACGTGTGCAGTGACTATTTTAGTTCTCTTGCAATTCACATACATATAATGATATAAATAATAATATTATATTGAAATTCTTCTATTAAGTTGCTTGCTTGATTTCTTTATATAATTTCTCGTTTTTAATTTGTTTCTTCTCTGAATTTCTTCCTCTTCACACCACTTTAATCCTACAAATAAAAATACCATCATAAGAATAATTCATAAAATCAATACTTAAAAATGATAACAAAAATATTAAATATGAGGTAAATAATAATTAAATATCTGTACTTTTGGCCTCACATCAAGTTAGCTGATTATCAGGATCCAGAGTTCCAGCGGGTGATCATAGAGTCGCAACATACTGCCCATTCCCGCTAAGGCGGAGCAAGTTCCAGTACAGAGGTGGTGGAGCATGATGATGATAAGAAGTAGCCTTACAGGGAGTTTTTGCATCCTTTTCTTTATGTTTGAGCTTAAACATTGAGGGCAATGCTTTATTTTTGTGAGGGAGGTGGTGCATTTTGGTTAATGTTGTTGGTTGCTCGTGTTGGGCTTTGAGATGTTATTTTTTATTGACCTTGTCGAGCCTTGATATTTTATTTTCCTGCTAGACATTTTATTTGGCCCTTGTCGGACATGTTTGAATGATTGTACTGCTCTTGTCGGGCCTTTTATTTCTAGTGCTTAAACTGTGCCCTCGCCAGGCTTCTTATGTTTATGTGTTTTTGAATGCGATATCACTGAGTTGATCCTACACGATCCACTATTTCACTACCCGTGCCTTGAAAATGTGCTTAGTGCCTATGTCAAGGCTTGATTTCAAATGATTCATGAGCGCCTTTATTTTGATTGTCTTGTTAATAGTAGATTAGTAAAGTAACTCCAAGAGTTTTTTTCATACCACGATTCTTTCACAAGGAGCAAATTTCTTTCTTTTATTTTCTTCTGTTTATTTTTGTGTTGAACCGGGTTTGTGTTTCCCTATAATAGATTGAGAGGTGACTTTCTTAAGAGAAAATGTCAAGTTTTAGTTTAAAATTGAGTCTGTGTGATGCTTGTCTCGAAATGGACCTACCAAAAAAAATCTTGGCAAGAAATATTTGGCAAATTAAAGGAAAGACAGAAAATGATTTTGAGTAAAGCATTCTCTTGTCATGAATTGCACACTCCCTGTTTTGCTTGATTGACTCACAAACGAGTGTGTATAAGAACTCAGAATAGCTTGTCAAAAGCCATTTGTCCCAATTGATTGTGAGACTAATTATGAACCCTTGTGTTGTGATTCTTTGTGTGGAAAGGTTGTACTTCATTCTTGTGTGCATGTTTTGTCTAGAACTTACTCCAAATGTGATTCAAGGCAAAATCCTAGATTTAACCGAGCTTGGAAGATGACCTTTGGACCTTTTTGAATAGTCACTTCACCCAAATTGACCTCCCTTTACATTGACCCTAGTAAGCCTCCTTGATCTTGTGACCTTTCTTTGACACCTTGTTTGAAACCTTAACTCCTCTTGGAACCTCAATTTTTGCACCCATCCTCCCTAATGGATCGAAAGTGAATTGTATGCTAAAGGCCTAAGTTTAGAGGGGAATTTAAATAATAACATAGGCAAAAGCCTATGTTTGGGGGTTATGCTCTAATGTGGAGAAGAAAAGGGATGCGTTCAATGCAAGGTAGCACCATATGCTAGAAATGAAAATTGCTTCAAATTGTCCAATCAAATGAACAAAATGAAAAGAAAAGAAGGAAGTGGTGCTACCAAGTAAAGGTGATAAAGGGATTTTAATGATCAAGTTGAAGGAGAACTTTGGGTTGTGAGAGGGAGAAATAAGGTGAAGTAATTGTTTGAAAATGGGAGCGGTGTGTTGAATGATCACAAAGAGCGTTAGGGAGGTTTAGTCACTTGAACCAAATGCAATCCTCACCTTATCCCTATCCAACATCGTAACCTGCAAGACCTTAGTGATTCCTAGCTTGGTAACTCTACATTAGCGGCAAATTAGATACAGGGGTAGGTTATGGTTCAATGCGTGTGCACTCGAACTTCCTTGAGAGAGTGAGAGTCTTTTTGGTTCTCTTATAATCCCTTGTTATTGTGAATTGCATGATTATGAGTGAGATTGTCTCTTGTGGTGAGTGTCATAGCACGCTTGAAATTCATTATGAAGTCTCTATTTCAATTGAGAGGAATGAATAAGACAAGTTGTGTGTCGAATCTCAAGGCAAAGCTTGAATATCGTGCTTTGAATAAAAAAATTCCCTTGTTTGTGAATGAGAAAAGAAGTCCTTTGATAAATGTTTTGAAATGAGAACTTGCCTCGAGAATATGGTGATCCAAATTGATATGAGCATTTTTGTTTGAGTCTTTTGTTTGTAGTTTTCTTAGTTTTTAGAGTCTAGATAAATTGTGTGTACACCCTGTGTGTTTTAGAGCATAATTCATTTCTTACTTTGTGAGTATCTTGCTTGAGGACAAGCAATAGTTCAATTTTGGAGGTTTGATAAGTTGGTAATCTATCAACTTATTGAGCCTTTATTCATTAATTATTGCATATTTTGATAAGATTTAGAGGTACTTATTGCCTTTATTGATAAAAATACAGGCACTCTTGGTCAAAAGTAGAAAACAAAGGAATTGGATCCAAAGAGCTCCAAAAGAGTTGAAGTGTGAAGGTGATCAAAAACAAGGAAGAATCTGCCGAAAGGTGCGACCGTTGTGCAATCTGCACAATGCTATGTACGGTCCGCACCTCTCTTCGCACTTTACCACCTCACCAACTGAAGTTACTAGTTGAAGGACAGGCAACATGCGACACGCACAATATGTGGTGCAACCACACATCGCGTCGCACCACGCTCGAAGGGTATTTTTGTCAAATTTAAAGTGATACATTGGAAAGCTTCTAAAACCCAATTTTGGGTGTGTACCTGATAGTATCTGAATATAATTTTCAGTTTTTTACTTTTCTCAACACCCAAGGAAGATATTGAGAGTGTACTCTTCTCCCTTTATTTTCCCCACTTAGAATTCACCATTTTTGTAAGATTTAAGCTTGGATTTGGAGTTTTGCTTATTTATGAAAGGATTTATGAGTTACCCAATTGGTATAGCTTCTTATTTCCTTAACATGAGTAGCTAAATTCCTTGTCTAGGGGTATGTGCATGATGGGTATTTGAATTTGGGTATGGGTCTTATTTAATTGTGCTTATTATTGATGAATTGATATGGGTCTATTGAATTCCTCAAGTTTTAATCATAAAATTGATGGTTGCTAACATTAATTGAGTTTTCTTAATTGTGTTATTGCTTGAAAGAGGAGTTCATAATGCGGATAGGAATTCAATAGTGGGAATTTAGGGTTTCCACTTTAGATTGAGGCTAGAAATAGCTTAATCGATGGAAACTCTCATCTAAGAGTCTAAGCTAGAATAGTATGACTTTTCCAAGTAATTGAATTTGTTGGTTTGTGTTAAAACCTATGGTGCTTGAACAAAGATCATATGATATATATTTGGAGGATTGAGAGATTACTGAATATGACTAAAACCAATGCTACCCATATCATTAATCAAAAATTTGCGTAATTAATCAAGTACCCTAACCCTTTGAACAATCCCATCAGAAGCATACCCCTAGTCTTCCATCTTATAGACTACAAATCTCGTGTTTTATTGCTAACTTGTGTCCAATTCCCCAAATCTTTACTTTTAAGTTGTTTGAGTATTTACTCTTTTTGTGATTATTACTCGACGGTCTCTAGGTGATTCACTACTCCACTCTCTGTGGATTTGACCTCGACACTCATTGGGTTAATTATTTGTTTTTCTCTGACAATCGCTACCACCTCCTTTGGGAGAATGCTTTTGAGCGCCATCAGTACACTTGGAGCTTCCTCCTCGATCTCAATAGCAATTTGGGAAGGAAACTTTGCTTTGTCCTACTCCTCATCTAAGCTATCATCATCAACAATCACATTGGGTACACTAAGCTTCAGCCCAATATTCGGACTCTCATCACTCTTTTTCTCAATCACAAATTCCTCTTCTATCTTGTCATCTCGCTCTCTCATGACTTCTATGGTTGGTTTCCTCACACCACTAAGCATTTTTCTACTTCGATTCACAATTGCCATCACATGGCCATCATTTTTTGGATTCGCAAGAGTGTCACTTGGAAGAGTACCTTTCAAATGAGGGTTCATTTGAGAAGAGAGATGGTTCATTTGAGCCTCTAAGTGCTTGATTGATGCCGAATATGAACTCACCATTTGATAAAGAGTATATACCTCACTTTTTAAGTCTTTCACCCTACTATCCATAGATTCAACTTTTTTTCAACACTTGAGATAACATGTATTCAAACTTGGAATGTATGGGGTTACTCACACTTGGGTTGTATGGATACACATCGCCTTTTGGAGGAGAAACCTAAGGATTAGCATTATGGTGACTATAATGATCATCGTCTTTCTCAAATTCTCTCTATTGACCTTCACGGTCTCTACCTTGCTCTCTATCCCTCCATTAAGGGCCCTTGTCTTGGTCCAACCTTGATTCTAATCTCTCGGATGTGAAGGACCTTGGTTGGTACCTTGATATTCGAGTCGAGAACCTGATGCTAGAAAACAAAGCTCCTCATCTCCCAATGCATGAGTACCAACTCTATCATGATCATTCAAACCATAAGTACCCACGGTGTTGACACTCTTGGTCTCGGCTCCCATAATATTTTTGGCCAATAAATTGATTTGTGTCATCATTTTGGCCATGGTCTCATCTCTTTCCTCCTATTTTTTCCTCATCTCACTCATTATAATAGAGGAAGTAACACTCGGTGAAACATCGGCTTCTCTACTATGCCACGCCCTATTGGTTTTTGTCATTTGATCTTAGAGGGCTGCAGCAAGACCATAGTTTTGGTCCATAAGTGTCCCACCCACAATGTTATTCACCAATGATTTATTCATAGAGTCTAGAGCTCTATAGAATCTTTGAAGGAGAACATTTTATGGCAATCCATGGTTTGGACATAATAGAAGTTTTTTCTTGAATCTTAGCCATGCTTCATGCAATGGCTCATCCGGTAGTTTTCGAAAGTTGGTGATATCATCCCTTAGCTGCATCATCCGAGAAGGTGGAGAATCTCACCAATAAGGCTTCTATAAGTCAATTCTATATTGTAATAAAGCCCTCCGGGAGCTTTTCAATCCACGTTGTTGCTTCCCTCGTAAGGGAGAAAGGGAATAATCGGAGTCAGATTAACTCTTGGGATATATTGTTGATATTGAAAGGCTGTCATATTTCAACAAAGTTTCGGATATGCCGGTTGTCATCTTCATGAGCCAGCCCTCTAAAGAGTCTTTTCATTTGTATCAAATGAAGCATCATGATCGTCACATGGAACACAACATTTCCAAAGGTTGGGGATAGGCGGATTACACCTACAACACCATGTACTATGGTTCCATCTTCCACGTTCATAAATCCATCAACACTCTCTTGGTCACCCATTTGACTCATAGGCAACTTGTTCACAACAACACAAACAACAAAAAAGTAAAAGATAACAAACACTCAACAAAAGTGAACTAAATGACAATCAAATAGCAAATCAAGAACCATTCCCTGGCAACGGTGCCATTTTTGATGACGTTCAAAATCACTCTCCCGTAGGAGGTGGTAACAATTATCTTACAAAACAATAAATAAACTCAATGGATGTCGAGGTCATATCCATGGAGAATGGAGTAATAATTCACCAATAAATTATCGAATAACAACTACTAGAGCGAGTAAGTGTTCAAGTAAACAAAAGTTAAAATTGGGGAAAAAATATTGGGAAGTAACAATATCGCAATTTCAACACGAGAACAATCGTAAATACAATTTGATGATCAAGAGAAGGAATACTAGGGGTATGATTTCGATGGGGTTCTACAATGGCTAAGGAATTGATTAACCATGCAAACTTTCGATTATAGGTATGGGTAGCTTGGTTCTAGCTATATTTGGTAGTCTTTCAACCCTCCAAATATATGTACCATGGCCTTTGCTCACTTGGGTAAACCAAACTATTTCTAGCTTCAATTTTTAGATGGAATTTTCCTTCGATCAAGCTATTTCTAGCCTTAATCTATGGTGTAAATCCCAAATCCCCACTATTGAATTCTTACCCAATTTATGAACTCCTCTTTCAAGCAAGAACAAAATGAAAAAACTCAATCAATGTTTGTAACCATCAATTTTATAATTAAACCTTGAAGAATTCAATAGACCCATACTAAATAATCAATTATAAGCACAATTAATCAACACCCATGCGCAAATTCAAACACCCATCATGCACATACCCCTAGAATAGGATTTAGTTGCTCATATTAAGGGAACAAGAGAATATACCAAATGGGTTTCCCAAAATTATATTCATAATAAGCTAATTTCAAATTCAAAGCTCAAAAATCTTAACAAATGGTGTTTTTCAATGAGGAAGAAGAAAAGAGAAAGTATACTCTCGATGCTCTTCCTTAGGGAAAGTACAAAACTGAATTGTATCTCAGGTACACACCCCAAAAAGGATTTTAGAACTTTCCCAAATACGTTGTCACTCCCCGAGGTTACCCCATAGACGTAACACGGGACTCGGGACCACAAGGATCCCAAGTTAACCCTTGGTCATAGCATTCTCAAGTAAACATAAAGGAAAACATAGCGGAAGCATCATAAGGGGATCCAAAATAGGAAACATAATCATAGATAGATAAGTCGAATAAGGAATATAACTCAAAGATTATCCCATAACATCTATGTCTGAAAAGCCTCTAAGACTAGCATAAAGAGTTGATAGGACAATACCCCAACTAACTCGATAATCTGAAAAGAAAGGGAACATAAAACTAGAGTAAAGTCTAGTCCTCGAACTATGAGGACTCACCAAGGCTGACTGAGGGTGGCCGGGAATTCTAGCCACGCATCTAAGAAGGGACACCTGAATCTGCATCATCAAAGGATGCAGCGCAATATGCGTTAGTAATGTGGAATATACTAAGTATGTGAGCAATTCATAAGTATGATAAAACATGCTTTAAAACGTACTTAAACATAACCCATACATAATAGAGTATCATGAGAAGATATCATAATGGAAAGCTGAATAATGGTACAAAAGCCAACTTCAAAATGATAGTTCATAAGAGAGTTCGTAAAGCTTAGAAAACTTAAAAAAACATACATACGAGAGTTTCTTATAACCGACATGAGACCATGTGAGATACATGGAGTCTAACTATATAACCCTAGTTAGCAAAGCTGACTTTGAACCTTGCCAAAGAACAATTACCATAACCAACTATATAACCCTAGTTGACAAAGCTGTCTTATTCCTCGCTAAGGCAAGGACACCATACATAAAGACGTGGATCCACTTTCATAAGCCTTTAAGGCACATCGTTTCATAACCTACGCTGGAAATGTAGTTTCTGGGACTATGGTTACTCTCACCCTGTCCAACTCGGTGCTAAATACTACTACCAAAACATGCACATATAGGTCATCATTTCATAGTGGCATCCTCTCATGCCAAATCTTATTCATAAAGCATTAAACACATCGGGTATCATGCAACTTTCATATCATAGTTCATAAAGCTTAGCATAGCCATAATTCAAAACATGCTTTTCTTTCTAAATTAATGCTTGAAGAATTAGGCATGCAATTTCATAAATACATAAGGCCATGATATCTAATCATGCCACATTTCTCTTGAACATATGCAATTTCATGGATTCATGCTAGAAATCAATTCTCATGCTTGGGCTTTTAAAATCAATGAAGGAATTATGAACAAATCATGTATAATCAATAAGAAACCATGAATTTAAACATAAAAACTGATTTCATAAATTTTCACTAATTTTGGATCAAAATCCTAATATCATAAGTTCATAATTCAACATAAGGATTGAGGATTTTTGGGCACAAGGGTGAAAGAACCCATTGTTGAAGACCCACATTCCTTAGAAGAAGATAACCCACTTCAATGGAAAGATTTAGGAGGCTTGAACTTGAAGCTTGGAGACTTGAAGCTTGGGAGGAACTTTTCCTTTTTGGGAGGTGAGTGAGGAGCTTAGAAGAGACTAAGGATAATATGGGTGAAAACCCCACTTGAAATAGTCAAAACGACTTCACTTAGTAGTTAAAAGTGTGGAAAATGACCAAAATACCCCTGGAATTTAATTAAGAAAACTGCCTTAAAGACCCGGCTTCAGGTTCCACTAGTCCCTCCCATGAACCGTAGAACTAATAACGGCTCATGGAATGGAGTCGTGGTTCCTGGGCAAAATTATAGGCTGCTGAAGATATTTTACGGCTCAACAGGATGATTCATGGAAACTTCCACGAGTCGTAGAACCTAGTCGTGGAAGTTAGGGAAATTGACTGACCTCTGATCAAGGTCCACGAGTAAACAGAATGACCCGTAGAAACTTCTACGAGTCATGGAAGGAACTCGTGGTTGTCAGACTTGTGGATGGTCTGTAGGACTGGAATCACGAGTCACTTCCACGACTCGTGGAACCTTCCACGACTCGTGGACTTGACCCATGGTCCCTGGAAGTCCAAAAATTTCTGCAAGTCTGAGTTTAAAAGTTGGATACATTTCTGGGGTGTCAAACCCCGAGGTTACCCCCTAGATTCAACAAATCTAGGTCCTCCCACTCAGGAGGGACTCCAGGCAAATCCTGGGGAAACACTTCTGGAAACTCATTCACAACAGGAACAGACTGAAGGGATGGGGTCTCAAACTCCATGTCCATGATCCGCACTATGTGATAAACATACCCCTTCGAAATCATCTTCCTAGCCTTAAGATAACATATGAAACGACCTTTTGAAGAAGGGGGACTACCTTGCTATTCTAAAATGGATTCATTAAGAAACTAGAAACTGACAACCCGAGTACGGCAATCAACAGAAGCATAACTTGCATACAACTAGTCCATACCAAGGATAACATCAAAATCAGTCATCTCCAACTCTGCTAGAATTGCTGAAGTAACTCTATCAAGGACTGATATCGGGCAATTTCGGTAGATTTTTTCGGCTAAGACTGACTCACCAACAGGGGTAGAAACATGAAAAGGTTCTAAAAGCAATTTTGGACGAATCTCAAACTTGCAAGCAACATAAGGGGTTAGAAAAGAAAAGGAGGCACCAGGGTCTAACAAAGCATATACATCAAGAGCGAAGACTTTTAACATACCAGTAACCACATCTGGAGAACTCTCCTGATCCTGATGGGAGGACATATCATAAAGGCGGTTCTGGCGCTGACCACCAGAACTAGAAGTTGTGCCCTATGGGGCTGGTCTACCTCCGAAAACTGCTAGGGTGGGCTGGGTCCTGCCTCCCTGCCCCTTTCTAACTAAAGGGCAATCCCTGATGCGATGTCCAACCTTACCATATTCGAAGCAGCCATCCGACATGGCCAAACACTCACCAACATGATTCTTTCCACATTTAACACAAGCTGGGTAGGAAGGTCCCTTAGCAACACTACCCTGAGACTGGGAATAGGAACCAGATCCTATACTACCCTGATCATGACGAGGCTTCTGATCCTGGGTAGGAGCACTAGCAGAAGAATGAATGGATCCTGATGACTTCTTCTGGAAAGAAGAGCGATGTCCACTTTCGGACCTGTGATGACCAAAACCTGATCCCTCGGATCTAACCCTCTTCTTCTTTCTTGCCATGTCATAAGCTTGTCACCCTCAATCTGATGGTCATGAGTCATGAGTTGGGAAATGTTCATATCACTCAACAACAAAGCAGACCTACACTCCTTCTTCACCACATCAGAAACCCCATATATAAACTTGCTCATTTGATCATGCGGGTCCGCTACAATGGAGGGAGCATACCTAGACAACTGAGTGAACTTCAGACTATACTCTTGCACCTAAATCGAGCCTTTTCTCAAGTTCACAAATTCCTCCACCTTTGTTTGCCTCAATTCTCGGGGAAATAACCTATCAAGGAAGGCCCTCTCAAAACACTCCCAAGTCATGGGGACCGCGTCCCTCACCCTAGTCTCCTTCCATTTTCGTAACCAAATGTGAGCTACATCCTTGAGTTGATAGGATGCAAGCTCCACAAAATCAACACCCACTACTTGCATAACCTCAAAGATCTTATTCACTTCATCAATAAAGTTGAGTGGGTCCTCACTCACTTTGGAACCCCAAAATTCAGGTGGGTTCATAAGGACAAAGTCACGAACTTGGGCCACTATCCCACCTTGAGGATGGGCGAGGGTAGGAGCCTGTTGATTTGCCTGAGTGGCCAAAGTCTGGGCTAGCAAATGGATGGCATTCCTAAACTCATCATTTGTGACATCGGGAATCGGGACTTGAGGAGCAGCATTTTGAGTGGCTCGGGCATCGGGGAGGCATAGTATAAAACGTATAAGATAAGGATTAGAGGAACATAGAGTTAAGCTCTATCACAAAACATAATCATGAAGGAAGTGAAGTTTTCTAAGACATCTCGTAGCTTCCCTCTCATATGTGTGGCGCGCTTCACACACATGAAAAAGACTCTACTCGATGTGGCTTTCAAACATCTTAGGACTCTTGAACCTTGGGCTCTGATACAAAGTTTGTCAAACCCCGAGGTTACCCCCTAGACGTAATACAGGACTCGGGACCACAAGGATCCCAAGCTAACCCTTGGTCATAATATTCTCAAGTAAACATAAAGGAAAACATAGTGGAAGCATCATAAGAGGATCCAAAATAAGAAACATAATCATAGATAGATAAGTTGAATAAGGAATATAACTCAAAGATCATCCCATAACATCTATGTCTGAAAATCCTCTAAGACTAGCATAAAGAGTTGATGGGACAATACCCCAACTAACTCGGCAATCTGAAAAGAAAGGGAACATAAAGCTAGAGTAAAGTCTAGTCCTCGAACTATGAGGACTCACCAAGGATGACTGAGGGTGGCCGAGAACTCTAGCCACGTATATGAGAAGGGAGACCTGAATCTGCATCATCAAAGGATGCAACGCTTTATGCGTCAGTACTGTGGAAAGTACTAAGTATGTGGGCAATGTATAAGTATGATAAAACATGCTTTAAAATGTACTTAAACATAACCCATACATAATAGAGTATCATGAGAAGATATCATAATGGAAAGCTGAATCATGGTACAAAAGCCAACTTCAAAATGATAGTTCATAAGAGAGTTCGTAAAGCTAAGAAAACTTAAAAAAACATACATACGAGAGTTTCTTATAACTGACATTAGACCATGTAAACTACATAGAATCTAACTATATAACCCTAGTTAGCAAAGCTGACTTTGAACCTTCCCAAGGAACAGGCACCACACCCAACTATATAACCCTAGTTGGCAAAGATGTCCTATGCCCCGCTAAGGCAAGGAAACCATACATAAAGATGTGGATCCACTCTCATAAGCTTTTAAGGAACATTGTTTCATAACCTACGCTGCCAACATAGTTTCTGGGACTATGGGTACTCTCACCCTATCTAACTCGGTGCTAAATACTACTCCCAAAACATGCACATATAGCTCATCATTTCATAGTTGCATCTTCTCATGCCAAATCTTGTTCATACAGCATGAAACACATCAGGTACCATGCAACGTTTATATCATAGTTCATAAAGCTTATCATATCCATAATTCAAAACATGCTTTTCCTTCTAAATTCATACTTGAAGAATTAGGCATGCAATTTCATAAATACATAAGGCCATGATATCTAATCATGCCATATTTCTCTTGAAAATATGCAATTTCATGGATTCATGCTAGAAATCAATTCTCATGCTTGGGCTTTTAAAACCAATGAAGGAATCATGAACAAGTAATGTATAATCAATAAGAAACCATGAATTTAAACATAGAAATTGATTTCATAAATTTTTCCCAATTTTGGATCAAAACCCTAATTTCATAAGTTCATAATTCAACATAAAGATTAGGGATTTTTGGTCACAAGGGTGAAAGAACCCATTGTTGAAGACCCACATACCTTAGAAGAAGATAACCCACTTCAATGGAAAGATTTAGGAGGCTTGAACTTGAAGCTTGGAGACTTGAATCTTGAGAGGAGCTTTTCCTTTTTGGGAGGTGAGTGAGGAGCTTAGAAGATACTTAGGATAATATGGATGAAAACCCCACTTGAAATAGTCAAAACGACTTCACTTAGTAGTTAAAAGGGTGAGAAATGACTAAAATGCCCCTGTATTTAATTAAGAAAAATGCCTTAAAGACCCGGCTTCAGGTTCGACGAGTCCCTCCCACAAACCATAGAACTAATCATGGCTTGTGGAATGGAGTCATGGTTCCTGAGCCAAATTCCAGGCTGCTGAAGATCTTTTACGGCTCTACAAGACTACTCGTGGAAACTTGCACGAGTCGTAGAACCTAGTCGTGGAAGTCAGTGAAATTGACTGACCTTTGATCAAGGTCCACGAGTCAACAGAATGACCCGTAGAAACTTCTATGAGTCGTGGAAGGAACTCATGGTTGTCAAACCTGAGGATGGTTTGCAGGACTGGAATCACGAGTCACTTTCATGACTCGTGGAACCTTCCACAACTCGTGGACTTGACCCCTGGTCCCTGGAAGTCCAAAATTTTCTGCAAGTCTAATTTTAAAAGCTGGATATATTTCCGGGGTGTTACGTACGTTACATGACTTTGGAAAAAAATGCCCTTTGGAGCTGGTGCGACCGACGTGCGAAGGCACATGCGATTTCACCCTATGATGTGTAGCTCGCATTTGCTTTTCTCTCTTATCAGTGAAGTCCAGCCGCATGTTCGACCCAAGTGCAAATGGAGGTGCAATCGCATTTGGCAATGTGTGACTCGTATGTTGATCACTGCTCAGGCATTCTTTGACTTTCCTGGTGTAATGACACCTGCATTTTGCAGGTGTCTTTGTGCGGATCGCATGTCTATCACCCTTCTTGACAATTCCTTCCTCCTTTTTGATCACCTTCACACTATAACTTCATTTTTATCTCTTTGGGTACAATTCCTTTGCTTTCTTCTCTTGACCAAGAATACCTGCATTTATGTCAATAAAGGCAATAAGTACCTTTAATTCTCATCAAAACATGGCAATAATTCATGAATAAAGGCTTAATAAGTTGGTAGATTACCAACTTATCAACGTATCCTTTAGAAATCAAATTACTAGCCTTGAGATAAGATATGAAATGACCTTTCGATGATGAAGGACTACCCCACCACTCTAAGACAGGTTTATTAGGAAACTGAAGGCTTATGACCATGGTTCTGCAGTTAACTGAGGTATAATAGGCATGTAGCCAATCCATGCCAAGGATGATGTCAAAATTTGTCATCTCTAATTCCATTAAGTTTGCGAGGTGATTCTATGGAGAAATAAAACTGGGCAATTTCTGTATACCCTCTTAGCTAGAACTGACTCATCAACTAGACTGGAGACATAAAAGGGTTCTAGGAGTTGTTCAGGACTGACTCCAAACTTTCAAGCAATATATAGGGTCCCAAATTACAATGAAGCCCCAAAGGTCTAGTAATGTATAAACATTATGAGAGAAGATTCATAACATAGAAGTGACTACATCTGGGAAAGTCTCCTGATCCTAGCGAGATGACATAGCATAGAGGCAGTTCTAGCACGGACCACCGCCTACACCAGAAGTGGCACCCTGCTGGGTTGAACGGCCTGCTAGAGCTGATGTAATAGACTAGGTCCTGCCACCTCCATTGTTCTTCTTGGCTGAAGGAAAATCCTTGATCCTATGACCAATCTTTCCACACTCAAAGCATCCATATGTGCTATAAATGCACTCTCTAGGATGATTTCTACCATACTTACTGCAAACATGGTAGGAAGCCTTTTTTTCAACACTTCTGTGAGAAGAGCTTGATACCCTAAGTGCCTGATCATGCCTAGTTTGGGTTTCTAGGTAGGAGAACTAGCTTATGATGGAACTAGTCCAGATGACCTCTTTTGAAATGAATACCTATTTCCACCTACAAAACCACTGCTGATGGAACCATAAATCCTTTGTTCTGGCCCTCTTGTTCTCCTTTCCCTCTCTTTGAGCTTCTTCTCTTCCATCTGCTGAGCGTAAATCATTAGTATATAGATATCCATATCTCTAACCAATATAGCCATCTTGCATTCCTTTTTGACCAAATAAGAGATTTAAGAGATAAACTTACTCATTTTAGCCCTTGGCTCTTCCACCATCTCTGGAGAGTACCTAAAAAGTTGAGTGAACTTCAGCCCATACTCTTGAACTGACATGGATCCTTGCCTCAAATTAACAAATTCCTCAGCCTTAGCCTCCCTCAACTCCCTTAGGAAGAACCTATCCAAAAAAATCTCCAACAAAGCATTCCCAAGTCATAGGAGTTGCGTCTCTACCTCTACAATCCTTCCACTGGTTGTACCAAATGTGAGCTATATCCTTGAGCTGGTAGGAAGCTAGCTCAACACTGTCAGTACCAGTTACCTGCATCACCTCAAGAATCTTCTTGATCTCATTAATAAAGTTCTACGGGTCCTCGCCAACCTTTGACCCTATAAATTCTGATGGATTCATACGGATAAAATCTCTAACTCTGGTAGTTGCTATCCCACCATTGGGGTTAACAGGGATAGAAGACTATTGATTTTCTTGGTTGGTTATTGATTAAGCTAGCATTTGGATGGCATTACAAAACTCGGTGTTCATAACCTCATAGGTTTGGGCTGGATGATTAGCATTAGCATTGCGAGCATTATTTCCTCATGGATGTATGATCTGAAATACGTAAAGCATGAATTAGAAAGATAAATAGAGTTAAAATTTACCACACAATATTGAACATGAAAGAAGTAGAGTTTTCCTAAAAATGTCTCGTAGCTTCTCCATCATAAGTGTGGCGTGCTTCACAACTATGAAAAAAACTCTACTCGACGCGGATTTTAGACACCCTAGGACACCTTAAACCTTAGGCTCTGATTCCAAGTTTATCACACCCCGAGACTACCCCCTTGATGTAACACAAGACATGAGACCATAAGTGATCCCAAGCTAACCCTTGGCCTTAGCATGACTTAAACATAAGCAACATAAATAATGAGTGGAAGCATAATTAAAGCAATGAGAAACTAGAATAGATAACAAAGGTCTAAAAATAGAAATTTGAACACACTATCTAAATTATGTCTGAAAAACCTCTATAAACTGATAAGATGAGTTGTTGGGACAAGATCCCCAGCTAAATCTAAGTACTGAAAGAAAGTCATGAAAATAAGCTAACCTCATAACTAAGCCTTTGGATGATGAGGACTTACCAACTGCGAGCCCTACTGTCTCTAGCCATGAGTTTAGGAGCAAGTGCCTAAATCTACATCATTATAGGATGCAGCATGAAGAAGTATATGATTAGTACTATGGAATGTACTGAGTTTGTGATCTATGCATAAATCATGATAAGGTGTTCTTGAAAACATGCTTACACTGAGACCATGCAATAGTAGTAAAAACTGTAGTGTAATGACTCCAAGTAAACTCATAAGCTGGAAACATATTTATAAGCATAAGTCATGAATAGTAAGTCTAAACTTGAAAACTAGGAGTCATATACATTTAATAACCTAAAACCATTTTTCTTGTGGGAGTTTCTCACAAACGATATAGACCATTTGAGCAACATGAAATCCAATTATGTGACCTTAGTTGGAAAAGTTGCCCTGTATCTTGCCAGGGTACAAGACCATGTTAAGAGTGGAACCACAATCATGATCCCATTGGGTGAAATATAACCTACACTAGCAACGTAGTTCTGGACTTGAGTTATCTAGAACCCTCGTCAACTGGATGCTAAATACTATTCCCAAAATATATCATAGCACTTATATCATATCATGTGACATATCTGGATATCAAAACTTATTCACAATCATAGATGGCGGGCCTCAATGTCATACTACTCATGAACTTTTCTTTTGAGAAAATCCTTCATAATCATTGATGGCATCCTCAGATGTCATACTAATCATGGGACTTATTTTATAAGAAAACTATTTGTGAGCATTGATGGCATATCAAGATATCATATAAATCATGAAAACATAATTCTTGAAGGTATAGCATGGCACTAGTTCAAAAATATATTCTTGCTAGTAGTCATACTTGAGGGACTAGGTATTCTATTTTCATAAATATGTGAGGTCATGTCATCTGAACATACCTAATCTTGCTTGAAATCATGTAATAAGGTCAATTCATGCTAGGTTTTCTCTCAAATCATGGATTTAGTAAATACTTGTAAAAACTCATGCAAAATCATATAAATAGGATTAGAAATTATATAATAACATGAGGAAAATAAATTTACAGAAAAATAATATAATTGGGTAAGAATCCTAGCTTTATAAATTCATGAAATTAAAGTAAAACTTGAGGTTTTTGGCATAAGGGTTAAAGAAAATCCTTATTGAATAACGACATACCTGAACTTGAAGCTTTCATAACTTAGAACTCGAGGATGGAGGATTTGAGAAGGAAACCTAGGTCTTGGAGCTTAAGAAAGAATCCTTTTCTTATTTTTTTAAAGTTAGATTGAAGGAATGAGGGATGGACTGGCTAATTCTGATATAAATCCTCCTTAAGAACCTTAGAACGACGTGGTTTAGGATTTAAAAGTAGGAAAAGGACTAATTTACCCTTACTTGAATGGATGTAGAAAACTAGAAATTGAGAAGTCCACGTCCTGTGGAATCGATCTAAGACTGGTGGAATGACCCATGGAACCTGAAACCATTTTTGAGACTTGCTGAAACATCATTTCATAAGTCAAATGATGGTCCATAAAATAGAATGATGGATAGTCCTGTGACCCGTGGTTTGAGCTTAGGAGGGTCCTCTGTTCCTAAGAATTCATGACCAACTGGATGATCCGTGGAACTAGTTGATGGACTATTAAATGAATCATGGTTTTTGACCCAAAAATTGAGGGTCCTCTAATGATCAAAATCACGGTTGATAGTATGGATCGTGGTTCTAAACTACGGTCTATAAATTCACTCGTGGATTGATGTGCCAGGATTTGACGGTACTTTTGACGCTTAAAACTAAGGATTTTTGGGAGTTCTTAAGTACATTTTGTTGGATTTAATGTCGTTTGTTACATGTACAAGGAAAAGTATTTAAAGGATGAAAATGACAAAGTATTGCAGTTTCCTGGGAAAAAAGGCATGCCACCATGGGCATCACACCCACGACGGCCCAGGGAACAAGTTATCGGAACATGGCATCAAGAGAAGTTAAGGCATTAGAGCCTGACAGGCTACCACGACGCTCGTGAAAGACACGACGAGATGTCACCAGGCCTGGTAATATGATCCTGGGAATGTTCAAGGATCAAAGATTTGGGCGACGGGCGTCCACAACGCTCGTGAAAACAATGATGCCCCATTGATGTTGCCCGTGGAAATAAGGCAGGAAGGCATGAATGAGCTAAGGGTAGCCGACATGAGGGCCACGACGAGCATCATAGCCATGATGTCCCATCACCTCAGCCCATGGAAACAAGTCAGGGATATGGAGTCAAGACATAAAGATGCTCGACGGGCACCCACGACGGCCTGTGGGGAATCCCAATGTCAGTGCTGCATCCATCTAGATTTGTTAGGATTTATTTTCTTTGTCTATAAATACTTCCCCTTGGTTTTATTTTCGGTTGTTACTCATTATTTTCGTACAAGCACTACATTGTTACGTTTGTTTTGACCTTATTACACAAGTTCTTGAGATTAAAGAATGTTCTTGATTAATTGAAGTGTCTTAAGACTTTTTTCAAGATTTTGAATTTATTTACGTCTCATTGTAAGTATCTATTGATGATTGTCCCAACAACCATTAATTATTTACTTATGAATATGAGTAGCTAAATCCACAACTAGTGTTGTGGGAACCATAAAGGATTAACGAAGTAGGCAAAGTATTTGGTATTTCTAGGGCGGTATTTATGCATGTTGATGTGCCGGCAGTCTACGACACATTTAACTCTGTTAACTAAGAATAATCGTGAGTTTTCAAGAAACCGTTGTTATTTTGATGGTATTTGTGTTGTACTTGTAGGAAAAGTGAACGAAAATAGAAAAAGGAGAAAAAATGCTGAAAATGGCTCAATTGGTTCCTTGTGATGACTCACATGACGAGTTGTACATAAAACTCATTTGCCAAATGCGATTTACACTAAAATCGTCAGCTTACCAAAAGACAGCAAAATTTTGTGAGTTACAACGATAAAGAAAATGGTCCATTGTTGACCAAAATGGACCGTTCCTTGGACCATTTTCCAGAACCAAAAGCTGTTAAAATCGGGAAGTTACAATGCTTAAAAGAACAGACCAATTTGCCTCAAAAAGGACCATTTTGGAGTTCGTTTTCTAGACGCGATTTTCCTTTCCTGAAAAAATTCGGATTTAATTTCTAATTGCCTATAAATAGGACTCTTAGGGTATTTTTCATGTACTTCTTTCCAGCGTGTTTTGAACATTAGTAGCTCTCAAACAATAACATACGGTTTCTATCATTTGTTCGTACTTCTTGGGAATTTTTGCTCAAGTTCCATTGAAGAATTGAAGTGTATTTTCATATCTTGTAAGGATTTTTCTTCTATTATGAATCTCATTGCTTTTTATTCTTCGTTATTCATGAGTAGATAAAACTCCCACACTAGGGTTGTGGGATCCATGGTGTAGTAACAATCTAGGGTTCTTGTGAGATTGGGTACAATACATATGGCATAGTACGTTGTTTGTTTTTAATTTTTTCTAATGGTTGCAAACATTAGAACAAGTCTAGGTTTGATTTGCTTGAACAAAGGAATTAAAACCCGAAAAATTGGATTAACAACAAAGATTCGGGACTACTAACTCCCGTCTAATGATTGATGCTCGAGCGAGGTTAATCTAATTGGGGTATTAAATTGAGTTTTTTAATTTTAATCCTTTCAAGTTTGAGAAAATTGAAAAGATAATGCATCTATTTGGTTGAGAAACGTTTAGATGTAAGAACGATTTCAATTACTTTGTATTAGGCATATGAAAAGAACCCAGTTGAACTCTAACTCGATGTTGTTTGCGAAGCCATGGTGAACACATCCCTAGTTCACCTCTCATATTGATTTTTATTCATAAAAGTTCATTATTTACTATTTTAAATATTCAAGTAGCAATTAAAGATTGATCACTAGAAAACCCCCCCATTACCGGAAACTATTGATTATTAGTCATCTAATTTACTAACGGCTTAATTTGCACCTTATTCCCTGTGGGATTGACCCTAACCTTTGTTGGGTTCTATATTTGACAACGACTGCTTATTCTTCTTAATTGATGTGTAATTTGGGCGTTATCAAATTTTGGCACTGTTGCCAAGGAATACGGTTGTTTATTAAGTCTGGTGTGTTTATTTGACTCTTAATCATATTTCCTGCTTTTACTTTTATTTATTATTTTTTATTGTTACAGGGTACATAGTTGTGCATGCTAAGTACCCGACGTTCGGGTGAACCAATATTACCCTACAACCTCGAGCTTGCTAGAATTTTAAGGCAAAACATGAATGCACAACAACAAGAGGCATCAAGACTCACTGCAGCTCAGCAGGCCCAGCAGCACTTGAATGTTGATGATATTAAGGATGATGCTGTGTTGGATGATGAGGCTGTAGTGGGTGATGTTAGAGCTGCAGATAATGTTGGTAATCTTGCTCCTGCCGAGAAAAGGCCACAACAGAGAGGTAGAGGTCGACAACAACCAAGGCAAGTTGCTTTGGATGATGATGATGACCTTGACTTAGATAGAGTTGGTTCTACAGGCGCCATTGTTCTTCCTCCATTAGCTCCGGGTGCTAAGTTTAATATCACTTGCACAATGATCCAGTTGTTAAATCTGAAGGGGTTGCTTAGAGGTGTAGCTGGTGATGACCCCAATAGGCATCTGATAAATTTTGTGGGGATCTGCAAATCGTTTGAACTGTCGGGTGTGAGCCAAACAATTGTCAGGCTTAGGTTGTTCCCATTGTCTCTGTTTGATGAGGCAACACTATGGTTGACTGAGCTAACTCCGGATTCTATAACAACCTGGGGTGAGTTGAAAGGAGCTTTCCTAGAAAGGTTCTTTCCTCCCTTCAGAATATTACAGTTGAGGGACGAGATTAGTAATTTCCAACAGCAACCGCACCAGGCCTAACATGAAACCTGACTGAAGTTTAAAAAGAAGTTGATCCAGTGCCCGGACCATCAGTTGATAGATGGGTTTTTAATGCAAACATTCTACAGGTCCTTGAACTCAGCTACCAGGCCAACGCTTGATAACGCGGCAGGTGGAGCATTCATGGGGCTCACCTTTATTGATGGCACCAATATTCTGGACCGGCTCACCAAAACAAACAGAGCATGGCATACCCGAGATTCAAATATAGCTGCTAGTACTTGTACTACGGGAATGTCAGCTGAGCAGCGTAGAAAATATGAAGAGCGGGATCAAGACATGGCCCATTTGAATACACAAATGGACCTGCTGACTAAACACTTATTGTCAGGAAGAATAGAGAAGGTAAAAGTTGTAGGTGCACAGGGTAGAGCAACTGAGGCGGTGCACAGGGTAGAGCAACTGAGGCAGAATCTGATGAAAAAGCTAATTACTTGGGGGGTTTCCAGGCTTATGGCCAAGGAAACCAAGGTCGAAATAATTACTATGAAAATTCAGGTTATAACAATCAAGAGCAAGGTGATTGGAGAAGCAAGGATGATAGAGGTAGATTGTATGTACCACCTGGGAATTGTGATAAAGCTAGCAGCAGTGCAGGGACTTCCAATATGGAAACCACGTTGGCTAAAGTGTTGGTGAAGATGGAGTCTACCGATGCTGGGGTACAGGAGATCAAGAGGGATCTATCTTCATTGAGTCAGCTGGTGGATTGACACTCTACGTCCATTACACAGTTAGAGCACCAGATGAGGCAACTATCCACCACTCTGAGCTCGCGAAAGAATGGAATCTTGCCTAGTGATACCATACAAAATCCTAGGAAGGACGGAAGTTGTATGGCTATCTCTACAAGGAGTGGAAATTTTTTGTCTGACCCACACCTATTGATTCAGCAGAAAGAAAAAAGTGCAGAAGATGAGAATGAAATGGTAGATGATGACTTGGGCACTAATGATTCTCCGAAAGTAGGTGCTGAAAAATCTACTATGGAAAAAGATTCTTGGCCTGTGATTGAAGAAAAAGGCAAGAAAGTTGAAAAACTTCCAACTATGATACCTAGGCCACCTCCTTCATTTCCACAAAGGTTGAAGAAAAAGGTAGAAGATGGAAAGTTCCACAAGTTCATGGCCATGCTCAAGCAGATATCAATGAACATCCCACTGGTGGACGCTCTTGAGCAAATGCCCGGATATGCCAAGTTCATGAAGGACTTGATTTCAAATAAGATGTCAGTGATCTTTGAGCCAAATATAACCTCCACCACTGCAGTGCAATTTTTTCAAGATCGTTAGTACAAAAGAAGAAAGATCCAGGTGTTTTTACTGTTCCCTGTACAATTGGAAAATTCAATTTCGAAAAAGCCTTATGTGATATTGGTGCTAGCATCAACTTGATGCCTCTAGTAGTCTATAAGAAGTTGGGCTTGGAAGCTCCCAAACCAACCACCATGAGGGTGTTAATGGCCGACCGTTCAGTAAAATGACCAGTGGGAATATTGTATGATGTACTAGTGAAGATTGGCAAGTTTATATTCTCAGCTGACTTTATGATCTTGGATTGTGAAGTGGACTTTAAAGTTCCTATAATCTTAGGACAACCATTATTAGCCACTGCAAGAGTGTTGGTCTAAATGGAGAGAAATGAGCTGACATTCAGACTGAACAATGAATTGGTCAAGTTTGATGTGTGTAAATTGATGAAGCCACCGAGAGACATGAGGGTGGTCTCAGTTATCAATGTTATAGATGAATCCCCTATAGATGTGCATATTAAGGAAAAGGGTGTTGTTGAGACCCTAACTGTCATGAGGATGATGTTGGAATCACAAGAAGATAAACCTGTAGAAGAAGGCGGTGAGAATAAATCAAGAAAAATAAAACACCGCAAGAGAACGAACAAAGAAAAGGAGTTAGAAAGAATGAAGAAGATGTCTCGAATAGCTGAGGAGCTGATAAAAGAGAAAGTTGGAGCTCAACTGGCTGATGTTGCTTGCACCTGTTCCAAAGACTACTCCTGCCTTGGAGACCCCGACGGTCTCCAACATAGTATCAGATTCTGAGGCCTAAGGGCTTCACGGGTATTCCTTTCTCTCACAGTTTAGTTTCCATATATGTACATTAGGGACAATGCATGAATTTAAGTTGAGGGTGTTGGGATACCTGTGAGTCTATCACCACCGAGGGTTTTTGTTGTCATGTTTCTTTTCCCTCTGGTGTGTTATCTAGTAGAACAGGCATGTTTAGTTTGTTGTTTAAGTACTGTTTATGTTGTGTTGTGTTGTCTATAGCAAGCATGGCTTTTTGCAAGTTGAAATAAAAAGGAGCCCCCTCCGAAAAATGTTGAATTTGTACTTATGTTTGAAGTGGTTAACTGTTCTGGATCCCTGAATGTGATTGTATGGTTGTGATTGTAATAATTATGCTTAAGCCGAGTTATTGTTTTGATAGTTGGTAGTGGTATGGTTTCTTGGTGCCAAGTGTGTGTGAGCTTATTGTTATAAACCCTTACTCTATGCATACATTTAGAACTTGACCGGCATATTTTGTTAAGTTCGAAGTTAGTTGCTTAGGAAAGAATTATAGGCCCTTTTTGTATGCAGTCCACTTAGCTTAAAAGACCATCCAAATGTAAATAACCCCTTTGATCCCTGTTTGAGCCAAAGTTGACTTTATTCTTTCGATAACCTCTTACCTTTCCTTTTTTAACTTTGAATATCTATTTTGGCCCTGGTCCCTCCATGGACATCATGCACCTCAACTCAGGCAATTAGCCTAAGTTAAAGGTGGCTACTGTAGAGGTACATGATAAGAAAAATGGGGTTGTGCTTAATTGGTTGTTGTTGGGATAGAAAGTGTAAGTGTGTGCCAAATGAAAAGACAGAAAAAGAACTGAAAAAGAAAGAAAAAGAGTTATCAAGTTAAAAAGGCCACACCTGTAGCAAGAAATAAGGAAATCAAAGGTGATTAAGAGTGGGTGGAAAAAGCTTGAATGGAAATAATAGGTCAATGATTACAAGGAGGGTTTAGTCACTATTCCCCAAATGTATCCCACCTGCACTTGAAGCCTCATTACAAGCCATAACAAGTCCTGTAGTGATCCTGAGCGACTTTCTGAAAAACTAAAATAGAATAGCAAGGGCAAGCCTATGGTATCACATGTGCACTATTTGAAATCATTTGTGAGCGTGAGCTTCTTATTTAGTCCCAAATTTTGTGTGTGTGACTTCTTTGTGGTAAGGGCACTGAGATTTTTGTGGTAAGGGCACTGAGTTCAGAATGACATGTTTGGATCCTTACAAGTTAGGTTTTCATACATTTGTGTGTTACCGGGGGGCTAGATTTAAATTGAATAAACTGTTGAATGGCCATGATTTGCTAGACACATGTGTTTGTATTCTTAGTTGGGTCATCTCTTTTGTTTTTGTTTTCATGTTGCTTGAGTACAAGCGAATGTTTTAAGTTGAGGTTGTTGATATGCCGGCATTCTACGACAAATTTGACTCCATTACCTAAGAATAATCATGAGTTTTCAAGCATCATTGTTGTTTTAATGGTATTTGTGTTGTACTTGCAGGAAAAGTGAACGAAAATGGAAAAAGGAGAAAAAGATACTGAAAATGGCTCAAGTGGTTCCTTGTGACGACTCACATGATGAGTTGTACATAAAACCCATTTTCCAAATGCGATTTACACTAAAATCATCAACTTACCAGAAGACAGCAAAATTTTGTGAGTTACAACGGTCAAGGAAATGGTCCGTTATTGAACAAAAAATGGAGCATTCCTTGGACCATTTTCCAGAACCAGAAGATGTTAAAATCAGGTAGTTACAACGCTCAAAAGAACGGACCATTTTGCCTCAAAACATACCATTTGGGAGTCCATTTTCTGGACGCGATTTTCCTTTCCTGGACAAATTCGTATTTAATTTCTAATTGCCTCTAAATAGGACTCTTAGGATATTTTTCCTGTACTTATTTTCAGTGTGTTTTGAACATTAGTAGTGCTCAAACAACAACATACAGTTTCTATCATATGTTCATACTTCTTGGGAATTTTTGCTCAAGTTCCATTGAAGAATTGAAGTGTATTTTCATATCTTGTAAGGATTTTTCTTCTATTATGAATCTCATTGCTTTTTATTCTTCGTTATTCATGAGTAGATAAAACTCCCACATCTAGGGTTGTGGGATCCATGGTGTAGTAACAATCTAGGGTTCTTGTGAGATTGGGTTCAATACATATGGCATAGTACGTTATTTGTTTTTAATTTTTTCTAATGGTTGCAAATATTAGAACAAGTCTAGGTTTGATTTGCTTGAACAAAGGAATTAAACCCGGAAAATTGGATTAACAACAAGGATTCGGGACTACTAACTCCCGTCTAATGATTGACGCTCGAGGGAGGTTAATCTAATTTGGGTATAAATTGAGTTTTGTAATTGTAATCCTTTCAAGGTCGAGAGAATTGAAAAGATAATGCGTCTATTTGGTTGAGAAATGTTTAGACATAAGAACGATTTCAATTACTTCGTATTAGGCATATGAAAAGAACCCATTTGAACTCTAACTCGATGATGTTTGCGAAGCCATGGTAAACACATCCCTAGTTCACCTCTCATATTGATTTTTACTCATAAAAGTTTGTTGTTTACTATTTGAAATATTCAAGTAGCAATTAAAGATTGATCACTAGAAAACCTCCCCCATTACCAGAAACTATTGATTATTAGTCATCTAATTCACTAACGACTTAATTTGTACCTTATTCCCTATGGAATCGACCCCAACCTTTATTGGGTTCTATATTTAACGATGACCGCTTATGCTTCTTAATTGAGATGTAATTTGGGCGTTATCACATGTATTGTTCTTCCCTTTATTTTGATTGCTTATTAATGGTGGGCAACGTTAGAACTCGCCTTATCCTTACTTGCTAGACCAAGGAGGTAATGGATGGGAAAGGGGTTGTTTAACAATGGAGATTTGAGGCTAGCAACCATCATTTAATAGCTTGATCTTGTCCGAAAATAGCTAATCTAGGATCCAGGGTAAGGGTTAGTACAACATACACTCACGGCCAGACCAAGGCGTGTGGTGAAATTCATCGATCTGTCGGACCAAGGATTTAGGTAAACCTAACTTATCGATTCTGCATGTTAAGCACCAATCTAGTTTACTAAGTACAAACGCCTTACTAAGTTATGATCTCATGGGGAACACTACCCTAGTCGCTTCTCTTATTGATTACAACTCTAAAAACTATCACGTGTTACTTGTTTAAGTTCTAGTTACAATTATTACTTGTCACTTAAAACCCCCCTTCGCAGGGAAATAAACGGCTAATAGCGCAGGTAAACACTAATCAACCATAGTCCTACCATATTCCCTGTGGGATCGACCCCAACCGTCATTGGGTTCTGTATTTGAACATCGACTGCTTACACTTCTAAAAGGAGGTGTTTTTTGGGAGTATCAAATTTTGGTATCGTTGACGGGGGATACGATTTAGGACTAAGAGAGATTATGTTTATTTCACTACTCGTTCTTATTTCCTGATTTTACTTTTTCTGTTGTTTTTGTTTTGTTACACAAGTTGCACACTTCTGCATTCCCAGCACAAGGAGTCAAGGCAATCCCTTGATCCCATACGATCCTGAGCTCTCTAAGACCTTGAGAAATATGTCTAGGAGAGCATGAGACATCGGAATATATTACAGCTCGGTTATTAGCCAAAGTTGAACAGAGAAAAAAGAAAGGAGAAGATGCCCTTGCTGCTTAAGATTCTCAAATTATAGCTGACCTAGCAGCCTGAAATGTGGCAGTACAGCAAGCAAGAAAAGTTACGAGAGATGAGGCAGCAGCTATATGAAATTTTCCACAGAATCAGGGCCAACAGACATGGCAGCCGAGGCATGCCCCTCGGTACTATGATAATGATGAGGATGATGTGGAGGAACTAAGCATTACTGGACCGATAGTGTTGCCACCACTGATTTATGGAACAATGTTTGACATCACTAGCACCATGATCTAATTAATAAACCTGAGGGGGCTATATGCTGGAAAACCTACGAAACATGCAAATCTACATGTGAAAAACTTTACTCAAATTTGCAAAGCGTATAATCTACCAAGAGTGGGGCAAGATTCTATTAGACTGAGACTGTTCCCTTTCTCATTGACTGACTAGGCAACTGTGTGGCTCTCAGAGTTGCTCGATAATTCCATATACACATGGCATGAGTTAAAGACTCAGTTTTTGGAGTAGTTCTTTCCTCTATCTTAGATGTTGCAGCTGAAGCAAGAAGTCTATAACTTTAAGCAACTACTTGCGGAGGCATTGTATGAGACATGGTTGAGGTTCAATAAGAAGTTGAAACAAGTTCTGAGACACGGAATCCCTTTAAGGCATCTCATAGAGATCTTCTACAAAGCATTGAATGCCAACATAAAAGTTGTAGCTGACACTGTAACTGGAGGAGCATTCATGGAGAATTCTTATTTTGAAGTTTCCTGAGATGCTTAACAGGGTCGCCAAGACCAACAGAGCATGGCACACTAGAGAGTCTGAGACCCTAGTAGGTACATATGCGGTTGGAAAATCCACTGAATTTCATGAGTTGCAAGACCTCAAACAGGAAGTTGTTAAAATAAAGACAAGCATTGATTTGATTGCAAAGAAAATCCTAGATGAGGGAGTAGAAAAGGTGAAATCCATCGGTTCACATGGAAAAGCACCAAGTCCAGACGAGTACTTACCCGATGAAGAGGTTAGTTATCTGAATGATCAAGGGGTGGGTTTTTGGGCCTTTAGCCAAGTAAATCAAGGTCAGAACAGAGATAGAGATGACAACTACAATCGATTCAGTTACAGAGACAGAAGCAGAGCTAGAGACAGGGATGGTAATTGGCATAAAAAGGATAGCTACAAGAATGATAGAGGTGGTTTGTATGTCCCTTCTGGAAATCGCGAAGATAGACCTGAGCATCCAACCATGAGGGAGCTGCTTAACAAAGTATTTCAAAAGGTTGATTATATGGATGCAAGCATGAAAGAGATGTGAGCTGACCTTTCAGGTATTAGTCAGAGAGTGGAGTCCCATTCCATTTCCATAAAGCAGCTCAAGACCCAGATGCACCAAATATCTACTAGTATAAATCCGCATCAAAAGGGCACTCTCCCAAGTGACACCATTCATAACCCAAAAAATGATCGACAGGTTATGGCTGTGACTACCCAAAGCAGAAAATAGACTGTTGACCCTCCTATGCCTATAGTTGTTGATGAGTCGGCCGAATCTGAGAAGGATGATGCTAAAATTGTGGTCGAGTCTGAGGAAAAGGATAGCGGTGAAGGGCCAAGTGAGAGGAAGTTTTTTGAGTCAAAAGCAAAGAACAAAGAGGTTGCACCAGTCTGAATCCCATGCCATTGCTTCTTCCACCTTACCCACATAGATTGAAGTAAAAGGTCGAGGACGGTAAATTTCACAAGTTCATCTCCATGCTGAAACAACTTTCAGTCAATATTCCTTTAGTTGAAGCATTGGAGCAGATGCCTACATATGCTAAACTCATGAAGGATCTGGTGACTAGGAAGAGAACGGTGAGTTTTGAACCAGCTGATAATTTGAACCATTGTAGTGCAATAGCATCCTGCTCTTTGGTGTAGAAGAAGGAAGATCCGGGAGCTTTTACTATTCCTTGCACGATTGGAGAATTCTACTTTGCTAAGGGGTTATGTGATCTGGGTGCTAGTATTAATCTGATGCCACTAGCAGTGTTTAAACAGTTGGGCTTGGGAGCCCCCAAACCGACTATAATGGGGTTTCTTATGGTAGATTGCACTGTGAAAAGGCCGTAGGGATTCTCTATGATGTGCTTATGAAAGTTGATACTTTCATCTTCCCTGTGGACTTTGTGATTCTTGACTGCGAAGTGCATTTTGAGGTCTCTATTATCTTGGGACAACCATTCCTTGCCACCGCATGCACATTGGTTGATTTAGAGACTAGACAGATAAAGTTTAGATTGAATGATGAGGTAGTTACTTTTAATATCTGCCAGTCTATGAAGCATCATGGAGATATGCGAGTGGTTTCAGTTATTGATGTGGTTGATAAGAATCAGTTAATTGTGCCTGTTGAGGAGAGACTTGGTGTTGAGGCACTTGCGGCTGTGATTATGAATCTGAAGGAGATGATATTGAGGAGTATCACAATATAGTTGAAGCACTAGCAGGTATGGGGTCTTACAACTATTCTCCAAAGAAGCTTGACTTGGACTTGAAAAATAGACAGACACCGCCTGCCAGACCATCTATTGAGGAGCCTCCAGTCCTGGAGATCAAAGGGCTTCCCGCTCATCTTTGGTATGTGTTCTTAGGAGCTAATGAGACTTTGCCAGTTATTATTGCTGCAAATTTAGTTGAAGGGTAGGTTGAAGCTCTAGTTTCTGTGTTGAGGAAGTTTAAGAGATCCATTGGTTGGACCATCGCAGACATCATTGGGATTCCGCCTGGAATTTGTACACATAAAATTCAGCTCGCACTTCATTGTATTCCAAGTATGGAGCACCAGCGTAGGTTAAATCAGCCTATGCAAGAGGTCGTCAAGAAGGAGATCATTAAGTAGCTGGATGCAGGTGTGGTTTACCCTATTGCTGATAGAAAGTGGGTGAGCCCAGTTCAGTGTGTGCCAAAGAAGGGTGCGATTATTGTAGTCCCAAATGCAAAGAATGAGTTGATTCTGATGAGGCCAGTCATGGGCTGGCGTATATGCATGGATTATGGGAAGCTGAATACGTAGACTGAAAAGGACCATTTTCTGATGCCGCTCATGGATCAGATATTAGATTGTTTTACTGGTAGAGGATGGTATTGTTTTCTTGATGGTTATTCGGGGTACAATCAGATCTTGATTGCTCCTGAAGACCAAGAGAAGACCATTTTCACCTGTCCATATGGGACGTTCTCTTTCAAGAGGATGCCTTTTAGTTTATGCAATGCACCAGCAACATTTCAGCATTGCATGATGTCTATTTTCTCAGACATGGTGGAGGACACTATTGAGGTATTTATGGATGACCTTTTGGTGGTAGGTGACTCTATTAAAGATTATTTGGATCATCTGAGTTGTGTGTTAAAGCGATGTGAAGAGTGTAACCTGGTGCTGAACTGGGAAAAGTGTCACTTTATGGTGAAAGAGAGTATAATGCTTGGCCATCGGATATCCAAGACGGGTATTGAGGATGACAAAACAAAGATTGAATTGATTGAAAAATTGCCTCCACTAGTTTCAGTGAAGGGGATTCGAATCTTTTTGGGGCATGTTGGTTCTATAGGAGGTTTATCAAGAACTTCTCCAAAATTGCTAATCCATTATGCGAAGCATCCTTGGGGTTTTCTTGCCTGTGTTCTTTCCCTAAGGACTTTCAATTTCTGTTGAACAGGCATGTTTAGTATAGGATGTGTGTTTGTAGAAGTGAATTAGAAACTGATTGCAGCCATGGTTTGATTTTTTGAAGAAAATGGAGACCCCTCAAAAAATTTGTGTAGTAAGGTATTAGAACTGACCTTGATGGATCTTTAAATGACAGCATGTATATAACTGAGATAAGTAGCTTAAGCTAAAGCATGAACCGGTAGTTAGCTAATCTATAGTCTAAACTCTGTGCCATGTGTGAAGTGAGTTTCTTAGTATGTTTTCTTGTTGTACTGTGCAATCTAGAACTTGCCTGGTTGGTCGTGCTGTGGTTGTAGAATGGGTTAGTTAGGACATGATCATAGGCCATTTTTGAATTAGTCCACTTCAGCCAAAAGACCTACCAAATGAAAAGTAATCCCTTTGATCCCTGAATTTGAGCCTAAAGTTGATCCTTTTTGTTGATAGCCTATTCACCTTCCCTGTTTCCTATAAATCTATCTTTTGGTCCTGGTCCCTCCTTGGACATTGTGCACCTCAACTCAGGCTAAAAGCTTAAGTTGAGGGTGGATACTGTGGGGGTAAGTAGGAAGTGTTGGGTATAAGAAGATTGGGTTATTTATAGAAAGAAAGAAACTGAGTGTGGCTTGTGTTCTAAAAAGAAAAAGAAAAGAAAGAAAAAATATGAATGAAAAGAAAAGTGCAAAAATGCAATAGAAACCACACTCAAATATTGATACAAGTGAAAAGGTTTGAAAGAAAGGAGAATAAGGGAGGCAAACTGTAAAGTCTGAAAAGTGGAAGAAATAAAGAAATAATTGTAGTCTCAAGGAGGGCATAGTCACTATTTACCCAAATGTACCATTCCCGTCCCTAAGCTTACATTACAAGCCTAACAAAGTCCTATAGTGATCCTAACTGAACTGTTTGAAAGCTAAAGCATAGAAAATAAGGGCAAGCCTATGGTATTGTACATGTGCAGCTTGAACTTCTTTATGAGAGTGAGCGGATTCCTAGTCCCTGTTTGTTCAATGAATATTCTGTGTGATTCGAGACTTCTTTATTGTGAGGGAACTACAGTAGACTGTGTTTACTAATTACTTGGTTTGAATGTCTGATGTGTATGCTAGCTTATTCATGAATATCGTGTTGTCACTCATGGATCTATCTTGCGTTCCTTTGGTAAATTGATAAAATGCACTGGGTTGTGAAACTGTTAAGGAGTGGGTTCTATTCTGAGGTTTTAGAGGTTAATGAATCATGTTGCTTCTGTAGTTTCTGTTTTCTTGCTACTTAAGCATCGTTTATAGTTTTGTTTCGTTTGTTGCTTTAGGACAAGAAAACATTCTAAGTTGAGGGTGTTGATGTGTCAGGATTTGACGGCACTTCCGACTCTTAAAACTAAGGATTTTTAGGAGTTCTTAAGTACATTTTGTTGGATTTAATGTCGTTTGTTACATGTATAGGGAAAAGTATTTAAAAGATGAAAATGCCAAAGCATTACAGTTTTCTGGGCAAAAAGGCATGCCACCACGGGCGTCACACCCACGACGGCCCGTGGGACAAGTCGTCGAAATATGGCAGCAGGAGAGGCTAAGGCATTGGAGCCTGACAGGCTGCCACGACACCCATGAAAGACATGATGGGAAGTCGTAGGGCCCGTCAATATGATCCAGTGAATGTGCAAGGAGCAAATATTTGGGGGACGAGTGCCCACGAGCCCCGTGAAAACCACGATGCCATGTCGATGCTGCCCATGGAAACAAGGCAGGAAGGCATGAATGAGCTAAGGGTAGCCATAGTGAGGGCCACGATGGGCATCGCAGACACAACATCACATCACATCAGCCCATGGAAACAAGAAAGGGATCTGGAGTCAAGACATAAAGATGCCCGACGGGCACCCACGATGCTCGTCGCATCCACGATAGCCTGTGGGACATCCCGTCGATAGTGTCGCGTCCAGCTTCTCCTAGATTTGTTAGGATTTGTTTTCTTTGTCTATAAATACTTCCCCTTAGGTTTTATTTTTGGTTGTTACTCATTATTTTTGTACAAGCACTACATTGTTATGTTTGTTTTGACCTTATTACACAAGCTCTTGAGATTAAAGATTGTTCTTGATTAATTGAAGTGTTCTTGAGACTTTCTTCAAGATTTTGGATTTCTTTACGTCTCATTGTAAGTATCTACTGATGATTGTCCCAACAACCATTAATTGTTTACTTATTAACACGAGTAGCTAAATCCACAACTAAGGTTGTGGGAACCATGAAGGATTAACAAAGTAGGCAAAGTATTTGGTAGTTCTAGGGCGGTGTTTATGCATGTATTGTTCTTTCCTTTGTTTTGATTGATTTTTAATGGTGGCCAATGTTAGAACTCGCCTTATCCTTACTTGTCGGACCAAAGAGGTAATGGATGGGAAAAGGGTTGTTTAACAATGGAGATTTGAGGCTACCAACCCTCATCTAATAGCTTGACCTTGTCCGGGAATAGCTAATCTGGGATCCAGGGTAAGGGTTAGTACAACATACACCCACGGCCGGACCAAGGCATTTGGTGAAATTCATCTATCTGCCGGACCAAGGATTTAGGTGAACCTAACTTACCAATTCTGCATGCTAAGCACCAATCTAGTTTACTAAGTACAAACGCCTTACTAAGTTATGATCTCATGGGGAACACTACCTTAGTCGCTTCTCTCATTGATTACGACTCTAAAAACTGTCACGTGTTACTTGTTTACATTCTAGTTACAATTATTACTTGTCACTTAAAACCCTCCTTCGTAGGGAAATCAATGGCTAACAGTGCAAGTAAACACTAATCAACCATAGTCCTACCATATTCCCTGTGGGATCGACTCCAACCTTCGTTGGGTTCTATATTTGAATAACGACTACTTATGCTTCTAAAAGGAGGTGTAATTTGGGTGTATCATAGATACCTAGGAGAACAAAAACACAGGAGGCCAGACCATGGATCATATCATGGGTCATGAATTAGAATAACGACCCATGATCTTGACTATAATCCCTGAAACTTAAAACATTTCTGCATTTTTCTTATTAAGCAATGTAAAGTAGTTGGTTCAGATTCTAGGGACTTACAGGCCCAAGGGATAATTCTGGGTTTTCTTTACTTTATGCATATATTGATGAGATCTGGTGGCCCGAGGGATAATTTTGGATTTTACTTTTCTTCACTGGCCATATATTATACTGCATTATCCCATATTATACGACATTCTTCATGTATATTCATATTGAGTGTACTATTATTATTATCTTCACTTTATCCCTGTTATATTTGAGATTTCTAGGTTAGCTTCTAGCATATAGTTTTTTTCATGTCTTTTACATTATATATTATCTATTGAGCTCGGTCGACCTATGATGTCTACTGAGTACCTCATATTTTGGTACTCATACTATACTTTTACATTTTTTCTGATACAGCATCCAGTATGAGTCACACTCGCTGATCTCCTGCTCGTTCATGGACCTTTGTTAATCAGATCATGGTGAGCTCTTGGCTTTCGAAGACTTACTACATTCCTTCTTGTATATATTGTCTACAATTTATATTTACCAGACAATTGTATTTTTTATAACTGATAAGTTGGTAATCTACCAACTTATTTAGGTTTTATTCATGAATAATTGTCTTGATTTGATGTGATTTAGAAAGATTTTATGCCTTTATTGTCTTATATGCAAACACTCTTGATCAATGAAGAAAGAAGAGGATTTGAACCCAAATGAGCTAAAAGTGAAAGCCAAGTCAATAGATGATCGAAAGAACAAAGATCTGCCCATGACATGTGAGTTGACATGCATGTCACAAGAGGGCACATGCATTTTGCCGGTATCAGCACACAAGGAGGCTGAGGCACTGCCTAACATTTCATGCACCTGCACGCTGCAAGTAACCAAGGACAATCGTAGGTGCCTGTGCAGACAGGGTCTTAAGCGGCAGGCAACTTACTGCTTTGAAGACTTGGCACCTGCATGCTGCAAGTCACCATGGGCGACCGCAAGTGCCTTCACAGAAGGCTTTGCAAGTGTCCTGAAGGGAAAAATGGTCCAAACTTATTATGGCATAATTGGGAAGCTTCCAAGACCCTTTTTGGGATCTACGCAAGGAATATACATTAGTTTTCAATTCCCAATTGAATATTGAGTAGAGTATATCTTAGAGTACAAATTTTCTTTTTCTTTATATTGAAAAACACCATTGTGGATACTTAAGCTTGGAAGTTGAAGCTATTTATTGAAGAATGAATGGAATTATTGAAAATCCACTTGGTATATTCTCTTGTTCCTTCATTATAAGGAGCTAAATTCAATTCTAGGAGTGTGTGCATGATGGGTATTTGAATTTGGGAATGGATATTTATTATTTGGGTTATAATTGATTATTATGTGTGGGTCTATTGAATCCTTCATGTTTTCATTATAAAATTGATGGTTGAAAATATTAATTTGGCTTACTAATTGTGTGCTTGCTTGAAGAAGAAGTTCATTAATTGGGTAAGGATTCAATAGTGGGGATTTGGGATTTCTATCATAAATTGAGGCTAGAAATAGCTTGATTTAAGAAATTCCCACCTAAGAGTTGGGATTAAAAATATCTTAACTCACCTAATCCAATTGGTTGATTTATTGCTCAACTATAGGGTTCGAAAGAGACCATAGTGTATATATGTTTAGTGGGTTGAAAGACAACTAAGCATGATTGTAACCAAGGTTACCCATACTTTGGTTGAGAATTAGATTGAATAACAACTCCTATCCAATTGCATGACCCCATCGAAAGCACACCCATAGCCTTCCAATCTTGATAAAAATAATCGTGTTTACGTTGTTATTTTGTTACAATTCAGATTTTAGTTCCCAAGCTATTTCCCCCGCTTTTATTTACTTGTTTTAACACTTTGCTTGCTCTTTTGAATCAACTTGACAATTAGTGGTTAATCTCTATACCAATATCTATGGATTTGACCCCCACTCCGTGTTGGGTTACATATTGTTTTGCTCGACGATCGTTGCTACCTCCTTTGAGAGAGCTGTTTTGGATGTCATCAAAAATGTTGTCATTGCCACGGATTGGCTTTTGATTTGCCATTTATTGTCGATTGATTCACTTTAGTTTACCATCTTGTTCTCTTTTACATTTTTGTTGTCTTTAGTGTTTTGAATAGGTGACTTATGAGCCACGCTATAGAGCAAAGCAGCATGGATAGATTTATGGATATGAAGGACGAACCAGTTATTCATGGTGCCGCGAGTGCCATTAGGTTACCTCCCACTATTGGAAATGCAGTCTTTCATGTGACGAGCATGATGCTGCATTTAATATAAATGAAAGGATTATTTGGCGGGCTGGCCAATAAGGATGCAAATCAATATATTCAAAACTTTGTTGAGATTTGTCAACCCTTCAACATTCAAACCATAACTCAAGAGTCAATCTAACTTTGACTATTTCCATTCTCCCTCATGGGAGAGGCAACCGCATGGCTAGAAGAGTACCCCGAGAGATCCATAACATCATGGAATGAGTCATTCAAAGATTTCTTGAATCAATTCTTCTCACCTGCAAGGATGTTGCAATTGCAAGATGAAATCACAAACTTCTGACAATTGGTGGATGAATCTTTGCACGAGGTGTGGTTAAGGTTCAAGAAAATATTATTGCTATGTCCGAACCATGGGCTACCGTATGGGTTTTTACTATAAAACTTTTATTGGGTACTTAATTCAATGAACAAGTCGGTAGCTAACAATATTACGGGTGAATCTATTATGGATCAAACATATGGTCTTGCTTCACCTCTTTTGGATAGAATAATGAAGATTAATAGTTCTTGGCACATGAGAGAAGCTGAGGTGACATCGGGTGTTATTTCCTCCATCATGACCAATGAAATGAGAAGGAAAGAGGAAGAATAAGATAAGGCTATGGCTAAGATGATGACCCAAATTGAATTGTTAGCCAAGCACATGATGGGTGCCGGAACTAAGAGCGTAAATGTTGTAGGAGATTATGTTGCCAAAAGCCATGATGAGGTGGATGGAGAAGCCTATTATTTTATGGCGGGTTCTCATCTAGGGTACCAAGGAGAAAATGAAGGCCCTTGGCAACCTCGGGAAAAGAATCAAGGTTGGAACTGAGAGAGAGGTAATCAATGGAGAGATCATGAGCAAGGTAGAGGTCTTGATGGTCCATGGAGAGATCGTGAAAGAGATGCTTATCACTATAAACACCAACGTGCTAACCCATACATGGCTCCACCTAAGGTAGATGCTTCTCTATTCCAACCAAGTGTTAGTAATCCTGCTAGTTCCAAGATTAAAGACATGTTGTCATGTGTTTTAAAAAAGGTAGAGTCTACAGAAAATAGGGTGAAAGACTTGAAGAGTGTGTCTACCCTTTACTAAACCTTGATCTCTCATTCAGCATCAATCAAGCATTTTGAGGGTCAAATGAACCACCTATCAGCCCAAATGAACCCCCGATTGAATGGAACCCTTCCTAGTGATACTCTTGCAAACCCAAAAAATGATGGCCATGTGATGGCAATTGTCATGCAAAGGAAAAGGATGCTTGATGGAGTAGGCAAACCAACCAAAGAAGTTGTGTTTGAAAAGAATAAAAACTAGCAAAAAAGGTCAAGATTGAAAAGAGTTGTGATACAAATCCTGAGATTGGGGTGAAGCTTAGTGCACCCAACGTGATTGTTAATGATGAAAGCCCAAATGAGTAGAGGAAAGCAATTAAATTGCCTTGTCAAGTTGTAATTGATATAAAAGAGGAGAAGGAGGAGAAAACCCTGAGTGAACCTAGGTCATTGCCTAAGTGTCCTCCTTTGTATCCTCAAAGGTTGACCAGGAAAAATGAAGATAATCAATTCAAGAAATTCATGGATATGTTCAGCAAATTGTCTATAAGCATTCCCTTGGTTGATGCTCTAATGCAAATGTCAGGCTATGTGAAATTCAAGAAATAGTTGTAAAGAAGAGAGTGATTGATGTGGGGATGATGGAAGTATCCCATAAATATAGTGCGGTCATGATAAGTAACTTGGCCCCCAAGAGAGAAGATCCAGGTGCTTTTACTATTCCTTGCACTTTTGGCATTTATTCGTTCAAAAAGGCCTTATGCTTCCTTGGGACAAACATTAATTTGATGCCTCTTGTGATCTTTAAGAAGTTGTGTTTAGGGTATCCTAATCCAACACCGATGAGGTTGCTCATGGCCGATCATTCAATAAAATAACCGGTAGGTATCTTGTTTGATGTATTAGTAAAGGTGGACAAATTTATACTCCTGGAAGACTTTATGGTGTTACATTATGATGTGGACTTAAAGGTGCCTATAATTGAGGTGCCCATTTTTGGTCACCATAAGAGCTCTCATTGAAGTGGAGTTAGAAGAACCCAAATTTTGGGTGGGGAGTGAAGAAGTCACGTTCAATGCATGTCAACCTATGAAGCGTTCGGATGAATACTAGGTTGTGTTTGTGCTTTCCACCAAGGACGAGTTGATTGGGGGTCTTTGCAAAGAAGTGATTAGATGTGAGCCGGCAAATGATCAGCTTGTTATTTATGATGGTCGAGGGAAGAAGGACCCTGGAGAGTTTATCATGCCTAAGCCACCAAACTTTGTGGATATGTATATTGGTCCTAATGATACTATCTCATTACCCACATTTAAGATGTTGCTAGTTTGACAAAAAGAGGAGTTGATGAAGATCTTAAGGAAGTACTTTTGAGGTTTTTTATGGGATTGTTCCAATCGTATTGTCATGACTCCAGGAAATGATTAATACTTAAGGTACTATCGTCATATCGCAGCGTAAAATAAAGCACTTCTTGGGAGGAAACCCAAGTATTTTTGATTTATTTACTTCACTTCTTTGTTTTTTTTGGTTTGTTTTAGGAATGCATGGAGAAAGGAAAAGTGGCTAAGTGTTAAAAGTTCCTATAGAGGATGTGCATCACCACCTGCATTTTGCAGGTGCCAACCAACAACACACAGGTGGAGTTGCACCCTAGTGGCAGTGAACTAAAGAGAAAAGGAAAATTGAAAGAGACCTGCAAAGCAAAGGGTAAAATGCACATGAGGACCCGCGGCACGCATGTGCTATTGCAGGTCCCAACTAGTGCACTAGAAACAAATTAGTTGAAAATTTTCACCTGCGGAACCATATGTAAAACACAAGTGGTCATATGCAAAACGCATATGGCACCGCAAGCACAAGTATGGCTTTTAAAAATTATTTGACCTACCCGTTGACTTGGCCTAACCCAGACGCAAACTTCGTCTCTTCTTCTTCTTTCTCAATCTTAAACCACTTCTTTTTCCACTATTACACTCCTAAAATCCTTCAAACTATCTCCCAAATCTCCCTCAACTCTCCTAACTCTTCCCCACATTCTAACCTTTCTTCTTCGCTGCTCTATTATTGCTGAATCGCCATCGCTGCACTCTTTTATTGGCAAAGGAAAATTGTGGGTCACCATTTGTAGGTCCAAAGCTTCAATTTTTCACTCATCACTCCATCTTCTTCACTTATGGTATGCTCCCCTATGTTAAATCATTATTTTTATATGTTTTGGGAGTATTATTAGTGAAGCATGCTACTTGAATTCTACCATAGTATATTTTTGCTTGAGATTTGATTTTTGAACTTATTTTTTGGGTCTATTGTAATTATGGATTGTGAAAAACTTGGTAGATCTTGTTTCATGATGATGTATGTCATTCATATTGATTTTTAGCCTAAAATTTTGAGTTTGGGTGAAGTCTGAGTAACCCACTCATTGGTAATGAATGATATAGCCTGATGATAGATTGGGTGATGTCGTTCTTAAGGGCAAATCATCATTATTATGGTTTTGATTGAAATAACATTGTAATTAGATGAAATTATGTATCATTATGCTCTTGTGTAGTTTAATCGATTATGAACCGTTCGGTGAGTGCTTTGGTTGAGTGAGGGTGAATATTGCTGCCTGTGAATGTGCTTTTCATGCTAATCATATACCTTGATGTTCCCAATAATAGATGGGGTAACGTCCTTCTTGAGAAAATCATTGAGCATATGTTTCTTGTTTTTATTGGTCTTGTAATGATTGTGAAGTTTTGCAGGGAAGTCTAAGTACCTGTTAAACTTAGATATTGGTCAAAAATATTTGCCTATGCATGGATGCTTTTGTTTAAATGGCTATAAACCTGTGTAGCATGTGCGTGCCATAGGTGTTGCCTTGCAAAATGCAAATGCAACACAAGTGCAGATGGAGGTTTGAATACTCAATGTTTTCCACCTGTGTTATACCTGCATGTTGCAAGTCTTCACCTCCGAAATGTAGGTGGCAATGCAGAAGAAAGTGGAACTGCCAGGTTACTGCTAAGCATGTGCGACAGCACATGCGTGCCGCATGTTGTCTCATGTGAAATGCATGTTTCATCTCATATGCAATGCCCTATGCACAGGTATTCTGCCTAGAATGTGTGAATCCACATGCGAGCTGCGAGTCCACACTTTGGAATTTCATGTGAAACGCACATGCCAGCAGTTAACCTGGTGCTATTCTTTTCTTTGTGCATTCAATTTCTTTCTATTTCATTAACTTCTTGTAGTATATTCTTCCTTCATTATTGAAAAATACAAAAATATTTTTGTTTTGTTTTCATTAGCACTTATATTCCGTTTTCTGATCATATCCTCCAGTAGGGGTAACTCTGGCCGAACACAAGAAGGCCCCCATCTTCAAGCACCACGAAAAGCAAAAGCAAGGGAAAGAAGAAATCTCCGGAGGCTATTCTAGAGACTCCCGCAGTTCAAATCAATGAGGATGAGCATACTAAATTTTGTGTGGAGGGCATGAGGCCCTTGTACATCAAGTACAAGGCCAACCGATCCTTCACACTAGAGAGGAGCTTCAATTTGGAAGCACTTGGGGATACATTTCCCAATATATACCACTAATTCTCCATGAGAGATTGGTCCCCTTTTGTAGATGTGTCAGGAGGATTTTACCCGGAAGTGGTCCTTAAATTCTATGCGGCCTACTAAGCCAAACAAGATGATATGAAACATCTGGATAATGCCTAGGACTTTCCCTGCTTGGACTCTATGATGGTTAGGATAAAAGAGGTTGATATTTCTCCTGCAGCTATCAACTCTATCTATTGGGGCGCATCAATCCCCTGGGGGACTAACATACGGCAAAAGTTGCTCCAATGAATATGCCGCTTGATTGGGCTACAAAAATTATTGCCCTAGGTGAACCTCTATGGTCTAGGGTTGGTGGTGTAATTTTGTGTCAGGACCTCCACTTTGAAGCTAAGCTATGGTATGATTTCATTTGCTTCCATTTCCTTCCCTCCAAAAATGATCAAAAAGTTACCCGTGAGGGGGCTATACTAGTTGCTTGAATCATGTCGGGGGTGCATGTGAACTTTGGAGAAATAGCATCAGTGGTGATAAAGAAAAAAGGAACGTCAACCCACTATTCAATGCCATACCCAGTCCTCATTAGCAAGTTGTGTGCAAAAGCCGACATCCCCTATTTTGACTCTGATAAGTTTATTGTTGCAACTAGGTTAATCGACATTAACACGAAGATGGACGCAGATGATCCTAAGATCAAGAAGAGGAATTTGCAAGGCTTCAGTGATGTGGGGACCTCCAAGGCAGATTTTGACATAGGTACCTCCTCTCCAGCAAGGTCAGTGTCTGGCACTCCTACTCCTGTAGTATTGGGATATCCTTCGGAGGCTGCACCTTCTAGAACTTTACCATCCCCATCATCCTTTGTTTTGATTGGCCTGCAAAAGATAGTCGATATGACCTACTCTCATGAGTCCCAGTTGAACTCATTAGCTAAGAGGCTACCAGGACTTATTCAGAAAGTGGTTAAGGATGCCATGAAAGATGTCTCGGAGAATCTTAGCAAGCTTTGCAAGAGGGTTGAGGTAGTAGAGTATGCGGTCACTTCTATTCGAGCCGATATGGACAGAGCTAAGGGTAAGGCAATCATGACTGCAACAAATTTGAGCGCCCTTGATGAGTCTATAGTTGCACCCCACTGGACTCCCAGCCCTGTAGATGATTTATTTACTGGTTTGAGAGGTGAGGACGAGGCATATGAAGTAGTGATAAAGAGGGTGATCCCAGAGTCCTACCAGATATCACACTCCCGCAGGAAAGAGTGGGCCCTAGTTCTGATGTAGCTCAGCAGGAAGGTAAATCAGATTAGAGTGTGCAGGGAGTTTTTGCATCCTCTCTTTCCTATTTTATTCTTAAGCATTGGGGACAATATTGTATTTTAGTGGGGGTGTAATTATTATCAGGCTAGATGTTATTTTGATGCCTTTGTCGGGCCTTTACTTTCTGTTTTAGACAATTTGGCCCTTATAGGGCATGTGTTGGATTATGTTATTTTTGTTTATTTCCCTCGTTGGGCCCTTATTTTTCATATACTTTATATTGCACCCTTATCGGGTTTGATCTTTTTGATATTTTTGTGAATATGAGTTGCCTTAATTGCCAAGTTAGTCCTACACGCTAAATTATTTCACTACCCGTGCTTTTCAAATGCACTTAATGCGTACACCGGGTCTAGTTCTCCATTGATCCATGAGCGCATGACTCAAATATCGTCTTTGTTAATAATAGTTTATTTTAAATAAACTTTGAGGGTTTTCTTCATGCTACGGTTCTTTCCCAAGGAGCAAATATTGCTTTTCTTTATTTTTTGTGTCAAACTGGGTGACATTTCCCTATGATAGATTGAGAGGTGACTTTTTTAAGAGAAAATGCCAAGTTTTAGTGTTTAGATTGAGTCCGTATTTTGCTTATCTCAAATGGGACCAGCAAAAAAATTTCTTGGCAAAAGAATTTGAAAAGTTGAGAAACAAGGAGAAAATGATTTTCAAAAAAACATTCTCTTGTTATGACTTGCACATTCTCCGTTTGGCTTGATTGATTCACAAATGAGTGTGTGCAACTCGAAATAGCTTGCCAAATGTCATTCGTCCCAATTAATTTTGAGATGAATTATGAACTTCTTGTATTGTGATGCCTTGTGCGAAAAGGTCTACTTAGTTTTTTCGTATGCATACCATCTAGAACTTGCCCCGAATGTGATTGAAATCCTAGATGTTGCTTAGCTTGGAAGATGACCTTAGGCCCTCTTTTGAATAGTCACTTTGCCCAAAAAGTTCCTTCTCTTAAGAATAATCCTAGTCAAATCCCTTTGAGCCTTTAATCTTTCCTTGTCTCCCATATTACACACCTTGACCTTCTTGAATCCTCGATTTTGGCACTCGTTCCTCCCTAATTGCTAGCAATGAGAGTGTAGGCTAAAAGCCTAAGTTTGGGGGAATATTGATGATGAAATGGAATGCAATGTAGGAAAAAGCCTAAGTTTGGAGGTGTATACATTATCTATCTATATATAAAAGGAGAAGCAAAACATTTCTAGACTGACAAATGTCAACACCAGAAAAATCCACAATAAAATCAGTAAATTACAGTTATAAAAATAGGAAGAATTTAAAATACTAAGACTAACTTAGTAACTAACTAAAACAAGAGTTTTATTTTTAAATTATAAAACTAAAATAAACTGACTTAGTAACCAACTACAATAGGAGTTTTATTTTTGAACAAATAAATTAAAAATGATGAAATAATAATAATAATAATAATTGGAAAAAAAAACTACACTGCTTTCTTAAAATTTTAAATTTAAGATTCGATTTTTTTAAAAAAAATAATGTAAATTCACAAAAAAAAAAACTACACAACATTCTTAGGAGAGGCAAAAGCTTCATGTGATGCCAAGTGTAAGCCTCAGAAAAATACACTATTTTCATAACCCTAAAATCACTCAAAATATCTAAATTAAAAGTTCAGAAGAATATAAAAAACTGAAATTCACAAAAAAGGAAACACAACTTCCTTAAAAAATTAAATTTGAAGATCCTAAATATAGAAAATTTCAAACTCATCCAAAAAAATTACACCACTTCCATAAAATTTTAAATAAAATAAATTGTTAACTAAGACAATTTTAAATTTAAAATTCGAAATAAAATTATGTAAACTCAACAAAAAAAGGGAAGTACACAACTTTTTGAAAATTTCAATTTTAAATTTTGAAAAACGCCGTGAAAAATCAACAAAAAGAAGAAGAAGAAAACAACACAACTTCCTTAAATTTTTGAATTTAGAATTTGAAATTAAAAAGTAACTGCAAACTCACAGAAAAAAAAAGGGGGTTTGGGGGATTAGGGTTGGGGGGGAGTAGGAACTAGAAAACATCCTTAAATTTTGGAGATGGTTACAACTTGATCTCAACTTTATCCTAAATGTAGGAGTTATCTCTACTAAAAATTTTAAAGTAGAGAATATGTTAAACTGGATTTTACATTTAATTGTCACATTTCTGACCTTCTCTATCATCTCCGAAATTTCTCTCTTCTATTTTTCTTCTACGATTTTCACTTATCAATAATTTTTATGTTCTGTAATTTGAAAACTTCTATATTTTCTTTTACATACGTGATATGTATTCCAAGTGAATGAAGATCCAGACATATATTTACTATGCAAGGGGTAAAGTTCGGAGGAATTAATTATCTTTTCTCTATTGGTGTAATGACCTTTCTGGTTATTTTCGCGTTTATGCCTTCTTTGTACTACTAGAGCTTTCTCTGTAGCGGCCCCAAGTCATTTATGACTTGCTGGGACTGGCGGTTCGGTTCCTTAGTCGTTCGTGTCACGCCCCAAACCATGGGAGGCATGACCGACACCCGGAGCCCCAAAAGGCCGAGGGTGCCAAAATAGAGTGTATCTCTGTTGAACCTGCTGGGGGTCTGAGACCGACAAGGTCTCTAAGAATTACAATTGGAAACACTGAAAGCTCAATAGTAGTTAAGCAACTCAAGGCCGACAAGGCTATTATTATAGTAGATAACTAATAACAAGGCCGACAAGGCCATACCCAACACTGATGTACATATACACGTCTACAAGCCTCTAGGAGTAAGTAAAATATCTCATATCCAGGACAGGGCCCTGGACTACCCATAAGCTGTACATATACATAACCTGGTCACAATATAAGCTAGACCTCTGACTCGTCAGCTCCAGGAAGAATGGAGCTTACCAAAATGGCTGAACTCCGCAACTCCTACTGAAGAGGTCTATCTGGGTTTCTGTCTGGACCTGCAGGCATGAATGCAGCGCCCCCAGGCAATGGGGCGTCAGTACGACAATAATGTACTGGCATGTAAGGTAGAAGCATGAAAGCAAGTCGCAAGTAGTAAATCTGAACAAGATAAAATATGAAACTTGTAAACTGTACTTGGTTAGACTCATTAAGCTCTTTCTCCTTTATTCTTTTTAGAACACAACACATGCATTAACTCACGCTGCAACTCACTCTGTATAACCCACACTGAACCACAATAGCGCCTCGGCGCACCCTATATTTAATAGCCTCAATATGGCAGTAGCGCCTCGGCGCACACTATGTATATAATGGCCTCAAAATGGCAGTAGCACCTCGGTGCACACTATGTGTATAATGGCCTCAATATGGCAGTAGCACCTCGGTGCACACTATGTATATAATAGCCTCAATATGGCAGTAGCACCTCGGTGCACACTAACACGCAAACCACACATAATAAGTGTATTACTAGATTGACCTTCAAAGCTATTCTTGTTATTTATGAGGTTCATTTAGATAACTTCTTTAGCCTTGGCTTACTAGGTGTTGGAATCAACATACCAAACACATATAAATGGGGATTTGACTTTCTAACTTTCATTGTATACTTTCTAAAGCTTGATTAGAGATCACAATACAAAGAAGAAACTTGACAAAAGGATAACTTACATTTCGGGCAAAAAGAATCAGATTTTTATAAGAAGGCGACTTGAATCACCATAATGTATAAATTAGTTCCTTAAGACTTGTTGAGTTACCAAATCAGCTCTCTTACAACCAAATACTCAAACTCCTTCTTTCGGAAATTTAGAGTTCTATTTCTAGATTCATGTCGATAAGGAATAAAGAAGCCTTAACATACCTCGTTCCTTTCGAAGATTGCGCTTACCACAACTTGGACTTTCCTTTATTAAGTTAATCTACAACACAAGGGTATAATGAAGCTAATATTAGCTCTTAAACCTGCTGCAACACTCCCAAAACAGTAGCTAAATATTTTCCGGGCAGATTTACGTATTTTGCATTAATTAAAGGTGTATCGTCACACCTTCCTCCCCTTATCCAATACACATCACACACACACCAACCTACTGCCTCCAATAATACAAAACACATCAAACATCCCCTACACAACCCACCATGCCGAAATACAATAGCAACACATTGAACAACAATTGTTCATCCGAACTTCAATCCAAAAATATTATTATGGGCAGAGTACTTACCATACTTGAAGGTGTGTTTTTATCCTCTTTTTATTGATGCTTTAAAAGCTTAAGTACCCCCTACACATACACCAACAAGAGAAGAAGAAATCTCTTAATTGTTACACAATTTCCATATGTTAAATCATAAGAAAGGGCTGCCATAGTTCATGTCTTTCTTACCATAGGATATCCTAGCTATATGTAGTATATTAATACCAAGATAACAAGTTGTTTAACTCACCTTAAGCTTCAATTAATCTTGGTCTTCTTAGAACCCTAAAGGGAGAGAAGGGCTGCCAAAAAGGAAATGAGATAAGAGAGAATTTTCCAGCTTTTTGTGTTCAACATTGATCAGCAAATGGCCTATATAAAGGGACCTTTTTGGCCGACTTTTTTTGAGTATATTTGGGCCAAAATGGGTCAAGAAACTTGGGCCAAAATTACCCTTTGCTTGGGCCTCAAAAGGGTTAAGTTTTGGGGCTGATTTTGGGCTTCTCTTGGGTCAAAATGTGGTCAATATTGGTGGCTACCTTTTGTAGTTGTTTTGGCCAGATTTGGTTGTGCTTTGATGGGCCAACTTTAAGCTTCATTTGGGCTACCATTAGGTCTAATAATCCATGGTGTTGCTGCCCGTAATCGGCCCTCGGAACTTAGTTCGTTGGCGTAGGTAGGTGATGCACCTACTTGTCACCTAAGAGCTTAGATAAGTCGAGCAAGTACCTCACTTGTTTTATCTCATTTTCAAAACCCTCCTCCTTATAATTTAACTTAACACTTATATACATTTTACCATTTCAAATTCTAGGCCAAAGTACCCCTTCACAATCTCGAGCTCAAATACCTTCGTCGATATTTACTTAGTCACATAGGTTTTGAAAGGTACGGGGTGTTATATCCTTCCCTCCTTAGAATCATTCGTCCTCGAATGAGGGTAATGCATATAGAGCTCTAGTCCCTTAGGATTTTTTTTTTTGAAATTTCGGCAGAGTTTCCTTTATAATTGGGACTATCCAAAAACCTGAAACTCAGCAAAAGTCCAGCACGATGCCTCACAGGGCGATACAACTATATACAATTAAATGTAATCAGTTTCACATGTTCAAACCTGATCATATTTGCATAGTAGGAAGAGTATCAAGAATATAAGAATATGACTTACCTATGTACTATCTTCAAGTCATAAATAACTGGGGATGTTTTTTCCTCATTTCTTCCTCGGCTTCCCACGGCATTTCTTCAATATTATTATTTCTCCACAACACCTTTACTGAGGCTACTTCTTTGGTTCTGAGCTTCCTAACTTGACGATCTAGGATAGAAATTGGTACTTCCTTATAGGATAAGTCTTCAGAAAGTTGAACATCTTTAATAGGCATAATACGTGAAGGATCTCCAATGCACCTTCGTAGCATCGATACATGAAATACAGGATGGACTGTCTCCAATTCTGTAGGTAAATCTAGCTCATATGCCACTTTTCCTACCCTCCTAATGATCCTGTATGGTCCAATATATCTTGGACTAAGCTTTCCCTTTTTACCAAATCGCATAACGCCTTTCATGGGCAAAACCTTTAGGAAAACCCAATCACTAATATTAAATTCCAAATCCCGACGTCGCACATCTGCATATGATTTCTGCCTACTCTGGGCTGTTAGTAATCTTTCTCGGATTAGTTTCACCTTCTCCATTGCCTGATTAACTAGGTCTGGCCCTAATAATCCTGCTTCTCCCATTTCAAACCATCCAATTTGTGATCTACACTTTCGCCCGTATAAAGCCTCATAAGGAGCCATTTGAATGCTTGCATGGAAGCTATTATTATAAGCAAACTCAATTAGTGGCAAATGGTCATCCCAACTCCCTTTAAAATCTAATACACAAGCTCGTAGCATATCTTCGAGTGTTTGAATAGTGCGTTCAGCTTGTCCATCTGTCTGTGGATGAAAAGCTGTACTGAGACTTATTTGAGTACCTAAGCCTCTCTGGAATGACCTCCAGAAATTTGCTGTAAACTGAGCACCCCTATCTGAAATGATGGAAATTGGGACACCATGAAGTCGAACTATTTCACTAATATACAACTTGGCATAATCTTCAGCAGTATAAGTTGTCCTGACTGGCAAAAAGTGAGCTGATTTTGTAAGTCTATCTACAATCACCCATATGGAATCATACTTCCGATAAGTACGGGGTAAGCCTGTAATAAAGTCCATGTTGATCACCTCCCATTTCCAGGTAGGTATCACTATACTTTGAGTTAGACCTCCGGGTCTCTGGTGTTCCATTTTTACCTGTTGACAATTCGGGCATTGGGCTACAAACTCTGCAATATTTCTCTTCATATTATTCCACCAATAAATCTGTCGAAGATCATGAT
>QJPP01002496.1:0-94824 GCA_003996215.1 Jaltomata sinuosa | reverse complement strand
TAGAGACCCAGTCTCGAATATGCAATGCCCAGACCCTGTCCAGGACTAAAGTAGTAGGAAAATGTCTCAAAAACCCCTCCAAGGGTGCCCGGGAAAAATCCGGGTCTAAACAGTAAAAAGTCATCTCAGGTGCTCGGTCCGACCGAGGCTAAAAATCATCTCAAGTAGCAAGAAAACTCAACTAGCACTCTGGCCCTGCTGAGTCTAGCGTTAATCGTAAAACTGGTGATTTAAATCATAATTTTACTTTCTTTTACCCAAGAATATTCACAAGTTTAAATCAAACCATTTCCAAATTATTTCCATCAAAATGGGCCCCCTGGGCCATGCAAGGTTTAGAAAATAGTGCCAGTAGGCCCGAAGCCAAAACCATAGTAAAACATGGATAAAACATCTTTATATGCATGGAAATGGTATGATCACACACAATAGCTGTCCAGCAGCTCACAATCAACCTATCGACCCTGCACAGGCCCACAGCTACTCAGCAAGCATAACCAGCCTAGAAGGATAATTCTATGCCCGAGACTCGCGGACATTCCCAAAATCCCACCTCCTATGTTCCAGAGTCAACAAGGCCTCACAGGACCACAAGGGTAAATAAAATATATCGGCAAATACTACAAGCGACGGAGGAACAAAAGTAGGCGGACATGAATAAAGCGGTCGAGGTCTGTGGTACCAACCTAATAAACTAACCCAAGGATGCCCATTAATACAATTTTATTCTATATATGCGGAGTCTAGGGAAAATAAACCGTAACCTACCTGTCGTCCGACGACAAGCTGCTAGAACAACGATGTCCAAGCTCGAACCACTCCAAGAAAATCCAAAACTAAATCGGAATCGGATTTGGGATGGAATAACTCGACGTAGATAATTGATTTACTTTATCAAATATATTTTTCTCACAACAAAACCTCTCACGTGAATGAATATTTAAGAATGTGCATAGTTGTATACCTTTATATATAAAACCTTACAACAAGGTCAAATGTTGCCAATAATCATCACTCTGCCACTCCATGATAACATGCTGCCTAACTTCCAAATGATGCCACCATTCACTTTGGTGATTGCTGGCCACTCCCTCCACCTACACGTGGAGTGGAGGTGGCACTTACAAAGCAACAAAATAATATTCTTATCCCGTTATTTATATATTCGGGTATTGCATAAATTCGTGGTATAATAAATATAATTTTTGAATATATCATAATCATTAGAAAATTATTTCGAATAAAACCTACAATATTATAATAATAATTTTTAACATAATTAAATTTACTATCTCCGTTAAAATATTACGGTGTATGAAAACCTTATAAAATAAATACATATACAATTATATCGTAACAAAATATTTTTCATAAACCTTTAAAATATTTTGAAAAGGCGATAATAATATAATTTTTACCAAATTCAACTTTTAAATAAAATATTTTCAAATACACGCACGATGCTAATAAAATTCTCTCGGGATCCTCCCTTATGTTTTATCACTGTTTTGGAACTGAAATGGCGTTTTAAAACGTGAAGTCGAGGCTTAAATCAAGTTTAACCCGACCCGGTTCGCGACCCGGTTCGCAACCCGTTTTCTGCTAGATAGTCCGCAGTAAAACAGTCATAACTTTTTACTCCGAGATCAGTTCGACGTGAGGTTTTGTGCGTTGGAAACTAGACTCGTAGACCTTCGATTTGGTATTTTGGGGGACTTCTAACTCTTTATATATTTAGAGAAAAGCCCTGAGACATTTGACCCAAAGTTCAGAAAATTTGTTAAAGAACTTCTGATAACTCTTGCCGATTTGCTTGACTTCGAAACTCATAATGCGACCAAACAAATGGCCCCGACACCAAAATACCGGTCTTGACGAGCCTTAAGAGACTTGGGTCCGCTACAACAAGCTCTAACGGTTCAAGGAAAACGTATATGTGGAAATGACCGAAAGGGTCATTACAACTTCCATTATTTTCCTCATTTATAAACACATAACCTTTAGAGGTTTCTGAGTACCTTATAAAGATACTTTTCTTTTTTCTCGAACCCAATTTATCATATTTGTGAGAGGAATCACGTGTATAGGCAGCATAACCCTAAGGTCTTAGTACACTCAGGTTAGGATGTCTTCCAGTCCATAACTCATATGGAGTGGTTGCAATAATTTTTTTAGGAATTCTATTAAGTATATAGGTGGTAGTAAGCAAAGCATCACCCTAAAAATTAATTGGAAGGTTGGTTTGTGTCATCATGGACCTAACCATTTCTCGGAGAGTTCTGTTTCTTTTCTCTGCAACACCATTTTGTTGTGGAGTATTTGGAATAGTCAATTGATGAACTATTCAATTTTCATCACATAACCCATTAAATTAAGATGATAAATATTCTCGATCATGATCAGTTTGAATAGCTTTTATCTTCTTGTCTAATTGATTTTTTACTAAGCTCATATAGCTTTTGAAATAACTTATTGCTTTTGATTTGTGGGAAATTAAATAGACATAACTGAACTGGTGAAATCATCAATAAATGTAATGAAATAACTTGCTCTATGCCTAGCCCTAACATTCATAGGACCACAAATGTCTACATGGACTAACTTCAAAGAATATTCAGCTCTAGTCGCTTTACCGAAAGGTTTCCTTGCAGATTTTCCAGCTAGACAATTTTCATAAGTGGACAATTCTACATGTGTAATACCAGTAAGCAAACCTTGTTTCTCTAGTTGTTGCATTCTTTATTGGCCAATATGACCAAGTCTAGCATGTCGTATATTTATATCGCAATCATATTATTTGAAGAACCAAATATTGAAAAACTGACATTATTATTAATTCATAATAAATAAACCTCCAGTTAAATAACCAAAACCAAATAAAGTTGATCCAAAAGTGAACTTAACAAAATTTTCATGAAAAAATAAATCATATCCTAACTTAAGTAAAACAAAGACTGAAATAATATTTTGATAAATCATTGATGCATAGAGGACATCATGTAGCATCAGGTCTCAACTGCCATGCATGACTAACTTGAATGTTCCGATTCCTTCAACAACAACTCTATTGTTGTTGCTCATATATACCCACTTTTCTCTACGTGGAACTCATTGAAATTCAACAAAGAAAATACGCTTGCATGCTATATGGTCCGTTGCTCCTGAGTATACAATCCACAAAGGATTAATTCAGTTAGTAAAGCAGAATTGGAAACAAAATGTTCACTAATTCAAATTTTATGAACGACCTTTCTAGGCGGCTCAGAGCAGTCTTTGGCATAGTGACCCTTTTTATCACAACTAAAGCATTTCACTTTTAGAAATCTTGACACGTTTGGGATGTTTGTTCTTGCTGTTTTCAGTCTTTGCTTTCTTAGCAGGTTGAGCTGGCTGAGGCTAAGATGGCCCTCTCTTCTTTCCCAGTTCTTTCTTTTTGAATCATTCTTTAAGTTAGAGGTGTCATACGCAACTCAACTATTGGTTATACAGCCTGAAGCCTTTCCTCTTCTAACTCAAGGTGCCTTTGAACATCTTTCAGAGTTGTGATCCTCTTATTATGGGTCAAATGCATTTTTGTATGATCCAAGAACTAGGTAAATATCGTATTACTGTTTGGATCTATTGTTCATTAGTCAACACATGACTGGCATCTTTCAACTCTCCGATCATATTTTTCTTCTGCATCAGATGTGTTTTCATTGAATATGATGGGCATTTCTTGAATGTGTCACGACCCACACCACCGTGATTGGCACCCAACCAACCCCTGGATGAGCGAACCAATAGAGTCTCACTCTTAGCATAGCCTAACAGCTTAAAACCAGTGTGCAGAAATGTAAACTAGCAATCAATCATGCTAAAATCAACTCTATAGAAATAAATATAACTTGCGGAAATCCCACCCTAGAATCTGAAAGTCATCATACCAAAAACATCTACCAAAGCTAGAGTACGAGGATGCAACCCCATAACAGAAATAGTCTAAGCCCGAAACAAATGGGCTACAACTCAATAGATGGAAATCAAGGCAGCTTGGTCTAACATCTCACCCTTGATATCTCGAAGTGTCAGGCCTACAAGTGAGGTCATGCGTCAACCGCCGGAAGATTTTCTGTACTCATAAAAAGACAAGAAAGTGCAGTATTAGTACACAACCACCGTGTACTGGTAGGATCATCAGCCAGTTCCAAATAAATAGTGTATGAGTAGTACAGAAATTAAGTAAGAGTACAAAAACACATAGGCAAGTCAACAGGTATTCCTAGACTACAAGTCTCTACCTAACTTGTCTCACATGTAAACCACCTCACAGTTATGATCAACAAACCACAATGATAACAATTATACCTCGTACAATCCCGGACCCACCCTGGATCCCCTCTAGACAAAATCTAAGTGTCAGACATACACCCCGGTCTACACCAAGACCAACCTCATAAGCAATGTAACAACCCAGCCTCTCGAGGACCAAAAATATACACAACCACAATTCATAAACACAACCCGGTCCACTCAAGGAACCATTAATTAAGATGCAATAATACAATAAAATAAACCCGTACCAGGCGTGGTACCCAAGCCAACCGTTAGTGTTATCCCGTACCAGGCGTGGTACCCAGGCCAACCGTTAGTATATCCCATACCAGGCATGGTACCCGAGCCAACAGGATGTCACATAAATCCGTAGTCACAAACAATGAACAATCAACACTTGTAAACCAACAAGCAATACACTTAGTTCATTTCACAAGATTGAAAAACAAGACTTTTGGACATTCTAAATCATTCCCTAAGCAATGCATACCATACAAATACTTAGACCAAAGTACACAAATATGCAGTGCATACAGGAAGCAATAACCATCACCTACCTCGAGTAAGCAAGCTCTACAGTGCCGGAGCTTTTTCCCTTTCAGGATCCCTTGCATGTTCTTGGTCTAGAAACAATACAGTAACCAAATTCAATACTTATGGCCTACAAATTACCAAAATTATGAAAAATCCCAAACCCCAGGCCAACCATGATCATTCCACCCATTCCCGGTCCCTCCCACCATTAATTCCCCTAAATTCATCATTTTTATGGATTTTCTTAGAGAATTATGTGTAAGTGATCATTACCCATTATCGAGAATCAAGACCCAAGAACTCTAACACCCTAGAATCCATTTTTTCCCTGGATTCTACCATTTCTAGGTCATCCCAATCCTTTACCCAAGTCCACCCCAAGCAATTCTATAGCATAAGAAAGATATCACGGAGTTTGGGGAGTAGAATCCTTACCTTTAGGATGAAAAATGGTGGAAAACAGATGAAAATCGCCCAAAATTGCCCCCTTCTTCTCTCAAAACGTTTCAAGAAAAACTAAACTATTTTGGGGAAATTTTTGCATTAAATCCCATCATTTTCCACTATTGCAGTCCACTCCGCTATAGCGGTACCACCGTAGCAGAGTCATCCGCTATGGCGGAGGCTGACCATCATTGACTTCTGCTGTAGTGATAATTTCTTTGCTACAGCGGAGGTTTCCATGGCAGAGTGTCAACCGCCATAGCGGTTGACACGGTACAAAAAGTCATAAAATCTCCAAAACAAGTCCATTTTACAACACACTTATTTTTTTGACGTCCCGAAACAACCCCCTCTTGTCAACCTCAATTCCAGGAGTTCTACTTACCCAAATTTGATTCCAAAAAGTCTCCCAGACTCCTTTATGTCTTAGCTACAAGTATAACTAGCTCAAATCTAGTCATCTACCCCAATCCTTACCCAGATTGCCCTAGACCATACCTCACTCCAAAATTGGCCAAGACTAGTGATAACGCCCAAACTACACCTCAAATTAATGAAGCGTAAGCGGTCGTAGTCAAATATAGAACCCAACAAAGGTTGGGGTCGAATCCCACAGAGAATATGGTGAGAATTAAGTCTTTAGTGAAGTATGTGACTAATGGTCAATAGTTTCCGGTAAATAGGGGGGGGGTTTGTGATCAATATTTGTAAACAAAACAAACACTTAATGTATGAATGATAATCAATAGGAGAGAGAGAACTAGGGAAGTGTTTACCATGGCGTTAGTAACAAAGTCGATTCTAGGCTTAACAGGGTTCTTTCTATATGCGTGTCACGATGCGATTGAATTAATGGTATCGTCTAAACGTTTCTAAACCAAATAGACAAATTTACTTTTCAATTCTCTCGAACTTGAAAAGGTGTGCTTTTAAATTCCAATCCTAAACATCAAGTAGATTAATCTAGTTACATCATTAATCATAAGACGAGAGTTAGTAGTCTCGAATCCTCGTCGTTAATCAAGTTTCCCGGTTTTAATCTCTTTACTCAAGCAAATTAAACCTAGGCATGTTCTAATGTTTGCAACCACTAGAAAATGTTAAATAATGAATGATTAACAACGTGACAACATATATATTGAACCCGTCGCTACCCGAAATCTATATCGCTACTTTAGCCATGGCTCCCACAACCCTAGTTGTGGGAGGTTTAGTTAATCATGCTATAAAGAAAAGAGAAGAGAATTGTATTCATAATAAAGAGAAGGGATTATTACAATATAATGAAAACCAATCTTCAATTATTCCAAGAACAAGAAAAACCAAGATCCCAAGAACAAATCAAGAACACGAATTCAAGAAGTGTAAAACGTGTTTCTTGATCTCCAAGTCTCTCCTAAAACTATTGGGAGAACTATATTAAAAAGCTTCGTTGATTGCATAAATAAAATAAACCTAACATAGGGTATTTATAGGAGTCTAGGAAACAAATCCCAAAAACGTACGCGGACTGCCCAGGTGTGACGGCCAGGCTGACGGACCGTCACTGGCTTGACGGACCGTCGCCTGGACCGTCACCCTTAGGCAGTGGTGCTGCCTTGGTGTGACGGTTTGGGTGACGGACCGTCACACCTTTGACGGACCGTCACCTGAACCGTCACTCTTATCCAGAATGCTCTTTTTCTCGTATTTCCTTCCGTTTCCATGTTTGTCTCCATTTCCTGAAAATACAACATAAAAACATCAAAAACGACAACGATTGCTTGAAAATGTACGATTGTTCTTAGTTTAAAGGAGTCAAAAGTGCCGTAAAATGGCGGCACATCAACACCCTCAACTTAAGACGTTTGCTTGTCCTCAAGCAATATGACACAAAACAATAATACGATGACTCAACTAAGCAAACAAACTCGTGTCTTTAGCAACTCATGGTCATTCATTAGTTCATTAAATCAAGCTCCCTCGTAGCACACAATGTATGAAACACTAACTTGCAAGGATCCAAACATGTCATTCTGATATGATAGAACATTCCACATACACACGCACAGCGATCCTAACAATCAATAGACAATACAGACATCTTGGTGCCCTCACCACAAAGAAATCCCACACTCAAGATTTGGGACTAGGTAAGCGCTCACACTCACAAACGATTTCAAACGATGCACATGCGATACCATAGGCTTGCCCTTACTATTCTATTTCAGTTCTTCAGAAAGCCGCTCAGGATCACTACAGGACTTGTTTAGGCTTGTAATGAGGTTTCAGGTGCAGGTAGGATACATTTAGGGGTTAGTGACTAAGCCCTCCTTGGAACTACCGACGTCTTATTACCGCATAACTTTTTGTCCATCCTTATTCACCTTTTTATTTCCTTCTCTCTAGCTACAGGTGCGGACCTCTTTATTTTGACCATTCTTTTTATTACTTTTTTCGATCTTTTTCATCTCTTTTTATTTTTCTTTTCTTTTCTAGGCACACACCCGAATTTTCATTCTATTCCCAACCAATCTTCTTCATCCTCTTTTTCTATCATTCACCTCTGTAGTAGCCACCCTCAACTTGGGCTGATTGCCTGCGTTGAGGTGCACAATGTCCATGGAAGGACCAGGGCCAAAACAGGGTTTACCTCTATAGTAGCCACCCTCAACTTAGGCTGATTGCCTGAGTTGAGGTGCACGATGTCCAAGGAAGGACCAGGGCCAAAATAGGGATTCAAAGTTAAACAGGAATGGCGACAGGTTATTGAAAGAACAAGGTTAATTATGGCTCAAACAGGGATCAAAAAGGGATTATTTATATTTGGACGGTCTTTTAGGTTAAGTGGACTGCACACAAAAAGGGCCTGTGATCCTTTCCTAAGCAACCAAACTTCGAACTTAACAAAATAGACCGGGCAAGTTCTAGATGCATGCACAGAGTAAGAATTTATAACAATAATCTCACACACTCTTGGCACCAAGAAACTATATTGCTACCAACTATCAAACAACCGCTCGGCTTAAGCATACCCATTCTAATCATAATCACACAATGACATTCGAGGATCCAGACAGTCAATCGTTTCAACATAAGTACAAAACCAGAAAATTTTTAAAGGGGCCTCGTTTTTAAACAAAAAACGCCATGCTTGCTATAGACACTACAAAACAACTAACAAAATTTTAAAATGACAACCTAAACATGCCGGTTCTACTAGATAGCACACCGGAGGGAAAAGAACTCGGCAACAAAAACCCTCGGTGGTGACTCACAGGTTTCCCCACACCCTCAACTTAGACTCATGCATTGTCCCCAATGCATACATATGAAAACTAAAAACTGTGAGAATAAAGGAATACCTGTGAAGTCGATATGACTCAGATTCTGGAACGATGTTGGAGACCGCCAGGGTCTCCAAAACAGGAGAACTCGATGGAGTGTGGCGTTCCAGCTTCCTCTTTGGGCTCCATCGCTAGTCGCGACAATTTCTTTGCTCTTTCTTTGCAGATTCTCTTGCAGTGTTTTTGTTTTCTTGATTTATTTTCACCGCTTTCCTTCACCTGCTCGTCCTCTTGCAATCGCGACCTTACTCTCATAACAGCTCGGGTTTCAACACAACCCTTTTCCTCAAGATACACATCCGCAGGGATTTCCTCAATAACATTGATGACTGCGACCACCCTCATGTCACTTGGTTGCTTCATCAATTTGGACACATCGAACTTGACCACTTCATTGTTTAGCCTGAAGGTCAGTTCATTTCTTTCCATGTCAACCAAAGCTCTAGCCGTGGCTAACAAAGGTCGTCCCAAGAGTATGGGCACTTCAAAATCTACTTCGCAATCCAAGATCACAAAGTCAGCTAGGAAGATAAGCTTACCGATCTTTACTAGCACATCAGACAATATTCCCACAGGTCGCTTTACTGAGCGGTCAGCCATCATTACTCTCATGGATGTTGGTTTAGGAGCTCCCAAACCCAATTGTTTGTAGACCGCTAGCGGCATCAAGTTGATGCTAGCACCAAGATCACATAATGCTCTTCCGAAGTTGAGCTTCCCGATAGTACAGGGAACAGTGAAAGCACCTGGATCTTCCTTCTTTTCGACTAACGACCTTGAGAAAATGGCGCTGCAGTGGTGGAGGTTGTCTTCTGGTTCAAAACTTACCGACCTCTTCTTTGTAATCAAGTCCTTCATGAACTTGGCATAACCGGGCATTTGTTCATGCGCTTCCACCAATGGTATGTTTATTGAAATCTGCTTCAGCATGGTCATGAAGTTCAGGAACTTACCATCGTCAGCTTTCTTCTTCAAACGCTGTGGGAAAGGAGGTGGTGGCCGAGGCATCATAGTTGGGGGCTTTTCGGCCTCCTTGCTTTTATCCACGGGTTTTGGCGTTTTCTCCTCTACCGCCTCTTCATCATCCGCAACATCACCTACTTGAGTCTGGATTACCGGATGTGAATCCGGTAATATTTTTTCGCTTCTTGGAGTGATCGCCATACAGCTCGCGTCGTTCCTCGGATTCTGGACGGTGTCGCTCGGCAAGGTACCCGTCCTCCTTGGATTTAGGGATGCCAAAATCTGCCCCACTTGCTGCTCCAATTTCTTGATCGCGGTGGAATGTGAATCCACTAACTGACTTAATGTAGATAATTCATTCCTCATCTCCTTTACCCTAGAGTCAGTCGATTCCACCTTTAGCAACATCTTCGCCATCATGCTCTCTAGCTTCAAAGTCTGTGCTTTGTTGTTAGCCTTGTCCCGATTACCAGGTGGTATATACAACCCACCTCTCTCGGTGTTGTTCCTCCAGTTTCCTTGGTCGCGATCTTTGTAGCCGCCTTTCTCATAGTGGTTGTCTCTCTGATAGTTCCGACCTTGGTTTCCCTGGCCGTTGGCCTGGAAACCCCCCAAATAGTTGGCCTCCTCATCAGATTCAACCCCTGCTGCTCTACCTTGCGAACCCACGGCTTTCACCTTCTCAATACTTCTTGACATCAAGTGCTTGGTCAAGAGGTCCATTTGCATTTTTAGATGGGCCATGTCTTGGTCCCATTCTTCATCTTTTCTACGCTGTTTCGCTGACACACCAACTGCATAAGTACTAGCTGGTACCTCTGAATCACGTGTATGCCAGGCCCTGTTAATTTTGGTGAGCCTGTCCAAAATAGCTGTGGCATCGGCAAAAGTGCGACCCATAAACGCTCCATCTGCTGTGTTGTCCAACGTCAGCTTGGTAGCCGAATTGAGTGCCCTGTAGAATGTCTGCATCAAAAACTCATCGTTCAACTGATGGTTCGGGCATTGCGTTAGCTTCTTGTTGAATCGCAGCCAGGTCTCGTGCAATGCTTCGTGAGGTTGCTGCCTGAAATTGCTAATCTCGTCCCTCAACTGTATCATCCTAGAGGGAGGAAAGAACCTTTCTAGGAAAGCTCCTTTCAACTCTCCCCAAGTTGCGATAGAGTCGGGGGTCAGTTCTGTCAACCATAACGCTGCCTCATCAGACAGAGACAACGGAAACAACTTGAGCCTGATCGCTGTCTGACTCACGCCCGGCAGTTCAAACGACCTGCAGATACCCACGAAGTTCATTAAGTGACGGTTTGGATCGTCACCAGCTGCTCCACGGAATACTCCTCTCAAGTTCAACAGCTGAATCATCGTGCTAGTGATGTTGAACTTCGCTCCGGGTGGTAGCGGTAGAACAACAATGGCGCCCGTAGCGCCAACTCCATCCAAATCGTTATCCTCATCATGCAACTCAAGATCGTGCTTCAGACCTACAACATTCAAATTTTATTGGGCCTGCAGTTCTGCAGCGAGCCTTGCTGCCTCTTGTTGTGCGGCCATATTCCGCCTTAACGTTCTAGCAAGCTCGGGGTCGTAAGGTAATGTTGATTCACCCGAGCGCCGGGTACTTGGCATGTACAACTCTGTACCCTGTCAAAAACAAAAACAACAAAAAAAACGTAAAAGCAGGAAAGTATGACTAAGAGTCAAATAAACACACCAGACTTAATTAACAACCGTATTCCCTGGCAACGGCGCCACTTTTTGATAACACCCAAACTACACCTCAAATTAATGAAGCGTAAGCGGTCGTAGTCAAATATAGAACCCAACAAAGGTTGGGGTCGAATCCCACAGAGAATATGGTGAGAATTAAGTCTTTAGTGAAGTATGTGACTAATGGTCAATAGTTTCCGGTAAATAGGGGGGTTTTGTGATCAATATTTGTAAACAAAACAAACACTTAACGTATGAATGATAATCAATAGGAGAGAGAGAACTAGGGAAGTGTTTACCATGGCGTTAGTAACAAAGTCGATTCTAGGCTTAATGGGGTTCTTTCTATATGCGTGTCACGATGCGATTGAATTAATGGTATCGTCTAAACGTTTCTCAACCAAATAGACAAATTTACTTTTCAATTCTCTCGAACTTGAAAAGGTGTGCTTTTAGATTTCAATCCTAAACATCAAGTAGATTAATCTAGTTACAGCATTAATCATAAGACGAGAGTTAGTAGTCTCGAATCCTCGTCGTTAATCAAGTTTCCCAGTTTTAATCTCTTTACTCAAGCAAATTAAACCTAGGCATGTTCTAATGTTTGCAACCACTAGAAAATGTTACATAACGAATGATTAACAACGTGACAACATACATATTTAACCCGTCGCTACTCGGAATCTATATTGCTACTTTTGCCATGGCTCCCACAACCCTAGTTGTGGGAGGTTTAGTTAATCATGCTATAAAGAAAAGAGAAGAGAATTGTATTCATAATAAAGAGAAGGGATTCTTACAATATAATGAAAACCAATCTTCAATTATTCCAAGAACAAGAAAAACCAAGATCCCAAGAACAAATCAAGAACACGAATTCAAGAAGTGTAAAACGTGTTTCTTGATCTCCAAGTCTCTCCTAAAACTATTGGGAGAACTATATTAAAAAGCTTCGTTGATTGCATAAATAAAATAAACCTAACATAGGGTATTTATAGGAGTCTAGGAAACAAATCCCAAAAACGTCAGGATTCCGCGTAGCGGACTGCCCAGGTGTGACGGCCAGGATGACGGACCGTCACTGGCTTGACGGACCGTCGCCTGGACCGTCACCCTTAGGCAGTGGTGCTGCCTTGGTGTGACAGTTTGGGTGACAGACCGTCACACCCTTGACCGACCGTCACCTGAACCATCACTCTTATCCAGAATGCTCTTTTTCTCGTATTTCCTTCCATTTCCATGTTTGTCTCCATTTCCTGAAAATACAATATAAAAACATCAAAAACGACAACGGTTGCTTGAAAACGTACGATTGTTCTTAGTTTAAAGGAGTCGAAAGTGCCGTAAAATGGCGGCACATCAACTAGCCTAGCCCAGAATTTCAAACTCCCAAACCTGGAGTTTTCTAACTCTAAAAATTAGCACGAATGGTTTACTCATAACGATGGACCCGGTTGTTACAACAAATACAAATTTTCCCATCATTCATCCCCGAGTGATCAAACTCAAAAATACAAAAAGGTAAAGAAGGAAATAATAGTACTTGTATCCTCAAACAAGTGAGGGTACTTGTCCCGAATGTCCCTCTCGATTTCCCTAGTGGCCTCCTCAACCAGACGAAGCTTCCATTGAACCTTTACCATACTGATCACCTTTGTCCTCAATTTCTGGACATCCCGATAAAGAATCAAAACCGGTTCCTCTTCATAGTGAAGATCCTTATCAAGTAGCACCTCATACCACTTGATGATGTAGTCCCCATCCCCATGGTATCGCTTTAGCATGGATACATGAAACACTGGATGGATTCCTGACAGACTGGGCGGCAGTACCAATCTGTAAGTGACGGGCGCTATGATCTCAAGAACCTCAAACAGTCTGATGAACCGAGGGTTGAGCTTACCCCTCTTCCCAAAATACATAACGCCCTTCATTGGTGACACTTTCAACAATACTTGGTCACCAATTTGAAATTCCATGTCCCTTACCTTGCAATCTTCTTATTCCTGCTGCCTGCTTTGGGTGGCTAGCAACTTGGTATGAATGCGTCTTACCTTTTGTTGCGCTTCCCTAACCAAGTCTACGCCCAAAGGATTTACATCATCTTCCTTAAACCACCCAATCGGTGACCTAAAACTCCTCTCACACAGAGCCTCGAATGGTGCCATGTCGATACTGGAGTGATAGCTATTGTTGTATGAAAACTCACACAATGGTAGAAACTGGTCCTAGTGACCCCCAAAGTCAATCACACATGCTCTCAGCATGTCCTCGAATACCTGAATCATCCTCTCCGACTGACCGTCAATCTGAGGATGGAAGGTTGTACTAAAGGTGAGTTGAGTGCCCCACTCCTCATGCAACTTTCCCCAAATTTTGGAAGTAAATTGTGTACCCCTGTCTGAGATAATGGACAGTGGTACCCCATGCAATCTCACAAATTCCTTCATGTAGATCTTAGCCAAATGCTTCAAATTGTAATCCACCCTGACTGGAATGAAGTGAGCTGACTTGGTCATCCTGTCAATAATGACCCAAATAGAGTAATACTTCCCCAAAGTCTTGGGGAGTCCCACCACAAAATCCATATTCTCTCCCACTTCCACTCTGGAATGGGCATCCTCTAAAGCAGTCCTACAGGTCTTTGGGTCTCATACTTTACCTGCTGGCAATTCTGACACTTGGACACAAAGCCAGTTATGTCCCTTTTCATCCCAAGCCACCAATAAAGTTGCCTCAAATTTCTGTACATCTTGGTTACACCCGAATGAATTGAATACCGAAACCATGAGACTCTGCCAACACCTTATGAATCATGTCATCAACCCGAAGAACATAAATCTTTCCTCTAAAATTTAACACATCGCCAGAGTCAAACGAGGCATCCCTGAACTCTTCAGATATTGCCTTGCTCCGAAGCCTGCTCAATTGTGAATCCTGAAACTATTTGGCCTTTATCTCTTTTATGTATGTGGATTTGACCTCAATACTTGCCAAAATCCCACCTGGTTCTGAAATACCCAAGTGCATGAACTTGGACTCCAATGCCTGAATTTCCCTTGCTAGTGGTCGTTTGGACACTCCCAAAAAAGCCAAACTGCCCATGCTAACTATTTTCTGGCTCAATGCGTCTGCCACCATATTAGCCTTACCCGGATGGTACTGAATAGTCACATCATAATACTTCAACAATTCTATCCACTTTATCTGCCTCAGATTCAAGTACTTCTGAGTGAAAACATGTTGCAGGCTGCGGTGATCAGTGAACACCTCACACTTGACACCATAAAGATAGTGTCTCCAAATTTTGAGTGCAAGGACCACCGCTGCCAACTCTAAATCATGAATCGGGTAGTTTCTCTCATGCACCTTCAACTTCCTAAAATCATAGGCTATCACATTCCTATACTGCATCAACACATCACCCAAACCAGAATATAAAGCATCGCAGTAAATAATAAAGTCATTACCTTCAACCGACAGGACAAAATAGGAGCCGTAGTCAGAAGTGTCTTGAGCTTTTGGAAGCTCTCCTCGCACTTGTCGGACTCCACAAATGGTACATCCTTTTATGTCAGCCTTCTCAGGTGAGTAGCAGTGGATGCAAAATCCTTAACAAAACTCCGGTAATAACCTGCGAGCCCAACAAAACTCCGGTAATAACCTGCGATCCCACAAAACTCCTCACCTCAGTCACAGAGCTAGGATGGGACTAACTCTTGACTGTCTCTATCTTCTGGGGATCTACCATCACCCCCTGTTCTGACACTACATACCCCAAGAGCGCAACTGAAGTCAACAAAAAGTCACACTTGGAAAACTTCGCATAGAGCTTTTGATGTCTCAAAGTGTCCAACACTATACGGAGATGTTTAGCATTCTCATCCCTACTCTTGGAGTAGATCAAAATGTCATCAATGAAAATGATGATGAATGAATCCAAGTAAGATTTAAACACCCCATTCATCAGACTCATGAATGCCGCTTGTGCATTGGTCAACCCAAATGACATCACTAAGAACTCGTAATGCCCATATCGAATCCAAAAAGTAGTCTTAATTTTCAACTGGTGATACCCTGACCTTAAGTCAATTTTAGAAAACACTGATGCACCCTGTAACTGGTCAAACAAATCATCAATACGGGGTAGAGGGTACTTATTCCGGATGGTAATCTTGTTCAACTGCCTGTAATCTATGCACATCTGCATACTACCATCCTTCTTCTTTACAAATAATACCGGAGCACCCCAAGGAAAAGCACTGGGATGGATAAGTCCTTTATCTAGTAGTTCATGAAGCTGAGTCTTAAGTTCCCTTAACTCTGCCAGAGCCATACGATATGGAGGAATGGAAATGGGCCGAGTGCCCGGCTCCAAGTCAATACAAAAGTCAATTTCCCTGTCCGAACGCATGCCAAGCAAATTCGCTGGAAACACCTCATGAAACTCTGAAACAACTGGAACTGACTCAATAGATCAAGACTCCACACTATCATCCCGGAGATGAGCCAAAAAGGCTAAACACCCTCTCCCTACTAACTTCCTAGCCCAAGTGAATGATATTATTTTGGCCGTCTTAGACCTGTACACACCTTCCCGCTCTAGCCTATCCTTACCCAAAATCTCTAGAGCCACAGTCTTGGTGTTACAGTTCAACACCGCATGATACATGGATAACTAGGTCATGCCCAAAATAATATCAAAATCAACCATATCCAGAATTACTAAGTCTACCTAAGTTTGCAACCCCATAAATACAACCGAGAAATTATGATAAACATGAGTCACAATCACCGACTCTACAACTAGGGTATAAACATGGATATAGGAATCAAGGATATCACATATCAAGTCTCGACCTAACGCAAAACTCACAAACACATAAGAATATGTAGATCATGGGTTAAATAATACCGAAGCTATTTTATCACAGACAAAAATGGTACCTGTGATGACTGCATCTAATGCCTCAGCCTTGGTCCTCCCTTGAAATGCGTAACAGTGAGCTCGGTCGTTAATCTGAGAAACTTCCCTGGACAGCTGCACCGCACCCCTACCCGCGCGGTTATTCCCTCTGTCTCCCCGACCTCCCTGAAAGTTACCTCGCTAAATACGCAAAATATCACAATATCTTTGTTAATCTAAAGCATGAGTTGGTTGCATTCATCTGGAATGTTGAGCCCTACCCTGTAGACGACCTCTAGCATGACAACCTCTACCTGTCAGGACCATAGTTTTGGGCAGCTGCTGAACCTGATTACTGGTCTACCTTTGAGGGCATTCCTTTTTAAAGTGGCCCAGATCACCATAATGGAAACAACCACGATCAAGTGCAGGCCTGCTACCATATGAATAAGAAGCTCCCTGGCTCTTAGGAGCTGAAAGCTGTTGATTAGCTCTCGGATGACCACATGTAGCAGCTGGCAGAGCTGACTGAATAGGACGGGCTTAGTATACCTGCTGATTCTGACCCCTGGAGTACAAAACACCTTAATTTCCCTCATTCCGGGGCTTCTTGGCTAACACCTTAGCCACCCCGCCTGCCTGATTCCCTCAAGTTTCTTCACATAATCTACCACTTCGTTGAAGCCTTTACCTAAAGAGTCATGTGCACAGACAATACCTGAAGCTTAATATTCAAACCCTTGACAAACAACCGAACCCGCTCCTCCTCGGAACCCAGTAACTGTGTAGCAAAATGAGACAAGGCATGAAATTTTGCCTTGTAAGCAGAGATTGACATGCTACCCTGCTCCAAATTCAAGAATTCATCCTTTTTCCGGTCCCTCAAAGTACGGGGTATGTACTTCTCTAAGAAAATAGAGTGGAACTGCTCCCAAGTTAGTGGACGTAAAATAGACGACCAACACTCCACATGAGATCTCTACCACTGCTTGGCATCATCCTGCAACTGAAATGTGACGAACTCAACCCCATACTATTGCACAATGCCCAGCTTGTGTAACCTCTCATAACAATCTAGTATGAACTCATAAGTATCTTCCCTGTTCGTACCCTGAAACGTAGTAGGTTTCAGCTTGAGAAACTTGGTCAGCATCTCATGTTCATTTCCTGTCATCACTGGGCCATGTATTAGCCAGAAGAAGTCACATGTGCCTGAAGCTTCATCCATCCTAGGAGTCGTAGGGTCTGCTGGTTGAGTTCCCAGAGCCTAATTTGCAATGCCCACGGGTATGGCTCCAGCACCAACGAAACCACTCAAGAAGTTCCAAGCCTACTGAAATGCTTCGGGCATCATAGAGGGAAGGCCTGCACCTCCAGTCGGTGCCACCTCTGCCTCCTCCCACGCTCCTTCATAACAACTTCCACATCTTTGACAACCTGTTCCTGAGGTGGGGAACAGATTTCCTCTCGCGCTCCTACAGTAGCTTGAGCCCCACCCCTGGCGGGTGTGGCTCTACCTCATCCTCTTCCCCTTCCCCTGCCTCTACCACGGACAGCCAGGCCTGCTGCTGGGACCGCCGGTCTAGCTCCATTGTTCCTTGTGTTAACCATCTGCGGACAGAAGAGTAAAAGAGTCAGATACCCATTTGTATCACCAGATACTAATTGGAATCAAGTTATAGCACGATGGAAGAAAGAAGATATAGTTTCCTAAAGTCCTATAGCCTCTCGAAGAAAAGTACGGATGTCTCTGCACCATTCTGCAAGACTCTACTAGACCTATTTTGGTATGACAAGATCAACAAACATATGGCTCTGATACCATCTTTGTCACGACCCAAACCGCCGTGAGTGGGACCCACCAAACCCCCGGATGAGCAAACCAATAGAGTCCCACTCTTAGAATAGCCTAACAGCTTTAAACCAGTATGCAGAAATGTAAACTAGCAATCAAACATGCTAAAATCAACTCTATAGAAATAAATATAACTTGGAGAAATCCCACCCTAGAATCTGAAAGTCATCGTACCATAAACATCCACCAAATCTAGAGTACGGGGATGCAACCACAAAATGGAAATAGTCTAAGCCCGAAAGAAATGGGCTACAACTCAATAGATGGAAATCAAGGCAGTTTGGTGAACATCTCACCCTTGATATCTCGAAGTGTTAGGCCTACAAGTGAGGTCGTGCGTCAACTGCCGAAAGATTTCCTGTACTCACAAAAAGACAAGCAACTGCAGTATCAGTACACAACCACTGTGTACTGGTAGGATCATCAGCCAGTTCCAAATAAACAGTGTATGAGTAGTACAGAAATCAAGTAAGAGAACAGAAATACATAGGCAAGTCAACAGGTATTCCTAGACTACAAGTCTCTACCTAACTTGTCCCACATGTAAACCACCTCACAGTTATGATCAACAATCCACAACGATAACAATTATACCTCGTACAATCCGGGAACCACCCTGGATCCCCTCTAGACAACACCTAAGTGTCAGACATACACCTCGGTCTACACCAAGACCAACCTCATAAGCAATGTAACAACCTGGCCTCTCGAGGACCAAAAATATACACAACCTGCTCCACTCAGGGAACCATTAATAAAGATTCAACAATACAATAAAATAAAGTCGTACCAAGCGTGGTACCCGAGCAAACCGTTAGTGTTATCCCATACCAGGCGTAATACCCGAGCCAACCATTAGTATATCCCATACCATGCATGGTACCCAATCCAATCGAATGTCATATAAATCCACAGTTACAAACAATGAACAATCAACACTTGTAAACCAACTAGCAATACACCTAGTTCATTTTACAAGACTGAAAAATAGGACTTTTGGACATTCTAAATCATTCCATAAGCAATGCAAACCATACAAATACTTAGACCAAAGTATACAAACATACAGTGCATGCAGGAAGCAATAACCATCACCTACCTCGAGTAAGCAAGCTCTACAATGCCAGAGCTTTTTCCCTTTCACGATCCCTTGCTTGTTCTTGGTCTAGAAATAATACACAGTAACCAAAATCAATAATTATAGCCTACAAATTACCCAAATTATGAAAAATCCCAACCCCAGGACAACCATGATCATTCCACCTATTCCCGAGCTCTCCCACAATTAATTCACCTAAATTCATCATTTTTATGAATTCCCTTAGAGAATTATGGCTAAGTGATCATTACCCATTACCGAGAATCAAGACCCAAGAACTCTAGCACCCTAGAATCCTTTTTCCTCAGATTCTACCATTCCTAGGTCATCCCAAACCTCTTCCCAAGTCCACCCCTAGCAATTCTATAGCATAGGAAAGATATCACGGAGTTTGGGGTGTAGAATCCTTACCTTTAGGATGAAAGATGGTGGAAAATGGATGAAAAATGCCCAAAATCGCTCCCTTCTTCTCCCAAAATGTTTCAAGAAAAACTGAACTATTTTGGGGAAATTTCTGCATTAAATCCCATCACGCTCCGCTATAACGGTCTGCTCCGCTATAGCGGTATCGCCGTAGCAGAGTCATCCTCTATGACAGAGGCTGACCATCATTGACTTCTGCTGTAGCAGTAATTTCTCTGCTACAGCGAAGGTCTCCATGGCGGAGTGTCAACAAAAAGTCGTAAAATATCCAAAACTATTCTAATTTACAACACACTTATTTTTTCGACGTCCCAGGATAACCCCTTTCTACCTCGATTCCAGGAGTTCTACTTACCCGAATTCAACTCCGAAAAGTCCCCCGGACTCCTTTATATATTAGCTACAAGGATAACTATCTCAAATATATACATCTACCCCAATCCTTACCCGTATTTCCCTAGACTATACCTCGCTCCAAAACCAGCCGAGACTAGCCTAGCCAAGAATTTCAAACTCCTAAACCCAGAGTTTTCTAACTCTAAAAACTTGCACGAATGGTTTACCCATAATGATGGACCCGGTCGTTACAATATGAGTCAAATTTGATCGTGAGAGATATTATCTTTGCAGTGGAACAAGTATCAAACCTGTTCTTCAAAGCATTCAAAAGTTCCATAGGCTTTTGATGATCCTTGAACTCTCTTAGGATGTCATTATCCAAGATGCTTAGAAACGTAATGTGAGCAGTGGAGTTCTTTTTCCTCCAAGCATAATAAACTTCACGGTCTTGCCTATGTTGAGCCGTGTTGTCATCCTCAGGCTCATTTAGCACATGATTAATGGCCTCAAGAGCCTCTTGCTCTTCTAGAACATATTGAACTTTTAAGCTCCAAGTCTTATAATTGTCATCGTTGAGTTTCAACCCTTTGTTGAGCTCAGCAATAATATTTTTCGAAGTAGCAGTCATTCTTTAACAAAATAAAAAATGCAATGAGAATCATTAAAAAAATATACAATGCAAGGTTCGATGTTCAATATTCATACATATTGTGACATTATGCACCAACTGATTAGGATAATAAACACATATATTAATCATGAAGTCGATAGTTCACTATGTTCCCACTCATCATCAAATAATTAAAATATTATGAAGATTAACCTAGTCAATTACTTAGCTAAGTATCTTAATCATATTTAGGATATCGTATTTATTCATTATGATTTTTGGATCCCATATGAATCATTAGTTAAACAAATTAACTATTATAAGTATGCCAATAAATATTAATGTCCAACTAATAAACATTTATTACATACTTGAAAAGTTTTAATGAAAGTCTTAATGTTACTTGTTAATATATTATCCAATTTGAAGTAAATAATGTTATACCAATTAACATTTATTTCAAGCTAAATTGATATAAGAAATGTCAAACTAATTAACATCATTGCATGCATTTTCAACACATCAAAAAAAAATATTAATGTCAAACAACTTAACATTTTAAGCATGCTAATTAATCAAAATAGTAAATAAATATAATGTTAAACTAATTAACATTTTATGCAGATTGACCACATAATCATAAAATTTAATGTTAAACAAATTGATATTTTAAGCATGCTTAACAAAATAGTAATTTCTTTTAATGTTAAACTAATTAATATTTCATGCAACATGCTCAATAAAATAATAAATGTTAAGCAATTGTGATAGTAAATTGATTATGACTTATTTTAATTTTAAATAATAAATTTATATTCTGAAAAATAAGTCTATATGACTGAATTTTATAATCAGATTTTTTTATTTTATATTTAGAGGAACTTTCAAAAATATCAACCCTAATAAACTTAATGAGGCCTTCATATCAATACTTTGCTAATTACAATCCATAACAATTATTTAAATACCAAGCAAAAAATTAAAAAAAGAAAAAGAAAAAAAGGCTCGCCTGATATCTCTCTTTATCTCTTTCTCTTTCTGTTGCTCTCCCTCTTTCTCTTCCTTCTCGCCTCTCTCTCTCTTTTCTCTTTCAGTCTTTCTCTTTTCTCTCTCCCGTTATCTGTCTCTCTCCCTTTCTCTTTCACTTTTTCTTTCCCGCTTTGTATTTTGTATTGTTATCTCTCTCTTTGTCTCTCCCCCTCTTTGTATTTTGTATTTTTATTCCCCTCTCCTCTCTTTTTCTTTTTTCGAATACAATTGTATCAACGAATACAAATTTAATTTGTATCAATAAAATAGAATTTGTATTCAATTATATCAACGAATACAAATACAATTTGTATCAATGAAATACAATTTGAATTCAATTATATCAACGAATACAAATACAATTCATATCAACAAAATACAATTTGTATTTAATTGTACCAACGAATACAAATACAATTCGTCTCAACAAATAGAAAACACAATTCGTATAAATGAATAGAATTTCTCATTCTCTCTTCTTTGTATTATACATATTACAAATACAAATACAATTCGTACAATTCATATCAACGAAATACAATTTGTATTTAATTGTATCAATGAATACAAATATAATTCGTACCAACAAATAGAAAACACAATTTGTATCAATGAATACAATTTATCTTTCTCTACTCTTTGTATTATACATATTACAAATACAAATACAATTTATATCAACGAAATATAATTTGTTTTCAATTTTATCAATGAATACAAATGAAATTCAGTCACGACCCGATTTCCCAGGTCATGATGGCACCTACAACCCCCCAGTAGGCGAACCAATTCCCGTAGTCCAGAACGGTTAGTAATGGTGTCATGACCCAATTTATCGGTCATGATGGCACCTACAGCCCCCAGTAGGCGAACCAATCCATGTAGCCCGAAATGGTTGGTAATGGACTACTATCTAACAAATAAGTGAAATAACCGTTTAATAAGCGAAAGTAATGTAACAAGGTGAAAGAATAGATAACAAGAATATATATATACATATGCAAAAACTAAACCAAACCCAAAACCTGGTATCATAGTGTACAAGAGTCGAATCCACATAAGGAGTACAAGGGTCCAAACAATATATATACAAAGTTGTCTCCGAGTAGAAATAGAGTACATAATCAAGAGACAAACTAAAAGCTAAGCTCTGGTCGCCAAGAGCCCTCAGTCAAGAATATCACAAAAATAGCACCTCGTATGAGTCTCCATGTGCTAACGATGATGGCCCACACTGGGATCTGCACCAGAAGATACAAAGTGTAGTATGAGCACCAAATACGAAGCATAAGGTACCCAGTAGGTATCATAGGCCGACTAGGCACATATAAGATAAAAGCGTAGTAACAGACAGATTAGAAGTAAGTAGTCACAGAAATCAACGAGAAGTACACAGGAACTAGCCCAGAGGGAAGTCAACAGAACAACATACAAGGCTAGAAAGTAGAATATATACACAATAGGCAGAGGTGTAAGCAAGAAATAATCGCACCTGAGATCCTTCTAATAATAGTATATACATAATAAGTTTAAGAAATGGATGGTATACCGGTAACCTTAAGTACAAGGAATGGAGAAGAAGAGTAAAGATAGGCATGCTGGAAAACAGGAGTCAATAACCCAACTAGTCATACCAATCTCAAATCCAACAAGTAACAACTCAGCCGTATATAGTCTTATAAGCATAACCATAACAGGGGGATAACACCATGATAAAGTAACAAGAGACTACCTACAGTCCCCCGGCCGGCCATACAACTGAGGAACACAAACAAATGAAAACAAACCCTCCAACATCCCATACTACCAGAGCGTACAATCAACAAACAACAATCAAGGGTAGAGCCTCAAACAATGAATGATATGATGCATCAAGATCTCAGGTGAAATGGTACCTCTTTATGTACCCCTTCTGGTGCCGATTTGGCCCAGCAGGTTGGTTTCATGGAAAGACACTGCATGTATACCTCTACTCTGTCGTATACCCTCCCTCTGGCATACGCAGCTCAAAGCCCCAGACCCAGAGCAGCAAGGTCCATGGAGGTTGCAGACACTATAATAAAACTCAGTATCAAAACATATCATCCGGAAGCATGTTCGGGTTTCAAGATAGAGATCCAGTCTCGAATATGCACGCCCAGACCTTGTCTAGGACTAAAGTAGTAGAAAATGTCTCAAAGAAACCCCTCCAAGGGTGCCCGGGCATAACCGGGTCTAAACAGTAGGAAGTCACACCAGGTGCTCAGTTCGACCGAGGCTAAAATCATCTCAAAGTGGTAAGAAAACTCAACTAGCACCCCAGCCCTACCGCGTCTAGCGTTAATTGTGAAACTGGTGATAGAAATCATAATTTAAATTTCTTTTACCCCAAGAAGATCCACAAGGTAAGTCAGACCATTTTTAAATCATTCCATCGGAATGGGTCCCCCGGGTTCATGCAAGGTTTAGAAAACAAATTCAGTAAGCCTGAAGCCAAAACCGTAGTAACACATGGATAAATCCTCTTTATATGCATGGAAATGAATGACCAACACAAATAGCTGCCCAGCAACTCACAATTAACCTAACAGCCCTGCATAGGCTCCAAAGCTACTCAGCAAGCATAACCAGCCTAGAAGGATATTTCTATGCCCGGGACTCGTGGACATTCCCAATAACCCACCTTCTATGTTCCAGAGTCAACAAGGCCTCACAAGACCACAAGGGTGATAATATCAACTATTAAGAATTCTACACAAAATGGAGGAAGGAAATGGATGAATCATGGAAAAGCGGTCAAGGTCTGTTAATAAAATTTACCACATTCAACTCTTAAATAAAATATTTTCAATTACGCGTGATGTTAATAAAATTCTCAAATTTAGCGTAGCAAGCCTTGGATATGAGATGAAGGTTAAGGTCATATGATTGCAAATCACTATCGCATGGTTTCGATAATCAGCTCCTACAGCACAAGGAAAACGTAAACGCGGGAATGACCAGAAGGGTCATTACATCATCCACTACTAAAATGGACTTTCGTCCTCAAAAGTCAAGGACAAGGATGTACCTGAAGGCTCAAACAACTGCGGATACTGAGCCCTCATATCTCTCTCGGTCTACCAGGTAGCCTCCTCAACTGGATGGTGCCTCCACTGAACCTTAACAACCAGGATCTCCCGAGACCTCAATCTCCTAACATCTCTGGCCAAAATAGCTATTAGCTCCTCAACAAATGACAAAATCTCGTCTAAATGAAACAAATCCTAATGCAACACATGAGACTCATCTGGCACATACCGGCGCAACATCGAGACATAAAAAACTGGGTGAACAGTTGAAAACATCAGAGGCAAAACCAATATGTAGGCAACACTACCAACCCTCTGTAGAATCTCAAATGGCCCAATAAACCTGGGGCTAAGCTTGCCCTGTCGACCAAATCTCATCACGCCCTTCATAGGCGATACACGAAGGAAAACCAGGTCACCAACACTGAACTTCAAGGCACAAAGTCTACGATAAGCATAGCTCTTCTGCCTACTCTGGGCTGCTCTAAGTCTGTCCTAAATCAAACAGAATTGGTCCAAGGAATCTCTAAGCAAATCTGTACTCTGCGGTCTGAACTCTAGCCCATCAAACCAACCAATCGGCAATCTGCAATGCCTACCATACAAATCCTCGAAAGGTGCCATGCCGATGCTCGAATGGAAACTATTATTATAAGAAAACTCGGCCAAAGGCACAAACTGATCCCATGAAGCTCCAAAGTCAATCAAACAAGCCCGAAGCATGTCCTCCAGGACCTAAATAGTCCTTTGGGACTTGCCAATTATCTGAGGGTGGAAAGAGGTACTAAGCTAGACCTCTGAACCCAAATACCTCTGTATAGATGTCAAGAACTGAGATGTGAACTGCGTGCCACGGTCTAAAATGATAGAAGCTGGGACCCCATGCAACCGAATAACCTCGCGAATGTAGATCTGAGCTAACCTCTCAGCACCGTAGAAAGTCTGAACCAGCAAAAAGTGGGCCGACTTAGTCAACCAATCCAGAATCACCCAAATGGAATGGAAACCCCAAGAAGTACGAGGCAAACCAACAACGATGTCCATAGTAATACCTTCCCACTTCCAATCAAGAAAGGGAAGTCATTGCAACAAGCCACCCTATCTCATGTGCTCGAACTTCACCTGCTGACAGTTCAAGCACCGAGATACAAACTCTACTATGTCCCAGTTCATACCACACCACCAGTAAAGCTGTCTCAAATCTCTATACATCTTCGCCGCGCCAGGATGAATGGAGTATCTAGAATAATGTGCCTCATGCAATATCCACTGAATCGAATCACCAACCCTCGAAACACAAAGTCGGCCATCCAATCTCAGAATACCATCAGAACCCAAAGTAGTCCGGCTGGCCTCACCCCGAACTACCTGATCACGAAGGTCACACAGACTCTGATCCTCATACTGTCGGCTCTGAATCTGATAAACTAGAGTAGAACGAATCTCAACACTGGACGGGATGTCCAAGGCCAACGGTCGCTCAGAAACTTCAAGTGAAGCTAGGCTGCCGATACTCACCGCCTTTTGACTCAAGGCATCCGCTACAACATTCGCTTTGCCCGGATGGTATAGAATAGTGAAATTGTAGTCCTTCAGTAACTTGATCCATCTTCTCTGCCTTGAGTTCAGCTCCCACTGACTTGTAATGTACTGAAGACTACGGTGATCGGTGAATATCTCACAGTGAAATCCATATAAGTAGTGCCTCCAGATCTTGAGTGCGAAGACTATCGCTGCCAACTCTACCCTGCTGCATCAACACACAACTAAGATCGACACTTAAAGCATCACAATGCACGGAGAAACTCTGACCCTCAACCGGCAAAGTTAGAACTGGAGCTGAAGTCAATAAGGCCTTAAGCCTCTAAAAGCTATCCTTGCACTGATCTAACCACTGGAATGAAACATCCTCCCTAGTCAGCATAGTCAAGGTTGCTTCTATGGAAGAAAATCCCTCAACGAACCATCTGTAGTACCCGGCTAAACCAACAAAGTTGTGAACCTCGGTAGGAGTAGTAGGTCTAGGCCAATCACGAACTACAGAAACCTTACCTGGATCAACCCTAATCCCATCCATAGACACCATGTGCCCTATAAATGCAACTGAGTCAAGCAAAAACTCACACTTTGAGAACTTGGCATAAAGTCAATGATCTCTCAAAGTCTGAAGTACAATCCTCAGGTGCTGCTCATGCTCGTCCCTACTCCTCGAGTATATCAGAATGTCATGAATGAAGACTATCATGAAAATATCCAAGTATGGGCTAAGCACCCTAAGCATCAAATCCATAAAGGTTGCGGGGGCATTAGTAAACCCAAAAGACATCACGAGGAACTTATAATGGCCATTACATATCCTGAATGTTGTCTTAGGGATGTCCTTGGCCCTAATCCTCAATTGATGGTAGCCGAACCTCAAATCAATCTTCGAAAACACGGCTGAACCCTAGAGCTGATCAAAAAAGTCATCAATCCTCGGCATTGGATACCTATTCTTCACTGTCACCTTATTCAACTGCCAATAGTCAATACACATCCATATCGACCCATCTTTCTTCTTCACGAAGAGGACAGGAGCACCCCAAGGAGACACACTCAATCTAATGAACCCCTTAGCTAACAAATCCTGGAGCTGCTCCTTAAGCTCTCTAAACTCAGCAGGAGCCATATGGTAGGGAGGGATAGAAATGGGCCTGGTGCCCGGCTCTAACTCAATGGAAAAATCAACATCTCTCTCAGGTGGAAGGCCTAGCAGGTCGGTAGGAATCACATCTAGGAAGTCTCTAACCACAAGAACAGACTCAGGAGACGAAGGGTCAGCACTAGCATCTCGGACATATGCTAGATAAGCTAAACACCCATGGGAAATTAAATCCCTAGCTCAAAGACAAGAGATTATCCCAGATGGTACACGGCCAACAGAACCCTGCCACACGACCGGGAATACACCGGGCACGGCTATGAGAACGGTCTTGGCATAACAATCAAAAACTGCATGGTGAGGGGATAACCAATCCATGCACGGTATCACATAAAAATCTAGCATATAAACTATCATCAAATCACCCCAAGCCTCTGAATAACCAACAGATATCATACAAGATCTCACAATCCAATCCATTACTAAAGACTCTTCTACTGGGTCGAAACAAAAATAGGCACAGATAACGGCTCACTAGCCAACCCCAAACAAAACACAAAGTAGGCATATACATATGAACAAGTAGATCCAGGATCAAACAAAGCCAAAGCAGACTGATGGCACACCAAAATCATACATGTGATCACAGCATCCGAGGTCTCTGTCTCTGGTCTCCCAGGGACCGTATAAAACTGAAGAAGACCTCCACCTGCCCGACCGCCATCCCTACAACCTTCTCTTCCACGCGGAGCACCAACCCTAGCCTGACCACCCCCCTTTAGCTGGAGGCTAAATGGCTCCTAAGATGCCACCGTAGCCTCCCAAAGATTGAGTACAGAAGTCTCCACCCCAATCCGCAGGACTCTACTAGACATTGGCTCCTATACCAATGACACCGGTGAACCTAGGCTCTGATACCAAGTTGTCACGACCAGATTTCTCGGTCATGATGGCACCTACAGCCCCCTAGTAGGCGAACTAATCCCTGTAGCCTGGATTGGTTGGTAATGGGCTACTATCTAACAAATAAGTGGAAGAACTGTTTAAAAAGAAAAAGCAATGGAACAAGGTGAAGAGAATAGATAATAGGAATATATATATACATATGGGGAAACTAACCCAAACCAAAAACATGGTATCATAGCGTACAAGAGCCGAATCTACATAAGGAGTACAAGGGTCCAAATAATATATATACAAAGTTATCTCCAAGTAGAAATAGAGTACATAATCAAGAGACGAACTAAAAGCTGAGATCCGGTCGCCAAGGGCTCACCCTCAGTCCAGAATATCACCAAAACAGCACCTCGCATGAGTCTTCACGAGCTAACGGTGATGGCCCACACTAGGATCTGCACCAGAAAATACAGAGTGTAGTATGAGCACCAAATGCGAAGCATAAGGTACCCAGTAGGTATCATATGCCGACTGGGTACACATAAGATAAAATCATAGTAACAGATAGATTAGAAGCAAGTAGTCACATAAATTAATGAAAAGTACGCAGGAACTAGCCCAGAGGGAAGTCAACAGAACAACATACAAGGCTATAAAATAGAATATATACACAATAGGCACAGGTGTAAGCAAGAAATAATCGCACCTGGGATCCTTGCAATAACAGTAAATACATAATAAGTTTAAGAAATTGACGGTATACCGATAACCTCAAGTACAAGGAAGGGAGAAGGAGAGTAAAGATAGGCATGCTCGAAAACAAGAGTCAATAACCCAACTAGTCATACCAATCTCAAATCCAACAAGTAACAACTCAACCATATATAATCTTATAAGCATAACCGTAATAGGGGGATAACACCGCGATAAAGAACAAGAGACTACCTAGAGTCCCCCAGCCGCCCATACAACTGAAGAACATAAACAAGTGAAAACAAACCCTCCAGCATCCCATACTACCAGAGTGTAAAATCAACAAACAACAAACAAGGGTGGAGCCTCAAACAATGAATGATATGATGCATGAAGATCTCAGGTTAAATGATATCTCTGTTTGTACCCCCTCCGGTGTCGATCGGGCCCAGCAGGTGGGTTCCATGGAAGGACACTACCCGTATACCTTTACTCCGCCATATACCCTCCCTCCGGTACACGCAACCCAAAGCCTCAGTCTCAGAGTGGCAAGGTCCATGAAAGCCCCAGACCTGATACTAAAACTCATTATCAAAACATGTCATCTGGAAGCATATCCGGGTTCAAGATAGAGACCCAGTCTCTAATATGCACGCCCAGACCCTATCTAGGACTAAAGTAGCAGAAAATGTCTCAAAAAAACCTCAAAGGATGACCAGGCGTAATAGTGTCTAAACAGTAGGAAGTCACCCCAGGTGCTCGGTCCGACCGAGGCTAAAATCATCTCAAAGTGATAAGAAAATTCAACTAGCACCCCGGCCTTGCTGAGTCTAGCGTTAATAGTAAAACTGGTGATAGAAATCATAATTTTTAACTTTATTTTACCCCAAGAATATCCACAAGGTAAGTCAGACCATTTTCAAATCATTTTATAAAAAACGAGCCCCTGGGGCCATGCAAGGTTTAGAAAATAAATCCAGTAGGCCCGAAGCCAAAACCATAGTAACACATGGATAAATCCTATTTATATGAATGGAAATGAATGACCAACACAAATATCTTCCCATCATCTCACAATCAACCTAACGGCCCTGCATAGGATCCGAAGCTACTCAGCAAGTATAACTAGCCTAGAAGGATATTTCTAGGCCCGGGACCCACAAAAATTCCCAATAACCCACCTTCTATGTTCCAGAGTCAATAAAGCCACACAGGACCACAAGGGTGATAATATTAACTACCAAGAATACTACACAAAATGGAGGAAGGAAATGGATGAATCATGAAAAAAGGGTCAAGGTCTATGGTACCAACCTAATAACCCAACCCAAGGATGCCCATTAATACAATTTTATCCTATATATGCCAAGTCTAGAGGAGTTAGACTGTAACCTACCTGTCGTCCGATGATAAGCTGCTAGGATGATAATGTCCAGGCTCGAACCGCTCTGAAAAGATCCAAAATGAAATCAAATTCGAATTTAGACTTGAATAACTTGATGTAGCTAATTTATTTTCCTTCGGGAATCAAATATAGCATTCAAAAATAGCTTTCTATGAACTTAGTACTCCAACATGCATATATATGTACTGCATATGCTAAGCAATTAACTTGTTATGAACATTTCGTTGTTGAGAAGTAATTTAACAAAACAATCTTACTTTTTTAATGAAAACTGTTGCTGCCAAAATCTTCAAGTTGAAATTGAGAATTGCTGAAGTTTTCACACACACACATATATATAGGATAAATACACCTAGACTTAAACGGAAGAAATGCCACATTTTAAAACCCATTTGCTGCCACTCTCACACACTTCCACATGGAAGTGTGTTACCAGTACCATATAATAAATTTTATCCATTACGTATGTACTCGGGTATTACATATGTTCATGGTAAAATAAATACAACTTTTAAACATGTCATAATTAATAGAAAATACCTACTATATTATAATAATAATTTTTAACAAAATTAAGTTTACTATCTCCGTTAAAATATTAATAATTTATAAAACTCTTATAAAATAAATGCATACACAAATATATCATAACAAAAGTATTTTTCATAAACATTTAAAATATTTTAGGAAGGCAATAGAAATATAACTTTTTACCATAATAAACTCTTAAATAAAATATTTTCAATTACGCGCGATGTTAATAAAATTCTCAAATATAGGCTCGCAAGCCTTGGATATGAGACGAAGGTTAAGGTCATACGATTGCAAATCACTATCGCACGGTTTCGATACTCAGCTCATACGGCACAAGGAAAGCGTAAATGGGAGAATGACCAGAAGGGTCATTACAAATGGGCTACTACCAAACCAATACACACAATAAGCAGAAATAAGCGGAAGTAGAATATAAAGATAAGGACAAAGAGGAAGCAACAACCTGAATATATACATAATGAAACTATACCAACCCCAAGACTTGGTATCGATAGTACAAAAGCTTCTAATAGAATATAAGTGCTAGAAGTAACAAAATGATAAGTACAACTGTCTCCGGATATAAAAAGAGTAACAGTAAAAAAGATGAGATGTGGTCAAGCCCCAACCGTCAGGCGCTCACCCTAGTCTCGAATATACAAAAGTTGCACGAGTCTTCAAGGCGATCAACGGCGGAAGCTCAACTACTATCTGCACCAAAAAGATGCAGAAGTGTAGTATGAGCACCAATTGCTAAGCAATGGGTACCCAATAGGCATCATCGGCCGACTGAGCACATATAAGATATAAAGACAGTAATATAGAAGATAGCAAGAAAACAGTCACCGAAATAATAGAGAAAGCACAAGGAACTAGCACAGAGAATAGTCAACCAAGAGTTATAAGCATATAATACTACTACAAAAGATATACAATCACAGAAACACAGGTGAAAGAAAGAAGAACGCACCTGGAATCCATGCAACAATAGTATAAGAAGGAGAGACTTTAGAAATATGGCGGTATACCGGTAACCTCAAATAAAAGGGAAAGAAGGAAAGTAGTTTAAAATACTCAAGATAGGATCAACATACATAAGGAAATCGTATTACAAGTTTAACTTCAAGAAGAAAAGACGGAGATCAACCTTACAAGTACAAACCTAAGATGTAATAACTAAGCCACAAGAACCAAGAGTTACCACTCAAAATCATGCTAAAGAATATAATCAGGAACCCACAATCCGCTCAGAAGACCACTCAATAGTGCCTCAATAATATAGGACTCACTAACCCCCTCAATACTCAAGACCAAACTCAGAGCCTCAACAGGCTAAAAACTTACTAATCCATAAGAACCAAGGACCACAACTAGGTCTATGAGATGATAGGAGTAATGTAATCTACCTATAATCCCAACGGCCGCCCATATAACCAAGGAACACAATCAAGTGAAAACAAACCCTCTGACCGCCCATACGACTAGAGCATACACTGAACACACATCAAACAAGGGTGGAATCTGAGTGAAGTATGCATAATGATGTGATATGATGAATATGTAACCAAGTGTGATCACAGTGTTGTATGTTACCCCTTCTGATGCCCCAAAGGTCCAATAAAGGCGGGATCCATTAAAGGACATCTCCCGAGTACCTCTCCTACGTCGTACATCCCCTCCCTCTGATCACCATTAGTTTGTAGCCCATGGTCCAAAATGGTAGGGTCCATAGAGGTCTACTCGTAGACCACATACTAACACGAAACTCAATATATCTCAACAGTCGGGATCTCATAGTATGTGCTTAGATTCGATCAGAGTCTAAATCAGTAGTAGTAATCTTAATAACCCCCATCAAGGGTGCTTGGAGCGTATCTGGGTCTAAAGTAGTAGTCATGTCTCAATAACCCTCATCGAGGGTGCTCGGAGCATATCCGGGTCTAAAACAGAAATCAAGTATCAAAATCTCTAAATAGGGTGCCCGGCTCGTATCTGGGTCTAAATCCATAGAAAACAATGTTTAGTGCTCCGACCCAGCCGAGCCTAGTATCAGAATGAAGACCAGTAATCAAATCATCGTAATATCCCCTATACTCCAAGAGGTTTCGTAAAAGTCAGTTTAAAAGTCCTTTAAAAGTCATGTACCAAAAATGGGCCCTCGGGGCCATGCAAAGTTTAGAAAATCAATTATAGTAGGCCCGAAGCCAAATCAATAGTAAAACATTCACGGAAAACTATTTCATGTATGATATGCTCGCAAACAGTAGAGTAGTCCAAAATGGCTCACAAACATTTCCTATCGGCCCTGCACAGGCTCAACAGCTCTACAGAAGATAATAACCAGCCTAAAAGGATATTTCTATGTTCGGGACTCGCGGACATTCCAAAATAACCCACCATCTATGTTACAGAGTCAAAACAAGGTCACACAGGACCACAAAGGTACATATGAATACTACAATCAACGTATGAAATAAATGGATACAAAATGCGAACAAGGTCTGGGGTACCAACTTATAACAACCCACCCAAGGATGCGAATTAATGCAGTTATAGCCTATATACGCAGAGTCTAGGTAGGGAAGACCATAACCTACCTGTCATTCGATGACTAGCTGCAGGAACAACTTCATCCAGTCTCGAACTGCTCCGGAAAACTCCAAATCGTGAAACCACTATCAATACAATAATCTACACATTAAAATGAGGATAACAATACCCATAATTCCATAAACATAACCGGGTCAAAATCCGAGTCACAAACGGGCCTATAGGCCTCATAACCCGAAACCAAAAATGAAAAATACACATGTGTTCCTTACCATCCCGGAAGAACATGCTCAAAATTTGAGAAAAAATGGACACTAAATGGGGCTCTAAAACAGCCCACCCATTTAAGAATTCAAGGAGAATCAAATGAATGAAAATAAAAAATTAACAAGAAGGCTTACCAAATTAAAGACGGAAAAAAGGTCACGAATCAATGGTGAAGCTACTCCAAGAAATTGATGGCCAAAAGAGAGCAAATGGAGCTTTGGGAGTTGATGTTAATGGTGGAAACGAGTTGGGGAAATAATATGAAATGAAAAAGAGAAAAAGATATTTAAAAGTTGCCAGATACCGCAATTGTGGCACTTTTATCGCAATTACGGAGGCATGGATGAATAGTGACCTCCACAAATGTGGAGAAATCCCTGCAAATGCAGAACTCCGCAATTTAAGCCAAAATACTGCAAATGTAGCCAAAAAACTGCAAATGCAGCAAAAATACCGCAAATGGGATATTTCATCGCAATTGCGATAGCCGCAAATGCGGTAAAATTCCGCAATTGCGGACCCACCAGATACAACAAAAATCAGCAACAACCAAAACTTCTACGGGGAATTTCGGGCACAATCGGAACCCGATACTCAGAAACCAATAGTGCTATAAAGTGAAAACAATGTTCTGGACTCAACGGAATCGATGAAACTTCCATACGAGGTCATCTCGGAGGAATGCTGACCCAAGTCAACAATAACTAATGTCAACCAAACATCCAAAATGAGCCCGGATCACCCTGGACCCGAACCAATCAACTACCTAACATAAAATTGACATTCCAGATCTAACAACACTGACAGAACTTCCATCCGAGGTCGTCTTTTCCGAAAGTTGACCAAAGTCAATCAAGCAAGCCCAACTGGCCTGAAAACACAGAATTAGAGAGAATTCCAAGATAAAAATCTCCTGAATCTCGACCAAAGGTCCAACTAGACCAAAGTCCACGCTCCGGAGCTAACGGAACTGTCGAAATTTGATTCGGAGCACATTCACCAAGAATGTTGACTGAAGTCAATGATTTCCAAAGCCTAAAACTCTAAAACAAGAAACGACCAAACAGACCAAACAGCCCGAGCACCGAACTATCAATCTCAGTAAGCCATAAATGACTTGGGGGCACTACAGGCAATCTCTAACGGTATAAGAAAGGAGAACACAGATAAATGACCGGGAGGGTCATTACATCATCCACTACTAAAAAGATTTTTGTCCCCAAAAGTCAGGAAAGAAGGAAAGACTAGAGATTAAAAGAACAGCAGATATGAATCCCGCACTACTCTCTCAGAAAACTTGGTTAGCCTCCTCGACCGGATAGCACCCAACAGAACGAAACCATGAATGGTTATCAAGCCTACACTTCTTACTAGCAAAGGTAGATTCCAACCTTAAGCTCCAAGGCTCCAAAGGCTTGCCAACCCAAAATGAACCTCGAGAATCTTAACCAAAAAGCACCAACACAACACCAAAACCAGAGAACCAAGGCGACCAACACACAAAACTCGAATCTTCAAAACCACGACCAAGTTTACCAGAAAAGCCATCACTAAAATTCTAACTCATGAACCCGCTGATCTACAAAACCCTTTTATTTTGAACTGAATCCTTTTGCACCACGAACGGGAAGCTTCATATAAGTCGAACACTCAAAACACCCTTGAAGCATCAACTGACACATCAGAGTTCCATCGTCCCTGCTTATAGTTCACTATGAACTAAGCCACCCTTTTCACTCAAACTCTTTCCAAGACAATCTATTACCTACTATCCTTTGACATCCAAAACACTAACCCAAAGCACATACTCGAAAACTGTAGTAGTTTTACCCCAACTGACCACCTACCAATGAACGAATACCTCTGCTAACATCAAACCCGATAACTAAACCCAACTAAATAACCCATCTGAACCCGACTGAAGCTTTCACATCCAAGTTAGGAAAGGCATGTATGAATACCCTGTGTTGATGGACAAACTTCCAAATCGTAGAAAGAAACCAACCTCGCTAAACCGGACCCAATCTAAATCAACTTAATACGAAGGCACCAGGCAAATCTACCCAACATACCCCAACTAGAACCAAGATCATGCAAGGAGTGTGGTAAGCCTACCACAAAGTCCGAAATCACTAGCTAAGCTCCAAACTCTAAGAGTACTCAACACAACTCAGATTTTCATTCTCCTTACAACTCTCACCTTAAGAAGAAGTCCACCATGCCACGAATATCAAGTCAAAACACCCCGAAGGCAAAGGAAAAGGTGCCTGGGGTTCAAAGTTTCCATCTTTCCATAGAAATCCTTGCATAGACCTTCCACTCATCCCTTTGGCTCAAACAACCCCTCTACTGTATCACACATAAACCAAACATCTCGAAGAACACAACATACCAAACTTCTATCCTATACTGGCCGAGTCTAACCAACACTAGAACCTCATATAAGAGACAACCCTTAAAGACCCAACTAAACAAGCATTTCAAACTCTCGGTAATGAAGACGATGATCAATCTCAAATAACCATTAGAACTTAAAATAGCCTTTCTAGCCCAACCCGCACAACCTAATAACATATAGCATACACCACTGCTAAATCTCAAACTTACACTGCTGAGTCTATCCAACCATGGTAGAAGAAACCTCGTACTATCTAGGACACCGCTGATATCTAGAATGTCCAGCCTAACTCAAAGGTTAGCTAAGGACTAGGTGTTCAAGGCTAACTGTTACCCCATAATGGAAAATGGGTAAGCTAAGTTGTCCGAACTCAATGCCTTCCAACCCAAGAAGCTACAACCGAAAGAACCAACCATGAACCATTCGTAGTAGTTTGCTAGCCCACGATTTTGAAACCCATCTTTAAAATTGCCAACCAAATCCTTTGTCGAACCCGTATGCTGATAATGAACCCTTAGGAGCCAAAGCTAACTAGGCTTTGAATAACAAGTTTTCCAATCCGTAGATGCTACTGAACCCCAAACCGCTTGAAGGAAAAACCACTACAATCTGTAAACGGCCGAATCAAATCACCACCATAAAACCCAAGGCAAACCCCCATCGTCACCTCAGTCAACTACTAAAACACATAAGCACGAACAAGGAGTCATCTCCCTCCCTTTTCAATTAAACAAACCCTTCTTTAGCATATACCGAATCCTACAAACTTCTTCTCAAATTAAATCTGGAGCCATTTCCTTAGGTCCCATAATTACATTGTCAAAACTCCACAAGGCAGGAGAAAATGGGCCAGATGCCCAACTCACCCAATATGCTATGAATACAACTCAACCATAAGGCTGCGGTCCACACTTAATCAAAAATGCTAAAGCCAAACTCAATCATAATACTGATTTAAAAGCTCAACCAGAGGGCTATGATCGAAACCTATTCCAACTGGAATCGGGGAAATAATAAGACAACCCAACCAGACAAGAAACTGAAAGAGACTATGGGAACAACCCATATACCTGCCAACCTCCTAAACCAACCAAATAAAGAGGGTCAATTCTAATCACCCAAAAAAAAATATGCATGCTAGCATAACCGACACCTCTCAACTTAAGACAAAGCTAAAACTCCGGCACAACCACCGCTAACACCAAACCAACACAAAGACTTCTCGCAATGCTAGAAAATAGCCTAGGCATCAACCATCTAGGACCACTCAAAAAGGAAAGACTCAACACAAGTCTAGAGCCACAGGGAAACACGAAACAAACCCAACCCAGAACAGACTAACAAGAACTACCCACGAGCTACAACTCCGGGTAAAACACCTCACAAGGATAACTCACCCCCATCCACTACTAAGGAATAAACTACCATGAAAACAAAGCATAAACACTACAACTCAGGTAGCAAAATAACTAAATAATTAACAGGTAGGCATATAAGCAAATAAATAATAGAAGGGAAAGAATCGCAATGCGAGCAGGACTATCACAAGTTGATGGTAGCAAAAGCCTAACTTGGAGAAACGATAACAGGAACTTCTACCTCGGGCCCACTAAGAGGGGCATCGGACTGACGGGGTCTAACTCTAGACTGAGTAGTCAAAGATAAAGGCTCAACCATCCCTCGCCAAGGGAAATCTCTAGAGAAGTGACCAATCACTCCATTATAATAATAACTAGGCTAACCGGGATACGCAATCATGGGGCACTTCCTAATATAGTTCCCACGCTTACTACACTGGCAATAACCCTTACCAAAATTACTAGCCCCGAAGCAACCTCAAACCACCTGGGGACCACCCCTACTACCTTGCACTCAACCTCTAGCCGGTGGCACTGAAGCCCTCAGAGATAACACCTAATGACCCTGCTGGCTGGAAGATGGAATCATGGGACAATCCCTAGCAAAGTTCCCACACACACCGCACTAAAAACAAATCCCATTGGATACATACGGGCGAGGAGATCTCACTGAACCTGATCGGCCACCATGGCCTACACAACTTAAAAGTGAATGTCGAGGAATCTGACTCATACCATGACCAATAAGCTCAACATGCCTTATGCCATTATCCCCTGGGACCTGTGGAGCAACTGAAACTGGCCTGCTAGATAAGAAGCAATGAAACCTATCTCTGGTGAAGAAATTCCAACCTAGAGTCTGGGAACCTCAGAAACCATCCTGGCCACGATGTCTCTTAGCACTACCCCCATAAGCCTCATGACACAAACCCTCGATAGCCCAAGAATGATTCACTACCTAAAGGAAGGTCATCCCAACTATAACCAAATTCTCAATCGCCAAACAGAGCGATGAAATCAAACCTCCAACAAAGCTCTGAACCCTATCAAACTCTGATTGCACAGTCCTAGCAGTACGCCTAACCATCTCGTGAAATCTTACCTTATAGTCCAATACAGACATACAACCCTGCTGAAGAACTGGAAGCTCAACCCTAACTGAAGCACCACTCGTAGAACCGGGTATGAAAACACCCAACGGAGGACTCAGAGTCCTAGCCACGGTTTACTGAAGAACTGGGGCCGCTATAAATCCAATCAGAGGCTAGGCTAGCCCGACACCCCCTATCTGATGCGGTAAACTCTCACTCTGAAGTCCTGGTACTGACGAAAGCACTGAAGCAACAAGAACAGAAGCCTCGATACCAATTGTTGTCAAACTTGTCTTAGGCATCTGAGAAGAATGAAACAACCAAAGTTTATAATTCAATAGAGCCAGGAACGCATGATAAGGAGCCAAGAATATGGAACTCTTCCTAATCTGTGAGACTCTACTTAGACACTTGCTTCTGTACCACGACACCGATGAACCTAGAGCTCTGATACCAAGTTGTCACGAACTAATTTCTCAGGTCATGATGGAACCTACAATCCCCCAGTAGGCGAACCAATTCTCGTAGCCCAGAATGGTTAGTAATGGGCTACTACCTAACCAATACGCATAATAAGCATAAATAAGCGAAAGCAGAATATAAAGATTAGGACAAAGCCGAAGAAAAAACCTGAATATATATATAATAAAACTATATAAACCTCAAGACTTGGTATCGATAGTATAAAAGCTTTTAATAGAATAAAAGTGCTACAAGTAACAAAATGATAAGTACAACTATCTCCGGATATACAAAGAGTAACAGTACAAAAGATGAGACGTGGTCAAGCCCCGACCATCAAGTGCTCACCCTAGTCTCGGATATCCAAAATCTTCACGAGTCTCCAAGGCGATAAACAATGAATGCTCAACTAATTTCTGCACCAAAAAGATGAAGAAGTGCAGTATGAGCACCAATTGCTAATGAACGGGTACCTAGTAAACATCATCGGCCGATTGAGCACATATAAGATATAAAGATAGTAATATAGCAGATAGCAAGAAAACAGTTACCAAAACAATAGAGAAAGCACAAGGAACTAGCACGTAGAATAGTCAACAAAGAGTTATAAGCATACAATGCTAGCACAAAAGATATACAATCGCAGAAATGCAAGTGAAAAAAGAAGAACGCACCTGGAATACTTGCAACAATAGTATAAGAAGGAGAGATTTTAAAAATATTGAGATATACCGGTAACCTCAAATAAAAGGGAAAGAAGGAAAGCAGTTTAACATACTCAAGATAGGATCAACATACATGAGGAAATCATATTACAAATTCAATTTCAAGAAGTAAAGAAGTAAAGAAGGAGATCAACCTTACAAGTACAAACCTAAGATGTAATATCTAAGCCACAAGAACCAAGAGTTACCACTCAAAATCATGCTAAAGAATAGAATTAGGTACCCACAATCCGCTCAGAAGACCACTGAATAGTGCCTCAATAATATAGGACTCACTAGCCCCCTCAATACTCAAGACCAAACTTGGAGCCTCACCAAGCTAAAAACTTACCAATCCACAAGAACCAAAGACCATAACTAGGTCTATGAGATGATAGGAGTAATATAATCTACCTACAGTTCCAGCGACCTCCCATACAACTGAGGAATGCAATCAAGTGAAAACAAACCCTCCAACCGCCCATACAACCAAAGCGTACACTGAACACTCAGAAAACAAGGGTGGAATCCGAGTGAAATATGCATGATGATGAGATATGATGAATCTGTAACCAAGTGTGATCGCAGTGTTGTACGTTACCCCCTCTGGTTCCCCAAAGTTCCAATAAATGTGGGATCCATGGAAGGACATCTCCCGAGTACCTCTTCTACGCCGTACATCCCCTCACTTCGATCACCATCAGTCTTTAGCACTTGGTTCGAAATGGTAGGGAACATGAAGGTCTACTCGTAGACCACATACTAATATGAAACTCAGTATATCTCAATAGTCGGGATCTCATAATATGTGCTTGAATTTGATCTGAGACTAAATCAGTAGTAGTAATCTTATTAATCCCCATTAAGGGTGCCTGAAGTGTATCTGGGTCTAAAGTAATAGTCATATCTCAATAATCCTCATCGAGGGTGCCCAGAGCATATCCGAGTCTAAAACAGAAATCAAGTATCAAAATTCCTAAACAAGGTGCATGGCTCGTATCCGGGTCTAAATCCGTAGAAAAAAATGTCTAGTGCTTTGGTCCAGCCGAGCCTAGTATCAGAATGAAGACCAGTAATCAAATCATCGTAATATCCCCTCTACTTTGAGAGGTTTCATAAAATTCAGTTTAAAATCCCTCTCAAAGTCATGTACCGAAAATGGGCCCTCGGGGCCATGCAAAGTTTAGAAAATCAATTATAGTAGGCTCGAAGCCAAATCAGTAGTAAAACATGCAGGGAAAACCATTTCAAATATGATATTCTCACAAACAATAGAATAGCCCAAAATGGTTTACAAATATTTTCTATCGGCCCTGCACAGGCTCAACAGCTCTACAGTAGATAATAACCAGCCTAAAAGGATATCTCTATGTCCGGGACTCGCGTCCATTCTCAAATAAACCACCATCTATGTTCCAGAGTCAAAATAAGGTCACACAAGACCACAAGGGTAACATACAAGACTGATACAAATACTATAATCAATGTATGAAATAAACGGACATAAAAGGCGGACAAGGTCTGGGGTACCAACCTATAACAACCCACCCAAGGATGCTAATTAATGGAGTTATAGCTTATATACGCAGAGTGTAGGTAGGGAAGACCATAACCTACCTGTCATTCGATGACTAGCTGTGGGAACGGCGTCGTCCAGACTTAAACTGCTCCAGGAAGGTCCAATTCATGAAACCACAATCAATACAATAATCTACACATTTAAATGAGGCTAACGATACCCATAATTCCATAAACATAACTGGGTCAAAATCCGAGTCACAAATGGGCCCATGGGCCCCATAATCCAAAATCAAAAACAAAAAATACACATGTGATCCTTACCATCCCGGGAGCACATGCTCAAAATTTGAGTGAAAACGGACACTAAATGAGGCTCCAAAATAGCCCACCCATTTAAGAATTCAAGGATAATCAAATGAATGAAAATCGAAAATTAATAAGAAGGCTTACCAAATTAAAGACGGCAAAAAGGTCACGAAGCAATGGTGAAACTGCTCCAAGATATTCATGGCCAAAAGAGAGCAAATGGAGCTTTGGGAGCTGATGTTAATGGTGAAAATGAGTTGGGAAAATAAAATGAAATGAAGGAGAGAAAAATGCATTTAAAAGCTGCCAGATACGGCAAAATCGGCATTTTATCGCAATTGCGGAGGCACAGATGAATAGTCACCTCCACAAATGCAGAGAAATCACCGCAAATGCGGAACTCCACACTTTCAGCCAAAATATCACAAATGCGGCCAAAATACCTCAAATGTGGCATTTCACCGCAATTGCAGTAGCCCCAAATGCGGTCAAATTCCGCAATTGCGGGCCCACCAGATATAGTAAAAATCAACAACAGCCAAAACATCTACGGGGCATTCCAGGCACAATTGGAATCCGATAGTCAAAAACCAATAGTGCTATTAGAGTGGAAACAATGTTCCAGACTCAACGAAATTGATAAAATTTCCATAGAAGGTCGTCTCGGAGGAATGTTGACCCAAGTAACCACTAACTAACGCCAACCAAACATCCAAAATGAGCCCAGATCACCCAGGACCCGAACCAACCAATTACCTAACACAAACTCGGCATTCCAGAGCTAACAACGCTGATGGAATTTCCATCTAACGTCGTCTTCTCCGAATGTTGACCAAAGTCAACCAAGCAAGCCCAACTGGCCTGAAAACACAGTACGAGAGAAAATTCCAAGCTAAAAACCTCCCAAATCCCAGCCAAAGGTCCAACTACACCAAAGTTCATGCTCCAGAGCTAACGGAACTGTCAGAATTTGATTTTGAGCACGTTCACCAAGAATGTTGACTGAAGTCAATGATTTTCAAAACCTAAAGCTCTAAAACAAGAAATGACCAATCAGACCAAACAGATGTCCCGTGCCCCGAACTACCAGCCTTAGCAAGCCATAAATGACTTTGGGCTACTACATGCAAGCTCCAACGGTACAAGAAAGGCTAACACACATAAATGATGGGGAGGGTCATTACAAATTCATATCAATAAATAGAAAATACAATTCATATCAACAAATACAATTTCTCTTTCTCTCCTTTTTGTGTTATACATATATGTTATATACAAATACAAATGTATCATTTTAGAATTTTGTTAAAAAATGGTCCCATGTTTAGAGAAAAGGAGAGAAAGAGAAAGAGGGAGAAAGAGAGGCAGGGAGAGGGAGGGAGAGGGGAGAGAGAGGAGCGATATTGGGGAGAGTGGCCAGTTAGTTTGGGAGAGAGGGAGGAGAGTGGCGAGAGAGATAGATGGGAGAAGGAGAGGCTATATACCAATAGTTTTGACTAATTAGCAGAGAGCGTAATTAATTTAAACTATAGGCATGGAGTGTAATTAGGCCTCTAATTTTGGTGTATTTTGTAATTTTCCCTTATTTTTAATTAGGCCATTTGCGCCAAAAAAAAATTAAATAAAGCATTTAAAAGTGGGCCTTTAGCCCAAACTTAAAATTTCGTCGACAATTAATGTTGGGGTGTAAATTACCTAGAATACCATTAGTTTTAGGTTTACCAAAAATACCTTTGTTATAATATAAACTACATAAAAGTGTATATATGGTCTGATTTATGTTACTCTGTTTTGTGTTCCCTAAATTGACGCATAATAGGATGGAATGTGCCGTATTGTTTTTCCTTTTTTTTTGCTTTATTACAGTTTCATCCATGACCTTTCGTTCTCATAATCTCCCTTCAACCATCGCCATTAGTCCATTACTAACATACAAACTGTGTGTTAGATGACAAATATTATAGAAGGGCAAATTAGTGTTTTGATGCAGCAGTTAGTTAAAAGGTAGTGAGTTAGTTAGAAGGTAGTTAGGAGTTGTTACTCAGCTCAAAACAACAACGACTTAGGGGAGTGACGGTTAGGAGATTGGTTGTATAAAAGGAGGAGGTACTAGCTTGTAATAGGTATTGAAATTGATTCTTACAATAATACATTCTCTCTATTCTCTCAGTCTATATTCCTTATCTCGCAAGTCTGTAACTATTCAGGAATCATTATCCATTGTTGGTTCCTTAGGTGCATATCTAGTACTTGAATTCCCAAGTACCTAACATTGGTATCAGAGCTTTGCGATCCTTGGACGAGCGAAGATGCCGAAAACCACCCAAAACCGCGAGATACGATGGGAAATCAATGAAATTAGAGAGCAAATTCGAGAAATGAGGGTACGCCATGAAACTGCATTGGATCGAATTCATGAGATGTTAGCCGTGAGAAATCCCCAGAATCAAACACTGACGAATGACGGTGGGAAATTTCTGGCAGAATTGATTCCTGGTGGTGCTGCAAATGGTGGAGGTCACAACCCCTATTTGGGGAAATGAGTTGCTCGGATTGACTTCCCAAAGTTTGGGGGTGATGGTCTTCGAGGATGGGTTTTTTGGTGTGAGCAGTTCTTTGAGGTGTATGGAACATCGAAAGACATTAAGGTCAAAATTGCAGCGATTAACATGGAAGGACGAGCTCTACAGTGGCACTAGGCCATGGTTAAGGCTCATTTGGGTCGAGAATTGCCTAATTGGAATGATTACGTCAGGACCTTATTTAAGAGGTTTGGTCATATGTTGCAGGTAGATCCTATGGCGGAGTAGATTTGTCTTAGGCAAATGGGAAGTGTTCAGGAATTGTTGGACCAATTTGATAGCATGTTGACACAGGTAAATTTAACAGAGGAATACTCTATCAGCTGCTTCCTGAAGACACTGAAGCCAGAAATTGAGGTTCAAGTGAGAATGTTGGAACCAAGAACGTTATCTAAAGCATATGGGTTAGCAAGGTTGGCTGAACATAGCTTCAAATTAGAAAAGGAGCAGAGCCAAATCAGTGGGAGAAATGCGAGATCGTCATTGCCAACCCCTAGTACTGGGTGGAGTAGTTCCAATATGAAGGAAGTCCCTCATAGCCATATTACATATTACAACAAACCCCTTAATCATAGTAACAAACCACTATTTAGATCTACCAGACGATTGATAGGGGTTGAGATGGACGAAAAAAGAGCCCAGGGCTTATGCTATTGGTGTGACAAAAAATACACACCAACTCACAACTGTAAAAAGAGGAAGCAATTGTTCATTATGGAGGTTGATGAGGGGATAAAAGAGTGGGAACTGGAGGACCAGTGGGTGGAGTATGGTGCCATGAATCATACTATAGAAGCCCAGATATCTATGAATGCCTTAGATGGGACAGTGGACTATAGAACTATGAGGGTTAAATGAGGTGTTAAGGGGAAGATGGTACATATTTTAATCGATTTAGGGTCCACCCATAATTTCATGGACCTCGTTGTAGCTAAAAGGTTGGGTTGCAAGTTGGAACATATTACCCCTTTCTCTGTAGAAGTTGCAAATAGAAGTAGGGTGCGGAGTTCCTTCATAAGTAGGTGGTAGCTTGGAAGATGCAGAGAGTTGAATTCAAGGCTAACATGTTAGTCATGCCTTTAGGAGGTGCAGATGTGGTCTTAGGCATCCAGTGGTTAATCACCCTGGGGGATATTAAATGGAACTTTAAATTGCTCAAGATGGATTTCCAGATTGAAGGGGAAAAGATATCATTAAGGGTTAGTCCTCCTGGGGGAGTGAAGGTGCTTGTTGAGCACAAGATGGACAAGTTGTTGGGAAAATCTGCAGAATTGAGTATGATGCTAGTAGCACACGTTGAGGATACTGCTGCACTCAGCTTGGATTCACAGGAGGTGGAAGTTCTTGATGATCTGCAGAAAATACTGAACAAGTACCCACCCTTGTTTGAGAATCCTACTAGCCTACCCCCAACAAGGTACCATGATCATAAGATAATTCTATAAGAAGTGGTACCACCTGTAAATGTTCGACCTTACAGGTATCCAGCTACTCAAAAGAATAAGATTGAGAGGATGATTCAAGAAATGCTTGATGCAGGAACAATTAGACCCAGTGTAAGTCCCTACTCTTCTCCTATAGTAATGGTTAAAAAGAAAGATGGATATTGGAGGCTATGCATTGGTTATAGACAACTAAACACTTCTACCATTAAGGACAAGTTTCCAATTCCAGTTATCGAAGAGCTCTTGGATGAATTAGGGGGGTCTAAATACTTTTCTAAATTGGACCTTAGATCCGAATATCACCAAATTCGAATGCATGAGAGGGATATTGAGAAGACAACTTTTAGGTCTCACCATGGACATTATGAGTTTGTAGCTTTGCCTTTTGGCTTAACTAATGCCCCATCCACATTTCAAAGTCTCATGAACAAAGTGTTCAAGCCTTATTTGAGAAAGTTTTTGTTGGTATTCTTTGATGACATTTTGATTTATAGCCCATCTTGGATTGATCATTTAATACAAATTTAGCATGCTTTTGAATTATTGAAGCAGCATTGCCTATTTGTGAAGTTAAGTAAATGTCAGTTTGGTCAAACAGAGGTAGAATACCTAGGCCACATTATCACACAACAAGAGGTAGTTGCTGATCCGGAAAAGATTAAAGCTATGGTGGAATGGCCTCTTCCACAAAATGTTAAGGAGGTGAGGGGGTTCTTAGGTCTAACAGGGTACTATAGGAGGTTTATTCGACACTATAGGATGATTGCAAGACCACTGATAGAGTTATTAAAGAAAGGGAAATTTGAGTGGAATGAACAAGCAACTACTGCTTTTGAATCCTTAAAAGCAGCCATGGTTTCAGCCCCAGTGCTGGCCTTACCTGACTTCTCCTTAGAATTTGTTATTGAGAATGATGCATGTGGCTTTGGAATTGGGAGTTCTAATGGAACAGGGTCATCCCTTGGCCTTCATGAGAAAATCACTGAGTCTTAAACATCAGCTATTGTCAGTTTATGAAAGAGAGATGATGGCTATTGTCGAGGTTGTCCAAAAATGGAGACCTTATCTAATTGGTCATCACTTTACTATCATGACTGACCACCAGAGCTTGAAGTATTTTATAGAGTAGAGGATATCTACACCTAGTCAACAGAAATGGTTTTCCAAACTCATGGGGTATGACTACACTATTGCTTACAAGAAGGGCCAAGACAACTTAGTGGTTGATGCATTATCTAGACTGCCTAGTGGGACTATACAGCTTCAGACTATGTCATGTGTCACTTCTGATTTCCTTGACAGAATAAGACAATCCTACACTGCTGATGATCATATCCAACAAGTGTTACACCAGGTCTAGCAAGATCCTATGACTAACCCCTTGTATATGTTAAGGAATGGCATCCTTTACAGAAAAAGGGAGGATAATGGTGGGAGCTGACAAAACATTGAAGCAAGAGCTGCTTCAATTATTACATGATGGTGCTGTTGGAGGGCATTCAGGGATGGCTTCCACTTTAAACAGAGTTAGCATATTTTATTACTGAAAAAGGTTGAAAGTGGATGTGTATGAGTATGTGAGAAGTTGTGAAGTATGTCAGAGGTGCAAAGGTGAATCTGTGAAATCTCCTGGATTGTTACAACCTCTACTCATTCCTGATAAGGTATGGCAGGATTTAGCGTTGATTTCATAGAGGGTCTGCCTAAATCTCGGAATCTCTCAGTCATCATGGTGGTAGTAGATAGGCTGAGCAAGTATGCTCATTTTATTGGGTTGAAGCACCCCTACACTTCTGTTGTTGTTGCTCAGGCCTTCCTGGAACATGTTTATAAACTTCATGGTTTACCTTAAACCATAGTGAGTGATCGGGATGTGGTGTTCTTGAGCAAATTTTGGCAATCCTTATTTGATGTGCAGGGTGTCCAGTTGCATCATTCTACTGCTTATCATCCACAGTCTGATGGTCAGACCGAAGCAGTTAACAAGTGCTTAGAAGGATATCTCAGATGTATGTTCAATGATAGACCTAAACATTGGAGCCATTGGTTGTTTCTTGGAGAATGGTGGTATAACTCCACCTCTCATTTAGCCACCAAAACTACCCTTTTTGAAATCTTATATTGTCAGAAACCTCCCACTCACATGCCTTATGTGCCATACACATCCTTAGTAGAAGAGGTTGACAGGAGTCTACAAGCATGAGAGGCTACAATCAGACTATTGAAACAGCATTTACTGCTTGCTCAATCCCGAATGAAAGCTCAAACTTATAAGAAGAGATCATTTAGAGAATTTGTTGTGGGGGAAGAAGTTTTTGTCAGACTCCAACTATACAGATAGATGTCACTTAAGGGCCACTCGTACCACAAATTAGGTCCTAAAAATTTTAGGCCTTTTCCTATTGTTAAAAAGATTGGATATGTGGCTTACCAGCTCCAAATCCCTCCTCAGGCCAAGATACACTCCACTTTTCATGTGTCACAACTCAAGAAGTATGTAGGGACAGTTTCTATTGTGCCTGATCTACCTGTGTCAATATCTACTCATGGTAATGTGAGTTTTGATCCTGAACTTATCTTGGAGACTCGTACAGTAGCCAAACATCACAGACAGGTGACTCAGTTGTTGGTGAAATAGTTCAACTGCCCTGTAGAAGACAACACCTGGATTGATGTTCATACGTTCTCCCAATAATTTCCTTCTTTTGTCCTTGAGGAAAAGGACTCTTAAGAGGGGGAGATGTTGTTAGATGACAAATATTATAGAAGGGTAAATTAGTCTTTTGATGCAGCAGTTAGTTAAAAGGTAGTGAGTTAGTTAGAAGGTAGTTAGGAGTTGTTACTCAGCTCAATACAACAACGGCTTAGGGGAGTGACGGTTAGGAGATTGGTTGTATAAAAGGAGGAGGTACTAGCTTGTAATAGGTGTTGAAATTGATTCTTACAATAATACATTCCCTCTATTCTCTCAGTCTATATTCCTTATCTAGAAAGTCTGTAACTGTTCAGGAATCATTCTCTATTGTTGGTTCCTTAGGTGTAGAATTAGTACTTGAATTCCCAAGTACCTAACATTCTGATCTTCTCAATTTTGTGTCATTTTTAAAAAAAACTTACAACAATATCAACTATCATTGTTATGCTTTGCCATAGCGGTCGATGGGATGTTAATAACTACTTTCAGGATTTCGTTATTGATGGTTTTAGAGATTGCAACACAACTTCAAATTGACACTATATTTGGACTGAGACAAAGTAATAATAATCTTTTCTTCCAACTTGTTGCAGATAGATTACTATATAATTAGGCTAAAATGTAAGTGAAGCTTTAAGTTTTACCTACATTATTTTGTTAATCCAATTTATAATATCAGATAGGCATTATCAACTCCAGATGATGAATGCATTCTTGTTTTGAAAATCCTAGTTTTGGAAATATTGTGTACTGCAAAAATTTAGTTTCCAGAGCTAAATTAAGTTGAAAATAGGTGTTTATGTTGTATTTGTCGTAACTATGATGAAAACAAGGACCCATCTTTATGTTGATTTGCAGCGCAGAACATCCTTTTCGGGTTCATGTGCAATGCTATGTCACTTTGAGTGTTCCATTAAGCACGGAAAACTTGGTATCAAGTACATTAGACTTTGTACAAATATACTACACATACAATTGAACTATAAAAAACGTTAAAAAGAGTCCTGATACAATACATATACGGATGAACAACTAAAATACATCAGGTTAAATCCCGATATTACATATATAAATGTATCATTAAAACACAGTAGATTTTATCTAGATAAACTATCCATAAATTTAAAAAATTAAAATACATTGGAGTATTTCTGACCTATAAATACACTATACTGAATCAATATACATTTTGCATACAAATGAACCACTAATATACTGGAGTGACTACAAATACATTATGTATACAAATGAGCCACTAAAATACACTTAGAATGACTATAGATACATTCCGCATAAAAATGAATCACTAACATACACTCGAATGACTACAAATACATTTCGCATACAAATGAACCACTAAAATACATTAGGGTGAAGATACATTCCACATACAAATGAACCATCAACATACACTAGAGTGACTACAAATACATTTTGCATACAAATGAGCCACTAAAATACACTTAGAATGACTACAGATACATTCTGCATAAAAATGAGCCACTAACATATACTAGAGTGACTATAGATATACTTTTCGCATATAAAACAAACCACTAAAATACATTAGAGTAACTACACATACATTCTACATACAAATGAACCACTAACATATATTAGAGTGACTACATATACATTTCGTATACACATGAACCACTAAAATACACTAAGGTGATTACAGATACATTGCGCATACAAATGAATCACTAACATACACTAGAGTGACTACAAATACATTTTGCATACAATTGAACCACCAAAATAAATTATAATGATTTCAGTTATTAAACATGCATTAGAACCAGTAAAATACGTTAGCATGTGAATAGAGGCTCAATATGAACTAAATGTAAAATTCACTGTAACAATATTAAAGAAAATTCAATTCAAAGTATAAGATGACATTGTACATGTTGAAATTACCAAATAGTTGTTCAAAATACCAATAACTGCAAAAAATTGCACTAAAGTGGCGTTCAAAGAGTTGAGAAATAAAACAAATAGATTGTGCTTGCACTGTTCAATCCTAACTATTACATCAAGGAACATTTACTTACTTATTCCCACATTTAAGAATTTATTATTATTTTTTTTTTTAGCACCAACCTTCTTACAAAAGCCTCCACAGTCTTCACTTTCACTAATTGCTCGGAGTTCTTGTTTTCTCTGGCGTAATTCCATAGAAGAGATGCATATCTTGTGCGGTGAAATTGAACATCAAAAGGATCTTTAGGAGTCAGCTGCCCCATACTTGCGTATTCGGCAAAAACTGCTACATATACACCACTATCGTTGCGATAACAAAAATTAAATAAGAATACAATTAAATATATAAAGAATAGAAGAAACGAAATTATCACAATATTGGAGACAAACAAAATGCAACACTACAGCTTTATTAAATTCAACTATCATGGACTTGTGTTTTCGAAAGAGAGGAAAAACATATGTATGTGATGACCTTTCCGGTCATCTTCGCATTTACGTATTGATTGTACTGTTAGAGCTTCCCTGTAGCGATCCCAAGTCATTTATGGCTTGCTGAGACTGGTAGTTCGGTGCCCTGGTCGTTCGTTTGGTTGTTTTGGTTGTTTGCCTATTGTAGAGTCTTAACTTAGAATATCATTGACTTTAGTCAATATTCTTAGCTAACGTGCTCGGAATTGAATTCTGACAGTTCCATTAGCTCCGAAGCATTGTGTTTGGCCTAGTTGGATCTTTAGTTGAGGCCTGAGAACTTCCGGTGTGGGTTTTGTGTTGCTTTCTTTGTTTTCAGGTCATTGGAGTTGAAAGTGTAACTTTGGGTAGCTTTCGATGATCGGAGCATCAGATTCAAAATCCGACGATTCCATCATCTCGAGAATGTTGAGTTTGGATTAGGTAGGTGGTTGGTTTGGGTTTCGGGTGAGCCAAGCTAATTTTGAGACTTTGGGTTCTTATTAGTTAGTGTTGACTTGGGTCAACATTTCTCCGGAATGACCTCGTATGGATGTTTCATCGATTCTGTTGAGTCCAGAACGTCGTTTCCACTCTATTAGCAATATTGGTTGTTGAATATAGGTTTCTGATTGTGCCCGAAATTCCCCGTGAAATTTTAAAAAGTTGTAGAAAATTGGTGCAGACCAGGCCTTCAGTGCGATCGCGCTCATGCGCGTTTCGGCTGGCCAGCGCGATAGCACTGTGATGGCGCCGTTGGCGCTGGCCATTTTTCCTGCACTTTAAATTGTAGAGTTTTCGTATTATCAGCCATTTCTCTCAACTTTTCCAACTCTAAACTCAAGCTACTCTCTACCAAATTGCTCCATATCAGTCCTAACCTTGGGGAAATCATTTGTTCTTCGATAATTCGTGATCCTTCAATTCTTGGTAAGTCTTTTTCCGCAACTTGCTTTCTCTTGTTCTTTTCTAAAATCCTCCATTGTTGCTCATTTTCAAAAGCTTGGAAATTGTTGTAGAGGTTGCCTTCTTTCTCGTGCATGTTCGTGGGTTCGAGGAATTCACCGTCTTGGCATAATTTCTCTCCTTGTGATAAGTAATCCTTGCCTAATTTTCGATTTTGTTCTTAGAATTCCAACATTAAGCCTTCTCTTGAGCGGGCTGTTTTGGCGCCCTCTTCTTGTCCAATTGTGCTCAATTTTGGAGCATGTCTTCTTTGCACTCCTATGATTGTCGTGCTTCTTTCCGTTATTGCTTTTGGATTGTGGGCCCCACAGGCTCGCTTTTGGCTCGAACTTTGACCTGGATATTATTATAGCAATATGGGTATCGTTAGATTCGTTTTAATATTTTATTCATGTTTTTGATAGTTTGATCATCGTTTGGGGTTTCTCGGAGTGATTCAGGCTTGGATTTTGTTGTCCCAACAGGTTGTCGTCGGACGACAGGTAGGTTACGGTCTAAACTCCCCAGACTTAGCATATATCAGATAAAATTGTACTACCTGGCATCATTGGGTTGGGTTATTAGGTTTGTACCATACGCTCTGACTGTTTTCCATGATTCACCTTATTTTTTCTCTCTGTTGTGTGTAGTATTCTTCGTAGTTAAAATTATCACCCTTATGGTCCTGTGTGGCCTTGTTTTGACTCTGGACAATAGATGGTGGGTTATTCGGAGGTGCCTGTGAGTCCCGAGCATCATTATTGTGATATTATGCTGGTTATTTGTGCTATAGAGCGATTGAAGCCTGCGCAGGGTAATATGTTGATTGTGAGCTGATGGGCGGCTATTTGTGTTTGATCATATCATTTCCATGCATATAAAGAAGTTTTGTCCATGTTTTACTATGGTTTTGGCTTCGGGCCTACTGGAACTGATTTTCTAAACTTTGCATGGCCCTGGGGGCCCGTTTTTTATGGAAATGAGTTTGAAATGGTTTGACTTAACATGTGGATCTTCTTGGGGTAAAAGAGAGTTAAATTTTGATTTCTATCACTAGTTTTACTATTAACGCTAGACTCGGCAGGGTCGGGGTGCTAGCTGAGTTTTCTTACTGATTTGAGATGACTTTAGCCTCGGTCGGACCGAGCACCTAGGATGAATTTCTACTGTATTAGACCCGGTTATGCTCGGGCACCCTTGAGGGGGTTTTGATACATTTCCCACTACTTTAGTCCTGGACAGGGTCTGGTCATGCATATTCGAGACTGGGTCTCTAGCTTGAACCCGGACTTACTCTGGACGACATGTTTCGATACTGAGTTTTGGTATGGGGTCTGGGACCTCGATGCACCTCACTGCTCCGGATCTGGGCCTGGGGCTGCATGTGCTAGAGGGAGGGTATATGACAGAGTAGAGGTAGACATACAGTGTCCTTCCATGGAACCTACCTACGGGGTCCGATTGGCACTGGAGGGGGTACATACAGAGTTACCATTTCACCCTGAGATCTTCATGCATCATATCATTCATTGTTTGAGACTCCACCCTTTTTTGCTGTTTGTTGAGTGTACTCTCTGGTTGTATGGGCGACCGGAGGGTTTGTTTTCACTTATTTGTGTTCCTCGGTTGTATGGGTGGCCGGGGGACTGTAGGTAGACTCATGTTACTTTATCACAGTATTATACCCTGTTATGGTTATAAATATGAGATTGTATACTGCTAGGTGTTATTTTCTGTAATTGAGATTGTCATGATTAGTTTGTTTATTGATTCCTGTTTTCGAGCATGTCTATATTTACTCTCCTCTTCCTTCCCTTGTACTTGAGGTTACCGGTATACCGTCCACTTTTACAACTTATTATGTATATACTGTTATTGCAAGGATCCTAGGTACATCATTTCCTACTTTCACCTGTGCCTGTTGTGTGTATATTCTACTTGCTAGCCTTGTATGTTTTTTCTGTTATCTTCCCTCTAAGCTAGTTCCTATGTGACTTTTTTGTAGAATTTTGTGACTACTTATTTCTATTCTATCTGTTACTACGTTTGTATCTTATATGTGTCCAGTGGGCCTATGATACCTACTGGGTACCTTTAGCTTTGCATTTGGTACTCGTACTACACTCTGCATCTTCTGGTGCAGATCCTAGTGTGGGCCATCGCCGCTAGATCGCTGTGACTCGTGCTTAGAGATTTTGGACTATCCAGACTGAGGGTGAGCTCGTGGCGACCAGAGCTTAGCTTTTAGTTTATCTTTTGCTTTATGTACTCTATTACTACTCGGAGACATGTGTGTATATATTATTTTGGATGCTTCGTACTCCTTATTTGTAGTTCCGGCTCTATACTATGATATCAGGTTTTGGGTTTGGTTTACCTTTCGCATATGTATGTATTCCTATTATCTATTTTCTTCATCTTATTTCTTGCTTCTGCTTATTAAACTATTCTTTCGCTTAAAATATTGGATAGTAGCACATTACTAACTGTTTCGGGCTATGAGGATTGGTTATCTTACTGGGGGGTTGTAGGTGCCATCATGACCGAGAAATTAGGTCGTGACAGCTTGGTATCAGAGCTCTAGGTTCACCGGTGTCATCGGTATAGGAGCCAATGTCTAATAGAGTCTTGCGGATCGGGGAGAAGACGTCCGTACTCAATCTTCGGGAGGCTATGGTGACATCTTAGGAAAAATGGAATTTTCTTGTTTCTCTCTCGTGCGCAGTATCCTTGAACGTTCTGTAAATCTCACTTGTTCTGGTTCACTCTTCCGCAGATGGTTCACACGAGGTCTTCAGCTTCTGTCAGAAGAGAGCCTCCTGCCCCTGCCCCTGCCCCTGCACTTCTAACTCTAGCTAGGGGCCGGGGTGGTCGCAGAAGTAGAGGTAGGGGTTGAGGACGTCCCAGAGCAGCGACACCTGCTAGAGCTGCTAGAGTTGAGGTAGAGATTGAGTATGATTATGAGCCCGAGTTCATCCCTGAGCAACATCGTGTGGACCTGGGGGCAACTCAAGTACCACCAGCTCCAGTACAAGTTTTTGTGCCGGCTTCAGCCCCAGCTCAGTCTGTGAATATTCGGGATTTACTACTCCAGCTATTGGGTATGATAGGGGAGAGACCTTCTGAGGTAGCACAGACATCCACTCAGAGGGCAGCCCTGGGTGTTCAAAGTTCAGGAGCACAGCCTGCTACTGCAGCTCCCCGTGCTGAGGTTATTCCAGTTCTAGCGGTTGCACAGCCTCTGGCTCCTCGCCCAACTTTGATAGATGTGGAGCAGAAGGGCTTGAGTAGATTTTTGAGATTGGCACCGCCGTGATTCGCTGGTACATCAGGACAGGACCCACATGACTTCGTTACTACCTTTGAGGAGATATTGCACCATTTGGGATTGTTAGAGACTCACGGGGTTGGCTACACTACATATCAGCTGGCGGGCCCAGCGAAGTTATGGTGGAGGGAACAGATTTCTTACATACCTTCTACATCACCTCCCTTGCTTTGTTACGAGTTCTATGAGACCTTTATGGACAAATTCTCACCTTAGAGCGACAGAGAGAGGCGGAGAGAGGAGTTCACCAGACTTTCTCAGGATTCTATGACCGTTTCGGAGTATGAGACCCATTTCAATCAGCTTTCTCCATTTGGGGCCATGATTATGCCTACAAAGTTTGATAGAGTCTATAGGTTTGTTTGGGGGCTACGAAGAGAGTTTAGAGAGCCTACAGAGATATTGGTTGCTAGTGGTCGATGATTCCAGGCTATTGCGGACTATGCATGTGCTGTAGAGGATTCGCATCGTCATGACACCGGGGCCAGGGGTAAGAAGCCTCGACATCCGGGTGGCTATAGTGGTTCCAGACATAGTGATAGAGGTCCAGGCCAGTAGGGCCAAGGTTATCAGCCACAACAGCACCATGGTTAGTCTAGCCGACCAGTTCAGGCTTCACTTCAGACCTCAGCCAGTACTCAGTTTGAGTAGGGGCAGAGCAGCCATCAGGGCTACAGCGGTCAGTCTTCGAGGGGTACAACTTCTAGGACATTAGGCCGTGGTGGCCATACGGGTTCTTCTGGTTTATCCTGACTGAGCAGGTCGTCAGGGTCTTGTTTCACCTGTGGTATTATTGGTCATTTTTCTAGAGATTGCCCCTAACAGGGATCAGTTCATCCAGCCGCTCCGCCGGCTCAGCCTATTCGCTCAGTTCTGTAACTATCTCTAGGAGGTGGTGGTTAGGATAGAGGTGGTGTTCCGCATGGCAGAGTAGGTGGAAGGAATGGCGGTCGGGCAGGTGGAGGTCATCGTCAGTTCTATGCGATCCTTGGGAGACTGGAGGCAGAGGCCTCGGATACTGTGATTATAGGTACAATTTATGTGTTCCATCATTCTGCTACAACTTTATTTGATCCTAGATCCACTTGTTCATATGTATTTTCCTACTTTCTGCCTTGTTTTGGGTTGGCTAGTGAGCTGTTATCTGCGCCTATTTTTGTTTCGACCCCAGTAGGAGATTCTTTAGTAGTGGATCGGATTGTGAGATCTTGTGTGATATTTGTTGGTGATTTGGAGACTTGGGGTGATTTGATGATCCTTGATATGTTAGATTTAGATGTGATACTAGGCATGGACTGGTTATCCCCTCACCGTGCGGTTATGAATTGTTATGCCAAGACCATTACCATCGCTATGTGTCAGGACCTGATTTCTCAGGTAATGATGGCACCTACGACCCCCAGTAGGCGAACCAATTTTCGTAGCCCGAAATGATTAGTAATGGGCTACTATCTAAAAAATACGCACAATAAGTAGAAATAAGCGGAAGTAGAATATAAAGGTAGAACAAAGCAGAAGCAATAACCTGAATATATACAAAAAGAAACTACACCAACCCCAAGACTTAGTATCGACAATACAGAAGCTTGTAATTGAATACGAGTGCTAAAAGTAACAAAAGATAGGTACAACTGTCTCCGAATATACAAAAAGTAACAATGCAAAAGATGAGATGTGGTCAAGCCCCAATCGTCAGGCGCTCACCCTAGTCTCTAAGATCCAAAAGCTGCACGATTCTCCAATGCGATCAACGGCGAAAGCTCAACTAATATCTGCATCAGAAAGATGCAGAAGTATAGTATGAGCACCAATTTCTATGCAACGGGTACCTAGTAGGTATCATAGATCGACTGGGCACATATAAGATAAAAGAGAAGTAATAAGCAAAGTAGAAGCAAATATTCACAGAAACAACGAACAAGTACACGGAAGCTAGCACGGAGGGAATACAAATAGAAAACAACAGACATGGCTAGCTACTAGAATACATATCGCAGACACAGGTGAAAGAAAGTAGTAACACACCTGGGATCCTTGCTATAACAATATATATAGAAGTTTCTTAGAAAATAAGCAGTATACGGGTAACCTCAAAAAGAGAATGAGGAAAGCAAAGTGACAAAAGCATGCTCAAACACACGAATAATAACCAAGCCCAGCTACAAAATACTTGTCTCATATCAAGATATAATAAGAAATCAACATAAGGAATCATAAGACTCGATAACGCAATAATAAATCTACATACAGTCCTAACAGGCGCCCATACACTCGAGGAATACAACCAAGTGAAGACAAACCCTCTGGCATCCCATACTACCGGAGTGTACACTCAGCAAACAACAAACAAGGATGGAACCTCAAACCACATGATAATATGATGAACTAGGTGTAATAATAGTAACTTATGTTGCCCGCTTCCGGCGTCCTATAAGTCCCAGAAGAGAGGATCCATGGAAGGTCACACCCGTATACCTCTACTACACTGTATACCCTCTCTCTGGCACTCCCAGCACGTAGCCCCTGGTCTGGACGGCCAAGTCCATAGTGGCCCCCGACCAACATACTAGATGCCCCGCAATCTCGAAAATCTAAAGTAAAGCTGCCCGGAGGGTATCCGGTTCTAAATTAATAAATCAAATAGATCTAGCATACGTCCCCACTGAGCCTAGTATTATCACGAAAGTTGTAGTAAAATAAGTCTAGCCCTCGGCCTCGCCAAGCCTAGTATTTGTAGAAATAGGGATAAAACATCCCCTTTATTTTCTCTTACCCCAAGAAGATTCATTAAAACGGTACCAAACCTTTTTGTAATCATTTGTACCAAAAATGGGCCCCACGGGCCATGCAGGTTTTAGAAATCATTCAATAGAAGGACCGAAGCAAAAACCGTAGTAAAATTATGCAGAAACCCTCTATATGCATGATAAATGGTGTACACAATCACAACAGTGGCCCACGACCCACAATCAACCTATCGGCCCTGCACAGGCTCCAATCATTCTACAACACAAATAACCAGCTCTATAACAGTAATAACAATGTTCGAGACTCACATAAATTCTTGATATCCCACCATCTATGTTGCAGAGTCAATATTTGGCCACATAGGACCACAAGGGTGATAATATCAAATAAAACAAGTACTACAACTATCGGAGGAAAGAAAAATGAATCGGACATGAATAAAGCGGTCAAGGTCTGTGGTACCAAACTAGTAAGCCCAACCTAAGGATGCCCATTAATACAATTTATCCTATATATATGAAGTCTAAAGAGTTAAACCATAACCTACCTGTCATCCGATGACAAGCTGCTAGAACGATGATGTCCAAGCCCGAACTGCTCCGAGAAGCTCCAAAATGAAATCAAACTCGAATTCGTATTTGAATAACTAGATGTAGATAATCGAATAACGTCACTTGGCCTTCTTACCAATTTCCTCTTTACGCTAATAAGTATGCAGATGCATATATAATTAAAGTGCCCCATAACGGATTATTAAAATCATCCCCAATTCTTTTATGATTGCTTAGCTAGTAGAAAAAAAGTTAAGGGGTTGAACTAATGCCACCCATAATCACCTATGTTGCTGCCCAAGTCTACCACTTCCACGTGGGTGACTTGGTGTCAAAACCTCACTGCTTTCCTATCCGCTTATTTATGTACTCGGGTATTGCATAGGTTCATGGTAAAATAAATATAACTTTTTTAACATACCATAATTAATAGAAAATTATTTCAAATAAAACATACTATATTATAATAATAATTTTCAACAGTACTAAGTTTACTATCTCCGTTAAAATACTAATAAATTATAAAACTCATATAAAATAAATATAGATGCAAATATATCGTAATTTAAACAAAATAAATTTCATAAATATTTAAAACATTTTTAGAAAAAATAAAACTTTTTACCAATTTCAACTTTCAAATCAAATATTTTTAAATACGCGCGATGTTAATAAGATCCTCAAATTTAGGCTCGCGAGCATTTGATACGGGATGAAGGTTAAGGTCATACAACACTTCGAATCAGGATCGATCTGCCCACAAGGTCAGTTGAGGTCATACGATCGTAAATCACTATTGCACGATTTCGATAACTCAACTTTTGAGACTCAACTCTAAAATAGGAAAATAGCCATAAAGACCACACGAACGGCCAGGGCACCAAACCAACAGTCTGAGCAAGCCATAAATGACTTGGGGTCGCTACAGGCAAGCTCTAACAGTACAACAAAAGTGTAAACGCATAAATTACCGAAAGGGTCATTACATCATCCACTAATAAAAAGACTTTCATCCCCGAAAGTCAGAAAAGAAGGAAACACTAGAGATCTAAGAACAGCGGATACGAAGCTCGCACTACTCTCTCGAACAACTCGTGTAGCCTCGACGATTGGACGACACCCCATAGAACAGAACCAACGAAAAGCAACCAAGCCTAAACTCCTCACTAGCCAAGATAGATTCCAAACTTAAACTCCAAAACTCCAAGAACCTGCCAACCCAAATTGAACCTCGAGAATCATAACCGGAAAGCACCGACCCAACAATGAAATCAGAGAACCAAGGTGATCAATGCACCAAACTCAAATCCTCAAAACCACAACCAAGTTTACCAGAAAAGCCATCAATCCAAAACTCTAACTCATGAACCCGCCGATCCGATAAACCCTTTTTATTCTGAACTGAATCCTTTTGCACCACAAACAAGAAGATTCACATAAGTCGAACACTCAAACCACCCTCGAAGAATCAATTGACACATAGGGGATCCATAGTTCCTGCTTATACTCTACCACGAATGAATTCACCCTTTTTGCTCAAACTCTTTCCAAGCCAAGCTATAGTCTACTAGCCTTTGCCATCCAAGATAACAACCCATAACATATCGTGAAAACTGGAGTTACCTGTCATGATTGACCATCAACCAACAAATGAACACTTTCTCTAACATCACACTCGCTAACTGAACCCCACTGAACTACCCATCCAAACCCGACTGAAGTCTGCACATCAGGGTTAGGAAAGTTATGCATGAACACCTGGTGTTGACGAAGAAACTTCCAAATTATAGAACGAAACCAACCTCATTGAACCAGATAAAATCTGAATCAACTGAATACAAAGGCACCAAGAAATATGTCTAACATACCCAAACAAAACCTAAGATCCTGCAAGGAGTGTGGTAAGCCTACCACAAAGTCTGTAATCATCAGCTAAGTCTCCAAACTCTTAGAATACTATTGCTACAACTAATACTCGAACACCATTCAGATTTGGAATTGCCTTACTAATCTCACCTCAGGAATAAATCCACCATGCCACGAATATCAAGTCAAAACACCCTGAAGGCAAGGTAAAAGTGCCTAGGGTTCAAGGTTACCATCTAGCCATAGAAATTGTGCATAAACCATCAACTCATTTCTTTGGCTCGAATCAACCGCTCTACTGCATCAGCACACAAAACCACCAACTCCAAAGCATACAACATACCGAACTTCTAGTCCATACTGGTCGAGTCTAACCAAGATTGGACCTTACATAAAAGACAACCCTTGAAGAATCAACTAAGCAAACTTTCAAATCTCTCGGCAAACAAAGGTGACCATCAGTCTCAAAGTACCATTAGAACCCCGAAATAGCCTTTCTAGTCTTAGTCTATACAACTTGATCATGTACAACACACCACCGCTAATTCTCAAACTTACGCCATTGAATCTGTCCAACCATGGTAGAAGGAGCCTCATACTATCTAGAACACCGCTGAAATCTAAAATGTCTAGTCCTAATACAAAGGTTAGCAAAGGACTAGGTGTCCAAGGCCAACAACCACTCTGAAACTGAAGTAAAGAAGTCGAGTTTCCAGCACCCACGTCCTTCTGGCACAAGGATGATGCAACCAAAGGGAAACTCCCACGAACCACCCAAAGCAGTAGGTTAATCCACGATCCTGAAACCCATCACCAGTTTACCAATCAATGCTCCTGTCAAACCTATGAGTAGACTCATCCACCATCGAAGAACACTAATAGAGCTAGAGCCACTAGGCCATTAATACACAATTTGCTCAATCCATAGATGCTACTGAAACTTAGTTTCCTCCAAAGAATATAACAAGGAAGCCAAGGTCGATGCAACAAGCTCTAAAAGGTAGTACTGGGAATGACCACTACCTCAATCTCAGGCTAGAAGGAATTCTGACCTCGAATCTATCAACGGAAATGACACCACAACCTGAACTCGGTCGATGCAAGTCACCAACATACAAGTGAAAGAAAACTCTCGATCGCCACCTCAGTCAGCCACTAGAACACATACATACACACAAGTAGTCATTTCCCTCCTTTGCAAACCAAACAAAACTCTTTCCATGAATACACTAAATTACACAAGTTCTTTCTCAAAAGACTCTAGAATTGTTCCCTTAGCTCGTACAACTCTTACTGGCAATACTTGGACACAATTCCATAGTCAAAACTCAATCACAATGCCACAATCAAAAGCTCAACCAGAGATCTACGATCGAAATTCATTCCAATTGGAATTGGGGAACAATAAGACAACCCAACTGGATAAGAAACTGAGGGAGACTATGGGAACAACCCACATACCTGACTACCTCCTAAATTAACCAAAAAAAGGGGGTCGAATCTAAACACCAAAGAAGACCCCAATCAATTGCACGCTAGCATAACTGACTCCGGCACAATCACCAGTAACACCAAACCAACACAGGGACTCCTAGCAAATGCTAGATAACAACCTAGGCAACCCCCATCTAGGACCATTCAACAAGGAAGGCTCAACATAAGTCTAGAACCACAAGGGAGCCAGAAATAAAATGAACCAGAAAAGACAAACAAGAACTACCCACGAGCTACAGCTCGGGGTAAACACCTATCAAGAATAACTCACCCTCATCTACTACTAAAGAATAAACTACCAAGAAAACAATGCATAAAAACTACAACTCAAGTAGTCACACAACTAAACAAATAGCAGGTAGGCATATAAGTAATGAAATGATAGAAGGGATAGAATCGCAATGCGAGGAGTACTATTACTAGCTGAAGGTAAAAAAAGCTTAATCTAGAGCAATGATGTTAGGAACCTCTACCTATGGCCCACCAAGAGGGGAATCGAACTGACAGGATCTAACTCTAGACCGAGTAGTCGAAGCTGAAGGCTCAACCATCTCGCGCTGGGGATAATCTCTAAAATAGTGACAAACCACTCCACAACTATAGCAACCTAAGAAAGCCTTACCCCGTCGCACGATGTCTGTTTACTCTGGAAGGATACTTGAACCACCTGGCTGAAAGCCACCTCTAACCATCTGTGACCACCTCTACTACCCAGCACTCCACCTCTAGTCGGCGATACTGAAGCCTTGGGAGATAACATCTGCTGACCTTGCTGACTGGGAGGTGGGATCGTGGGGCAATCCCTAACAAAGTGTCCATGCCCACCGTACTAAAAAAAAATTTAATTGAACACATACGGGCAAGAAGATCTCGCTGAACCTTATCGGCCACCACGGCCTACACAACCTGAATACAAACCTCAAAGAATATGGCTCATACCACATCCACTCTGCTCGACATGACCTGTACCACTACTCTCTGAAACTTGTGTAGTAACTGAAACTGGCCGGGTACATAAGAGGCAATGGAACCTATCTCTGGTGGTGAACCTCCTAACTCGAGTCTGAGAACCTCAGGAACTGTCCTGGTGATGATGTTTCTTAGCACTACCTCCATAAGCCTCATGGCATAAACCCTCGATAGCCCAATCATGATCTGCTACCTGAAGGAAGTTTGTTCCTACTGTAACCAAATGCTCGGTCACCAAATGGAGTGGTGAAATCAAACCTCCAATAAAGCTCTGAATTTGATCAAACTTTGAAGGTACAGCCCTAGCAGTACACCTAACAATCTCATGGAATCTTTCCTCATACTCCAATATCGATATACCACTCTACTGAAGAACTGGAAGCTCAACCTTACTGAAACACCCACAAAAGGACTCAGAGTCCTAGCCACAGTGTCCTGAAGAACTGCGGTAGTATGAAACTCTATCAGAGGTTGGGCTGGCCCTACACCCCCTATCTGATGTAGTAAACTCCCACTCTTGAATCCTAGCGCTGACTGAAGCACTGGGGTAATAGGCACAGAAGCCTCGAATCACCCGCTGGTGAACTAATATTAGGCATCTGAGAAGGAATGAAACAACCGAAGTTTAGAAGTCAATAGAGCCAGGAACGCATGATAAGGAGCCAAGAAGATGAAACTTTTCCAAACAATGCCATGTAGCCTCCAGCAGATAGGATACATACGTCATCATACTGATCCGCGAGACTCTATTTAGACACTTGCTTTTGTACCACGACACCAATGAACCTAGAGCTCTGATACCAACTGTCACGACCTGATTTCTCAGGTCATAATGGCACCTATGACCCTCCAGTAGGTGAACCAATTCTCGTAGCCTGGAATGGTTAGTAATGGGCTACTACCTAACCAATATGCACAATAAGCAGTAATAAGCGGAAGCAGAATATAAAGGTAGAACAAAGTAGAAGAAATAACCTGAATATATACAAAAAGAAACTTCACCAACCCCAAGACTTTGTATCGACAGTACAGAAGCTTCTAATAGAATACGAGTACTAGAAGTAACAAAAGATAGGTACAACTATCTCCGAATATACAAAAAGTAACAATGCAAAAGATGAGATATGGTCAAGCCCCGATCGTCAGGCGCTCACCCTAGTCTCGAAGATCCAAAAGCTGCACGAATCTCTAATGTGATCAACAGTGAAAGCTCAACTAATATCTGCACTAGAAAGATGCAAAAGTGTAGTATGAGCACTAATTTCTAAGCAACGGGTACCCAGTAGGTATCATAGGTCGACTGGGCACATATAAGATAAAAGAGCAGTAATAAGAAGAGTAGAAGCAAATAGTCAAAGAAAATAACAAACAAGTACACAGAAACTAGCACGGAGGGAATACAAATAGAAAATAATAGACATGGCTAGCTACATATATACATATCGCACACACAGGTGAAAGAAAGTAGTAACACACCCGGGATCCTTGCTATAACAATATATATAGAAGTTTCTTTGAAAACGAGCGGTATACTGGTAACCTCAAAATGATAAAAAGGAAAGCAAAGTGACAAAAGAATTCTCGAACATAGGAATAATAACCAAGCCCAGCTACAAAATACTAGTCTCAATATCAAGATGCAATAAGAAATCAACATAAGGAATCATAAGACTCGATAAGGCAATAATAAGTCTACCTACAGTCCCAATAGGCGCCCATACATCTGAGGAACACAACCAAGTAAAGAAAAACCCTTCGGCATCCCATACTACCGGAGCGTACACTCAGCAAACAGCAAACAAGGATGGAACCTCAAAAAACATGATAATATGATGAACTAGGTGTAATAATAGTAACGTATGTTACCAGCTTCCGGCGTCCTATAAGGCCCAGAAGACAGGATCCATGAAAGGTCACACCCATATAACCTTTACTACACTGTATACCCTCCCTCCGGCACACCCAGCACGTAGACCCTAGTCCAGATGGAGAGGTCCATGGAGGCCCCCGACCAACATACTAGATGCACCGCAATATCAAAAATCCCAAAGTAAAGCTTCCCGGAGGGTATCCAGGTGTAAATCAATAAATCAAATGGTTCTAGGGAATGTCCCCACCGAGCCTAGTATTATCCTTAAAGCTGTAGTAAAATAAGTCTAGCCCTCGGCTCCACCGAGCCTATTATTAGTAGAAATAATGATAAAACATCCCCTTTATTTTCTCTTACCCCAAGAAGATTCATTATAATTGTACCAAACCTCTTTGTAATCATTTTTACCAAAATTTTCCCCATGGGCGATATAGGTTTTAGAAATCATTCAATAGAAGGCTCGGAGCAAAAGCCATTGTAAAATTATGCAGAAACCCGCTATATGCATGATAAATAGTGTACATAATCACAACGGTGGCCCACAGCCCATAATCAACCTATCGGCCCTGCACATGCTCCAATCGTTCTACAATACAAATAGCCAGCTCTATAACAGTAATAACGATGTCTGGGACTCACGGACATTCCCAATATCCCACCATCTATGTTCCATAGTCAATATTAGGCCATACAGAACCACAATGGTTATAATATTATCTAAAACAAGTACTACAACCATCGGAAGAAAGAAAAATGAATTGGACATGAATAAAGCGGTCAAGGTCTGTGGTACCAAACTAGTAAACCCAACCCAAGGATACCCATTAATATAATTTTATCCTATATATGCGACTTCTAAAGAGTTAAACCGTAACCTACCTGTCTTCCAATGAAAAGCTGCTAGAACGATGATGTCTAAGCCCGAACTGCTCCGAGAAGCTACAAAACAAAATCAAACTCGAATTCGAATTTGAATAACTTGAATTAGATAATCAAATAACGTCACTTGGCCTTCTTACCAATTTCCTCTTTATGTTAATAAGTATGCAGATGTATATATAATTAAAGTGCCCCCCAACGGGATATTAAAATGATCCCCAATTCTTTTATAATTGCTTAGCTAGTAAAAAAATGTTAAGGGGCTAAATTAATGCCACCCATAATCAGCTATGTTTTTGACCAAGTCTACCACTTCCACGTGGGTGACTTGGTGTCAACACCTCACTGTTTTCCTATCCGCTTATTTATATACTCGGGTATTGCATAGGTTCATGGTAAAATAAATATAACTTATTTAACATACCATAATTAATAAAAAATTATTTCAAATAAAATCTACTATATTATAATTATAATTTTCAACAGTACTAAGTTTACTATCTCCGTCAAAATACTAATAAATTATAAAACTCATATAAAATAAATATAGATGCAAATATATCATAATTTAAACAAAAAAAAATATCATAAATATTTAAAACATTTTTAGAAAAAAAAAATATTTTACCAATTTCAACTTTCAAATCAAATATTTTCAAATACGCGCGATGTTAATAAGATCCTCAAATTTAGGCTCGCAAGCCTTTGATACGGAATGAAGGTAAAGGTCATACGACACTTCGAATAGGGAAATGGCCATAAAGACCACACAAACGGCTAGGGCACCAAACCACCGGTCTCAGCAAGCCATAAATGACTTGGGGCCGCTACACGCAAGCTCTAACAATACAACAAAAGTGTAAAGGCCTAAATGACTGGAAGGGTCATTACACTGTGCTCGGTGTATCCCCGGTTGTGTGGCAGTGTTCTTTTAGCCGCGCACCATCTGGGATCATCTCTTGTCTTTGAGCTAGGAAGTTGATTTTCCAGGGTTGTTTAGCTTTTCTAGCATATGTCCGAGATGCTAGTGCTGACCCTTCATCTCATTAGTCTGTTCTTGTGGTTAGAGACTTCCTAGATGTGTTTCTTACCGACCTACCAGGCCTTCCACCTGAGAGAGATGTTGATTTTGCCATTTAGTTAGAGCTGGGCACCAGGCCCATTTCTATTCTTTCTTACCGTATGGCTCTGGCTGAGTTGATGGAGCTTAAGGAGCAGCTCTAGGATTTGTTAGCTTAGGGGTTCATTAGACCGAGTGTGTCGCATTAGGGTGCCCCTGTTCTCTTTGTAAAGAAGAAGGATGGGATGATGCGGATGTGTATTGATTATCGACAGTTGAATAAGGTGACAGTGAAGAATGGTTATCCGATGTCGAGGATTGATGACTTATTTGATCAGCTTCAAGGTTCAGCCGTGTTTTTGAATATTAATTTGAGATATGACTACCATCAGTTGATAAGGGCGGAGGATATCCCTAAGACAGCATTCAGGACACGTTATGGCCATTATGAGTTCCTGGTGATGTCTTTTGGGTTGAGTAATGCCGCCATAACTTTCATGGACTTGATGCACAGGGTGATTAGCCCGTACTTATATATGTTCGTGATAGTCTTCATTGATGACATTCTGATATACTCGAGGAGTAGAGATGAGCATGAGCAGCACTTGAGGACTGTACTTCAAACTTTGAGATATTATCAGCTTTATTCCATGTTCTCAAAGTGTGAGTTTTGGCTTGAGTCAGTTGCATTCCTAGGGCACGTGGTGTCTAGGGATTGGATTAGACTTGATCTGGGTAAGATTTCAGCGGTTTATGATTGGCCTAGACCTACTACTCCTACCGAGGTTCACAACTTTGTTGGGTTAGCTGGGTACTACAGGCGGTTCATTGAGGGATTTTCTTCCATAGAAGCACCCTTAACTATGCTGGTTAGGAAGGATGTTCCATTCCAATGGTCGGATCAGTGCGAGGATAGCTTCCAGAAGTTTAAGGCCTTATTGACTTCAGCTCTAGTTTTGACTTTGTTGATCGAGGGTAAGAGTTTTGCCATGTATTATGATGTTTCCGGGGTTGGTATTGATTGTGTGTTGATGCAGCAGAGCCAATTGATAGCATATGCATCGAGGTAGCTGAAGGTTCACGAGCACAACTACCTCATTCATGACTTGGAGTTGGCGGCAGTAGTTTTCGCGCTCAAGATCTCGAGGCACTACTTATATGGAATTCATTGTGAGATATTCACCGATCACCGTAGTCTTGAGTACATTACAAGTCAGCGAGAGTTGAACTCGAGAAAGAGGAGATGGATTGAGTTGCTGAAGGACTATAATTTCACTATTCTATACCATCTCGGCAAGGCAAACGTGGTAGCGGATGCCTTGAGTCGGAAGGCGGTGAGTATGGGCAGCCTAGCTTTACTTTAAGTTTCTGAGCAACCGTTGGCCTTGTACATCCAGTCCTTGGCTAACCACTTAGTTAGGCTTTATTTGTCGGATCCCAGTCGAGTTCTTGCCAGTATTGAGGTTTGTTCTACTCTAGTTGATTAGATTCTGAGCCAACAATTTGAGGATCAGGGTTTATATTACCTTCGTGATCAGGTAGTTTGGGGTGAGGCCAGCCGAGCTACTTTGGGTTCTGATGGTATTCTAAGGTTCGACAGTCATCTATGTGTTCTGATGGTTGGAGGTTTGATTCAGTTGATACTTCATGAGGCATATTCTACTAGATACTCCATTCATCCTAGCGCAACAAAGATTTATAGAGATTTGAGACAGCTTTACTGGTGAAGCGGTATGAAGCGGGACGTAGTAGATATTGTATCTTGGTGCTTAAACTATCAGTAGGTGAAGTTCGAGCATATGAGACCGGGTGTTTTGATGCAGCGACTTCCCATTCTCGAGTGAAAATGGGAAGGTATTACTCTGGACTTCGTTGTTGGGTTGCCTCGTACTTCTCAGAGGTTTGCTTCCATATGGGTGATTATTGATAGGCTGACTAAGTCAGCCCACTTCTTGCTGGTTTAGACTTTGTACATCACCGAGAGGTTAGCCAGATCTATATTCGTGAGGTTGTTCGGTTGCACGAGGTCCCAGCTTCTATCATTTCAGACCGCGGTACTCAGTTCACATCTCAGTTCTGGAGAGCTATTCAGCGAGATTTGGATACGAAGGTTCAACTTAGTACTGCTTTCTACCCTCAGACAGATGGACAGTCCGAGAGGACTATTCAGGTCCTAGAGTACATGCTTTGGGCTTGTGTACTTGACTTTAGAGGTTCATGGGATCTGTTCGTGCCGTTGGCCGAGTTTGCTTATAATAATAGCTTCTATTTGAGCATTGGCATTGAACCTTTTGAGGCCTTGTATGCTAGGCATTACAGATCACTGATTGATTAGTTTAATGGGTTAGAGTCCAGAGTACAGATTTGCTTAGAGATTCCTTGGACCGAGTTTGTTTGATCCAGGATAGACTTGGAGCAGCCCAGAGTAGGTAGAAGACCTATGATGATCGTAGACTTCGTGCCTTGGAGTTCAGTGTTAGTTACTTGGTTTTTCTTTGAGTATCGCCCGTGAAGGGCGCGATGAGATTTGGTCAGCGGGGCAAGCTTTGCCCCATTTTCATTGGGCCATTTGAGATTCCTCAGAGGGTTGGTAGTGTTGCCTACATATTAGCTCTACCTCTGATGTTTTCAGCTGTTCACCCAGTTTTATATGTCCCGATGTTGCACCAGTATGTTCTATATGAGTCTCGTGTGTTGCATTCAGATTTAGTTCAGTTATATAAAAGTATATCTTTTGTTGAGGATCCGATAGCTATTCTGGCCAGGGATATCAGGAGATTGAGATCTAGGGAGATTGCAGTTGTGAATGTTTAGTGGAGAAATCAACTGATCGAGGAGGCTACTTTGGAGATCGAGAGTGAGTTGCGTGATCAGTATCCGCAGTTGTTCGAGCCTTCAGGTACTCCTTCCTTCTTGACTTTTGAGGACGAAAGTCATTTTAATAGTGGATATTGTGATGACCCTTTTGGTCATTTTTGCATTTATGCCTTTATTGTACTGTTAGAGCTCCCTTGTAGCGACCCCAAGTTATTTATAGCTTGCTGGGATCGTTATTCGGTGCACTGGTCATTCGTTTGGTTATTTTAGTTGTTTGCCTATTGTAGAGCCTTAACTTAGAATATCATTGACTTTAGTCAACATTCTTATGTAACATGCTTAGAATTGAATTTTGACAGTTCCGTTAGCTTCGGAGCATTATATTTTGTCTAGTTGGACCTTTAGTTGAGGCCTGAGAACTTTCGGTGTGGGTTTTGTGTTGCTTTCTCTGTTTTCAGGCCATTTAGAGTTGAAAGTGTAACTTTGGGTAGCTTTCGATGATCGGTGCGTCAGATTCAAAATTTGATGATTTCATCAGCTCCCGAATGTTGAGTTTGGGTTAGGCAGGTGGTTGGTTTGGGTTCCGGGTAAGCCGGGCTCATTTTGAGCCTTTGGGTTCTTATTAGTTAGTGTTGACTTGGGTCAACATTTCTCCGAAATGACCTTGTATGGAAGTTTCATCGATTTCGTTGAGTCCAGAATGTCATTTCCACTCTATTAGTATTATTGGTTTTTGAATATCGGTTTCCAATTGTGCCCGGAATGCCCTGTTGAGTTTCAAAAAGTTGCAAAAAATTGGTGCAGACCAGGCCTTCAGTGCCATCGGCTCTGGCCTAGCATGATCGCGCTCATGCACGTTTTGGCTGGCCAGCGCGATAGCGCTGTGATGGCGCCGTTGGTACTGGCCATTTTTCCTACACTTTAAAATGCAGAGTTTTCGTATTTCTAGCCATTTCTCTCAGCTTTTCCAACTCTAAACTCAAGCTACTCTCTATCAAATTTCTCCGTATAAGTCCTAACCTTGAGGAAATCATTTGTTCTTTGATAATTCGTGATCCTTCGATTCCTGGTAAGTCTTCTTACCCAACTTGCTTTCTCTTGTTTTTTTCTAAAATCTTCCATTGTTGCTCATTTCCAAGAGCATGGAAATTATTGTAGAGGCTGCCTTCTAGCTCGTGCATGTTTGTGGGTTCGAGGAATTCACCGTCTTGGCATAATTTATCTCCTTGTGGTAAGTAATCTTTGCCTAATTTCTGATTTTTTTCTTAGAATTCCAACTTTAAGCCTTCTCTTGAGCGGGCTGTTTTGGCGCCCTCCTCTTGGCTAATTGGGCTCAATTTTGGAGTATGTCTTATTGGTACCGTTGTAGTCATCGTGCCTCTTTCTCTTTTTGGTTTTGGGTTATGGGCCCCATGGGCCCGCTTTTGACCCGAATTTCGACCCGGCTATTGTTATAGCAATATGGGTATCATTAGACTCATTTTAATATTTTATTCATGTTTTTGATAATTTGATTATCGTTCGGGGTTTCTCGGAGTGATTCGGGATTAGATTCCGTTGTCCCAATAGCTTATCATTGGACGACAGGTAGGTTACAGTCTAAACTCCCCAGACTTTGCATATATCAGATAAAATTATACTAGCTGGCATTCTTGGGTTGGGTTATTAGGTTGGTACCAAAGACTCTGACCGCTTTTCATGATTTGCCTCATTTCTTTCCTCCGTTGTGTGTAGTATTCACCGTAGTTGAAATTATCACCCTTATGGTTCTGTGTGGCCTTGTTTTGACTCTGGACCATAAATGGTGGGTTATTCGGGGGTGCCCATGAGTTTCGGGTATCGTTATCGTGATATTATGCTAGCTATTTGTGTTGTAGAGCGATTGGAGCCTGTGCAGGGCCGATAGGTTTATTGTGGGCTATTGTGGGGATATTTGTGTTTGATCATATCATTTCCATGCATATAAAGAGGGTTTTCCATGTTTTACTACAGTTTTGGCTTTTGGCCTACTGGAACTGATTTTCTAAACTTTGCATGGCCTAAGGGGGCCATATTCGATGGAAATGAGTTGGAATGGGTTTGACTTAACATGTGGATCTTCTTTGGGTAAAAGAGAGTTAAATTTTGATTTCTATCACTAGTCTTACTATTAACGCTAGACTCGACAGGGCTGAGGTGCTAGTTTAGTTTTCTTACTGATTTGAGATGACTTTAGCCTCGGTCGGATCGAGCACCTGACATGACTTTCTACTGTTTTAGACCCAGTTTTGACCGGCACCCTTAGAGGGGTTTTTGAGACATTTCCCACTACTTTAGTCCTGGATAGGGTCTGGTCATGCATATTCGAGACTGGGTCTCTAGCTTGAACCCTGACTTAGTCCAAACGACATGTTTTGATACTGAGTTTTGGTATGTGGTCCGGGACCTCCATGGACTTTGTTGTTCTCGACTTGAGGCCTGGGGCTGCGTGTGCCGGAGGAAGGGTATATGGTGGAGTAGAGGTATACGGGCAGTCTCCTTCCATGGAACCTACCTGCTAGGCCCGATCTACACCAGAGAGGGTACATACAGAGTTACCATTTAAACCTGAGAACTTCATGCATCATATCATTCATTGTTTGAGACTCAAACCTTGTTTGCTGTTTGTTGAGTGTACGCTCCGGTTGTATGGGCGGCCGGAGGGTTAGTTTTCACTTGTTTGCGTTCCTCGGTTGTATGGGCGGCTGGGGGGCTGTAGGTAGACTCATTTTACTTTATCGCAGTGTTATCCCCTGCTACAGTTATAAATATGAGATTGTATACTGCTAGGTTACTATTTTCTGTATTTGAGATTGGCATGATTAGTTTGGTATTTGATTCCTATTTTCGAGCATGGCTATCTTTACTCTCCTCTTCCTTCCCTTGTACTTAAGGTTACCAATATACCGTCCACTTCTACAACTTATTATGTATATACTGTTATTGCAAGGATCCTAGGTGCGTCTTATCCTACTTTCACCTGTGCCTATTGTGTGTATATTCTACTTGCTAGCCTTGTATGTTGTTTCTGTTATCTTCCCTATGGGCTAGTTCTGTGTGACTTTTTCGTAGAATTCTGTGACTACTTGTTTTTATTCTATCTGTTACTACGTTTTTATCTTATATGTGCCCAGTCGGCCTATGATACCTACTGGGTACCTTTTGCTTCGCATTTTATGCTCATACTACACTCTGCATCTTCTGGTGCAGATCCTAGTGTGGGCCATCGCCGCTAGATCGCTGTGACTCATGCTTGGAGATTTTGGACTATCCAGACAGAGGGTGAGCTCTTTGCAACTGGAGCTTAGCTTTTAGTTTATCTTTTGCTTTATGTAGTCTATTACTACTCAGAGACATGTGTGTATATATTATTTTGGATGCTTCATACTCCTTATTTGTAGTTCTGGCTCTATACTATGATACCAGGTTTCGGGTTTGGTTTAGCTTCCGCATATGTATGTATTCCTATTATCTATTTTCTTCATCTTGTTCCTTGCTTTCGCTTATTAAACTGTTCTTCCGCTTAAATTATTGGACAGTAGTCCATTACTAACTATTCTGGGCTACATGGATTAGTTCACCTACTCGGGGGTTGTAGGTGCCATCATGACCAAGAAATCAAGTCGTGATAATGTATTTGTTTGTTCTTTATGTTGTATCAATGTTCAAACAAATAGGAAATTTCACCAAAGTGCATATATAGCATCCTAAATATGAATAAAAAAATTGAACAACCACATTGTCAGACTTGGCTAGTTTGGCAGAAACTGAGTTGGGTCAAGAGGGTTTTCGACATAGTTATGATAGAACTTTAAGAATGATTTATGATTTCTAAGAGAAATTTAAACTAATTTTGCAATGCATTTCTGGTATGTGCCGTGGAGAGAGGAAGGAGCATAATTTTTGAGGAAGAAAAGATGTAACTCCCAAACTTAATGAATAAAGAGAAAATAAGAAACCTTTTGAACAATTTTTGAGGAAGATAGTAGAAAATTTGATGAAAAAGTAGAAAAGAGAAAAGGTAAAAAAGACAATTTGAATCTTTTGGCATTTGTGTGTGAGTATTTTTAGGGATAGATACACTTACGTGAGTAAACATACCTCAAGTAAAGTAAATTGTATAAGTAATTGTATCAATTACTATTCAGGTATATTGGTAATCACTTCAGTATTATAAGTAAATATTTAATAAGTTTGGTATTAGGAGTAATTTTCGTCTTATGTTTTATTCCGCGTGTAATTTTTCCAACTTTTAATGTTGTCAAGAAAAAAAATTGAGGGTTATTGGGCCTTTAGCCCAATTCTTTCAAAATCTGCCATTATTAAAAAAGGATGAAAACCCATGAACAACCCAATCTTAAAAAAAAGAATGAGGCCCACATGACCAGCCAATCTTTAAAAAATACCAGAACAAAAAACTTAAAGAAGAACAAAATAAACACCTAGTTTCTTCTTCTTTGGTGGTAGCGCCACCATTTTAGAAAAAAAAAACATTTTTTTTAATTTCAGTTATGTTGTTGACAGAAAAATACGAAAAAAACTTCTTTTTTTCAGATCTATCGAAAGAAAAAAGGGAGAAAATCCATTTTCTCTTTTTTTTCTTATGCTTTTCAAGATCTAAAAAGAGAGTAAAATCCTAATTTCTCATCTTTTCTTCCTACTGGCAGATCTGTCCCGAAGCTTTGATCGAGATTTTTTTTTTCATTAGATCTGGCGCAGTAAAATGAAGGAAAAAACGTAAAAGAAAATATATTTTCTCCTCTTTTCTTCTTCGTTTATGCTCTACTGTCAAACTACCAATGGAGAAAAAAACTTGTTTTAGATCTTCAGAACTTTTTTTAGATCTGTTTGTATTAAGAAAAACTCCTTTTTTTTAAAATTTCCAGATTCGAAATTTTCTGATCTTTGCAAGAAAAAAACTTCTTTTTTTGGAAATTTTCAGATCTTTGCAAAAAAAAAACTTTTTTTCAAAATTTCAAGATTCAAAAAAAAAATTATTGATTCAAGAACTTTTTCTAAATAAGTGTCATTAAATTAATTTATTACACCCAATTGAATAGTGTAAAAAATAGAAATACAATTCTTTATTTACATACCAGAAAACCAACCTACGGCTCTGATACCAATGAAGGTTTACAATTATCATATTAAACTAAATTAAATAGATAATATGCGTAAACCATAAATACGAGAACTTACTTATTGTTCGCGTAGTGAAAGTGAAAGCGTAGGATAAACAACAGTTTGAATTACCGATTAACGGTGGTTGTCACAGTGTCTCGGAGCAACCCCTATACCACAACCTAAACCCTAACTGATTTGGAAGAAAATAAACGTAGAAAATATTTGTAGTATTTTCTATGTTTTTAATAATACATCATATGTGTGTTTACATAGAGAATTTAATTAGGGTTTACTAATTACCCTAGTGGGCCTTAAAGCACCCCCTATGGGTGGGCCAGAATTTCCTACAACCTAAATTATCAATTTGATGAGGTTGGATTTAATTCAATTGACTACATTCTATGTAGCTGTTAATTGTTTATTATAATCTTTGCTTAGTAATATTTGCTCTTTTCTTCCTTAATTAAATGCATTTTGTGATATTTTATTTTATATTGTGATCAGCCTTCTTACTAGTAGCAATAAATTATATTCTCAAAGTGATATTGTATTTCTTTTCCCTTAATAACAGGACAAGATTCATGAACTATCACAAATACCATTGATCAAAGAAAAGTTTGAAGACACTTATATTTTATTTTTTGGTCATATGTATATGCATACAATGAAAATATGAATAACCAGTATTGTTGAGTGTATACGTAATAATTAACTCTTCGGCAATCGAAGTTTTAATAATATTTAATATGAAAAATATTTTTGTTGTTTGTTGAATAATATTTAATGCATGATAGTGGTAGTCAGGAAATATACTTACATATTAATTTTAGAAAATTAGATCTCAACTAAAAATATATTCAAATTTTGATAATTGCGTTTGTTGAAATAAAAGGCTTTAGTGGTGGCTTCATCTTGTCACAAAAACTATGTGTATTTGTTACATCTGAAATTACCACTGAACATCATGATATACTGGCGACAAGCGTTGCCACTAAAGGTATAATATTTTTATGGAGACTAGACGCTATTCTTCAGTGGAGATTTACTTAGCATCTATTTTGTGAAACCTCTTTAATAGAATATTTGTTTACTTTTTGTAGTGAGAGAAGTTGCAACAAAATGTTAGTTTTTGTGGAGACATTTAGGAGTTGCCGCAAATAACATTTAGTTACTGTCACTACATGCAATGTCTATATTATTGCCACTAAAGCTATTTTGTGGCGATCTTTTGGGTATTTGTAGTGACTCAAAGGAACCATACGTGATATCTCGCACCATACGACTATATTCTGAAAGCAGGACTTTCCCTTTTCTTTGACCAACCAGCCCTCAAAGTTTTATAATTTCGTGTCGAACCTGGTCTCCATCTTTGAACTTCTCGTTCAATGAGATCCCAGGTCTCGCTATTTTCATTTTTTAGACCACACCTTAACCTCGTTAGAACGCAGAGTTTTCTAGTTGCCAGCATATCTTTTATGTTACAAACCATATAGTCTATCGCGTCTTTCATTGCATCGGTAACATCTCGAAATTTGATCCAGCTTTTAAACTTAGAATCCCAGAAAAATCTGACTTTCCCAGAGATCAGGAGCCCAAACCATTAGCCGTGGACTGAACCACAAGCTATGGAATGGACTCGTGGAAGTCATTTGGCAGGTTCAACCTTATGTCTGAGAACCACGAGTCGGGTTCACGAGTCGTAGATGGTTCCACGGGTCGTGGAACCTGCTCGTGGAAATCAGACTGAGGCTCAGCTTTTCCTCAGGAACTACGAATGGTTTCTACGACTCATGAATGGTTCTATGAGCCGTACTATTAGCTCGTAGAATCTAATCTGCAGTCTATCTTTGGGCTCAGAAACCACGACTCTAATCCATGAACCATGGTTACTTCTACGGATCGTGGAAAGGACCCGTGGAACCTGAACCCGAGCTTTAAATCCAGTTTTTCTAAATTAAACCCCTAGGTTATTTTGGTAATTATCCACCCTTTTAACTCTTAAGTGAGGTCATTTTGACCCCTTTTAGTAGGGTTTCTACCCTAATTATCTTAAGTCTTTCATTATTCCTCATTCACCTACCAAAAGAGGAAAGGAACTTCATCAACTCCAAGTCTCAAGCTCCAAGTTCAAGCCTTCATTTTTCTTCATCCTAGATCTAGCAAGCTTCAATTCAGGTATGTGGGTATTTAATAAGGGGATTCTTCCATCCTTATGCCCAAAACTTCAATTCTCCCAAATTGAATTTTATGAAGTATCAAGTTAGGGTTCACACCCAATTTTCATGGGCTTTTCTACTAAGTGTTTTCTTATGATTCTTCAACAAATTCTAAGTTCAATTTCATGATTCACATGGGTTTTGCAAATGATTATTTATCTCATAATTTGAAGGCTAACCCTAGCTAAATTTTACATGCATGACTTGATTTAAAGAAAATTACATGCATTGATATTATGATCTCAAGTACTTTATGAAATTGGATGCCAAATTTTTTAAGTTATGAATTTAGAAAGAAAAGTGAATTTTGGCTATCCTAAGCTTTAAAACTTATGATTTGAATTTGCATGACATTAGATATGTCCTTATGCTTTTCAAATAAAATTTTGGCATTAGATATATCACAAGTATGTTATGAGCTATATGTATACCTTGGGAGTAGTATTTAGCACCGAGCGATGAGGGTTCTAGATAACCCAAGTCTAAATCTATGTTGCCACCGTAGGTTGTCCTCTGTGTCTTATGACAAGATCCTATTACGATAAGGTTCTAACCTTGGTCGGTTAGGAAAACCCTTTTCAGTGTGGGTGTATGACACTAGACTCCATGTATCTCATCATGATTTATGTCGGTTAAAAGAAACTCCTGTATGAAGGTTTTAAGTCTTATGCTATGTTATTTCTTACCTTATGCTTTAATTTTGATATTTCTTAAGATTTCTCTTATTATGCATGGACTCAGTTTTTAACTATGTTTTAAGCATGTTCTTACCATATTTATGCATGTCTCACATATTCAGTACATCCTATAGTATTGACTCATTTTTGCATTGCATCCTATCTATGATGCAGCTTCAGTCTCCTTTCCTCCAGTTCGTGGTTAGACGTTGCCAGATATCCAGATTTGGTTAGTGAGTCCTTATCATTCGAAGACCATAGCTATGCTAGTTACCTTTATGACTTTATTTTGGATTTTTGAGTTAGCTGGGGTCTTGTCCCATTAACTTTTTATGTCAGTTTAGAGGTTTCAGACATAGTTAGACTTGTATTCTGTATTTTTAGATTTTGTATTATTAGACCCTTATCTTATTTAGACATGGGTTGCCTATTTCTACTACTTATGCTTCCGCTATTTTTCCTTCGTGTATGTTCAAGTTATGATATGACCAAGAGTTAACTTGGATCACTTGTGGTCTCGAGTCTTGTGTTACGTCTAGGGGTTAGTCTCGGGGCATGACAAACTTGGTATCAGAGCATTAGGTTCAAGAGACCTAGGGTGCCTGAAGGCCTCATCGAGTAGAGTCTCTTTCATGTGTGTGAAGCGTGCCACACTTATGAGAGGGAAGCTATGAGGTGTCTTAGGAAAAACTTCCCTTCTTTTATGGTCAATATTGTGCGATAGATTTTAACTCTATTACTCTTTTAATCCATTCTTTATGTATTTTAGATTATGCCTCATCGCTGTGCCATGCCTCCTAGAGCCGCTCAAAATTTTGACCCTCTAATTCCAGACCCCGAGGTTATAAATACGGAGTTCAGGAATGTTATTCATATGCTATTTCAAACTATGACCACTCAGACCAATTAACAGGCTCCTATCCCCATCCACCCCAACGGTGGAGCGATTGTCACTCGAGTTTGAAACTTCATTCGCATGAACCCAACTAAGTTCTGGGGTTCAAAAGTTTGGTGAGGATCATCAAAATTTTATGGATAAGGTACAGAAGATTTTTGGTGTGATGCAGTTGGTTGGTATTTATGGTGTTGAGCTAGTTTCCTATCAGCTCAAGGATGTGGATCACATTTGGTATACTCAATAGAGGGATGCTAGGGCTATGGATGTGGTCCCCATGACTTGGGAAAGCTTTGACAGGGCTTTCCTTGATCGGTTCTTCCCTAGTGAGTTGAGGGAAGCTAAGGCTGAGGAATTCTCGAATTTGAGGCAAGGCTCTATGTTGGTTCAGGAGTATGGATTGAGGTTCACTCAGCTTTCTAGGTATGCTCCTTCCATGGTGGACGATCCGAGGGATGAGGTGAGTAAGTTTATTTATGAAGTGTCAGACTTGGTGAAGAAAGAGTGCAGGTCTGCTATGCTTTTGGGTGACATGGATATTTCTAGACTTATGACTCATGCTCAAAAGATTGAGGGAGATAAGTTGAGGGAAATGGCAAGAGATAACAAAAGGGATAGATCAGAGTGTTTGGGTTTTAGCCATCAGAGGTCCGGAGGTGGAAAACGCTCTTAATTTCAGAAAAAGTCATCAAGACATGTTCATTCTTCAGCTAGTGTACCTTCTCAGGCCCCCAGGCCTCGTCATGATCAGACAGGTAGAGGATCAGGTCCTTATTCGCAGGGGAGTATTGCAAAAGGGAATCCTTACCCTACTTGCAACAAATGTGGTAAGAGTCACCTTGGTGAGTGTTTAGCTAGTTCAGGTGGATGCTTTGGGTATGGACAGGTTGGATACAAGATTAAGGATTTCCTTTCAGCTAAGAAGGGACAGAGAGGTATCAGGACTAAGTCTGCCCAAGCATCCCTAGGAGGTCGACCATCCCAACAAGGCAGGGCTTCTTATTCTGGTGGTCTGCGCCAGAACCGCCTTTATGTTATGTGCTCTCGCCAAGACCAAGATATTTCATTGGACATTGTTACCGGTATGTTGAAAGCCTTCTCTCTTGATATGTATGCTTCATTGGACCCCGGTTCCTCTTTATCTGTTGTGACCCCTTATGTTCCTTGCAAGTTTGAAATTAGTCCTGATCAAATCTTAAAACCTTTTTGTGTTGCTACTCTTGTTGGTCAGCTTTAGGGTGCTAGTTACTTCTCTAAGATCAACCTTAGATCTGATTATCATCAGCTCCATGTTTAAGACTGCGACATTCGAAAGACAGCCTTCAGAACTCGGTATGGTCATTATGAATTTGTGATTAGGTCTTTTGGGCTAACGAATGCTCCTGCAGCCTTTATGGATTTGATGAATCATGTGTTCATATAGTATTTGGATATGTTTGTGATTTTTTTCATTGAAGATATTCTTATCTATTCTCGGAGTAAGGAGGAGCATGCGGACCATCTGAGAGTTGTGTTGCAAACTCTCAAGGATCGATAGTTATTTGCTAGGTTTAACAAATTTGAGTTTTGGATGCAGTCTGTTGATTTTCTGGGTCATATTGTGACTAGATATTGTATTCGAGTTGATTCACCAAAAATAGAGGCGGTAAAGAACTGGCCTAGACCCCTTTCCCCGTCAGACATTAGGAGTTTTTTGGGTTTGGCTGGTTACTACAGGAGATTTATGGAAGGGTTTTCTTTCATTGCTGCCCCATTGACTCGATTGACTCAGAAGAAGGTAAAATTTCAGTGGTCTGATCTTTGTGAGAAGAACTTTCAGGAATTGAAGACTAGATTGACCACAGCTCCAGTGTTGGATCTACCCGAGGGCCTAGATGACTTTGTTGTGTATTGTGATGCTTCTAGGATTAGTTTGTGTTGTGTGTTGATGCAACGTGGTAAGGTGATTGATTATGCTTCGAGTCAACTTAAGATTTATGAGAAGAACTACCCTACTCATGATCTTGAGTTAGCGGCTGTGGTTTTTGCTTTGAAGATTTGGAGACACTACTTGTATGGTGTTCATGTGGATGTATTCACCGATCATAAGAGTCTTCAGTATGTGTTCACTCAAAAGGAATTGAATCTTCATCAAAGGAGATGGCTTGAGATTCTTATGGATTATGATATGAGTGTGCTTTACCATCCGGGTAAGGCCAATGTCGTGAAGGATGCACTTAATAGGTTGTCCATTAGTAGTATGTGTTCGGTTGAGGATAGAAAGAAGTAATTGGCCAAGGATGTTCATCGGCTTGCTCGACTAGGAGTTTGCCTTTTGGATTCGACAGATGGTGGTGTTATTATTGAGAATGGTTTTGTATCATCTTTGGTAGCTGAAGTGAAAGAAAAGCAAGACAGTGATCTTATTTTGCACCAGTTGAAGGGTGCAGTCCATCAACAAAGAGTAGAGGTTTTCCCCCAAGGGGGAGATGGTGTGCTTCGATATCAGGGTCGATTGTGTGTTCCTGATCTAGATGGGTTGAGACAACGGATTTTACAGAGGCTCATAGCTCCAAGTATTCTATTCACCCTGGTGCCACCAAGATGTACTGTGACTTACTGATATGCCCAAATTACACCTCCAAACAGAAGTATAAAGTGGTCGATGTTAAAATATAGAACCTAACCAAGGTTAGGGTCGGTACTATATGGAATATGGAAGGACTATGGTCAATTATGTTTACTCACGATCTTAGCCGTTTATTTCCCTATGAAGGGGGGTTTTAAGTAACAAGTAGAAATTGTAATTCAGATTCGAGCCAGTAACACTTTAAAGAGTTGTAATCAATGAGAGGAGTGACTAGGGTAGTGTTATCTATGATATCATAACTTAGTAAGGCGTTGTATTTAGTAAACTAGTTTGGTGCTTAGCGTGCAAGATCGGTAAGTTAGGTTCACCTAAATGGTTGGTCCCCTAGATAGATGAATTTCACCACATGTCTTGGTTCAGCCGCGGGTGTATGCTTTACTAACCCTTACCCTGGATCCCAGATTAGCTATTCCCGGACAAGGTCAAGCTATTATATGAAGGTTGGTAGCCTCAAATATCTGTTGTACACATCCCTTTCCCATTTGTTACCTCCTTGGTCCGGCAAGTAAGAATAAGGCGAGTTCTAACGTTGGCCACCGTTAAAAAGCAATCAAAGCGAAGGGAAGAACAATACATGCATAAACACCGCCCTAGAGTTACCAAGTACTTTTCCTACTTAGTTAATCCTTCATGGTTCCCACAATCCTAGTTGTGGATTTAGCTATTCATAGTTATAAGTAAACAATCAGAATTTATATATGCGTTGATGATCATATACTTACAATAAAGAGTAAAGAAATCTGTAAACTTGAATAGAATTATATGAACTCAAGAATAAAGAATTATTAATGTGATTAACTCTCAAAACCAAGAACAAACCAAGATCACAATGTTTCAAATATGTTTCCTATAAAGTATCGAGAATAAACCATAAAAGAAAACCTAGGAAAGGTATTTATAGACATTAGAAATCATGTCCTAATTAAACAAGAAAAACTGGAATTAGTAGCTTCCGCGGACACAATCTATGATCCGTGGAAGTTTATACAGGTCATCAACAATACTCATGAAACTCAGAGGTTTTTTCATCCTGCGGGTTCCCTACCACGAGATCATTCTACGACTCGTGGATTAAATCATGGCCCGTGGAATTGAGTCATCAATCTAAGAAATTTTGCTCCTTCTCTGATCAAGTTGCGCGAACAGGAATCACGAATCATGAACAGGTCCACGACTCATGAAAATATCACGTAGAACTCAGGCTTTAGCATAATCTGCAGTACTCTTTCCATGACTGACTTCCATGACTCGTGGAATGTTTCATGACTCGTGGAGTAGAGTCGTAGAAGTCAGTTTCAGCCACTTTTGCAGTCTTTTCTCCGTACTTAGTCTCTGAACCATATTTTCCTGCACAAGACTCAAAAACTCATCAAATCTACTAAAAATACCTAAAGAACATACTCGAATTTCAAGTTTCAGGCGTCGAAAGTGCCGCAAAACCATGGCACATCAACACCCTCAACTTTAAACCATTACTTGTCCTCAAGCGACAAAATAAAACTATTCTAGAATGACACTTGAGTAAAAGAAAAATAGGAACTACAGCAGTCATATGATTTAGCAATTCAGCTCACAATAAGTATTCCCCTCCTTTTAGTACAAAACAAGTGCACAAGTTCCATCTATCAAGACAACACAAGAGGATCCATGGATGACATTGCGATATCAACAGATGACTTAGCATACATATATGAGACTCACCCTAACAGTCAACAATCAATGTTACTCTAGTTCCCTCACCACAAAGAAGTCCCACCCACACAATAATATATTCAATAACTGGGACTGAACTAGAATACTCACACTCACAAAGATATTCAAGCAATGCATGCACAATACCATAGGCTTGACTTTACCTTCTATGCCTCAGTTTTCAAATAGTTTGGTTAGAATCACTATAGGACTTTACTCGGCTTGTAACGTATGCTCAGGGATGGGTATGGTAGATTAGGGAAATAGTGACTATGCCCTCCTTGACACTACGCTATGTTTCTTCCACTTTTCAGTCCAACTCTTTCTTTCCTCCTTTTTTCTCCCCTTTTTTTCTTTCTTTTTCATCAAATGATGGGTGCGGCTTTTATTTCGGACTCAACTTATTTCATCACATTTTTTTCTTTTTCTATCTTTTTTTCTTTTTCTTTTTCTTTTTCTTTTCTAATATATCCGCCACACCCATTATTTCCCTTTTTATTACTAACCTTTTATTTTCATACCCCATATTTCGCACTTACCTCAACAGTAGCCACCCTCAACTTAGGCAATTTACCTGAGTTGAGGTGTACAATGTCCAAGGAGGGAGCAGGGCCAAACTGAAGGTTCATATAAAACAGGGAAGGTGATTAGGCTAAACAACAAAAAGGGTCAATTTAGGCTCAAAATCAAGGATCAAAGGGTATTCAAATCATTTGGAAGGTTATTTAGGCTAAAGTGGACTATTTCAAAAATGGCCTATGATCCTTTCCTAACCAACTATCCTACAACTTAGGCAAGACTAATCGGGCAAGTTCTAGATTGGCACACAATGCAAGAACAATATAAATTCATCTCACACACACATGGCACAGAGTAGAACAATCACATAATAACTATCAGGTTCATACTCTAGCTTAAGTCATTCATCAAATTTATTTAACTTAATGTCATGCAAATATCTATAACAGTCAGTCTATCAAATACAGATAATCTCGTGTCACACAAAACTTGGAGAGGTCTCTATTTTTCAATCAAAATCAAGTTCAAAATCAGACCATAGACTCCGCTAAGTTCCTATTCTTCTTTCACTACACACTACCTATTCTAAACATGCCGGTTCAATAAAAATTAAAAATCCTTAGGGAAAGAATGCAGGCAAGAAAATCGTAAGGACGTGGGTACCTTGTGAGTATCCTCATGGGTTGCCTCCCATGCAACGCTTGATTTAACATCACGGCACGACACGGGTGTCTTGGCTACTCAGACTTCGCCTAGAGACCCATCAATATACGAACAATAGTTGCCCCTACCCTACTAAAAGAAATGTGCATTGTCCTCAATGCATCAAGAAAAGTAAATACATAGGGAGATGTGAACATACCTGTGGAGCCTAGGCGTTAGCGTCCGGTGAAGTAGGTGGGGCTGGTGATGTGGCACCCATAACCATGTCAGTGGCAGTGGCGATGGCCATCGCACTCAATGGATCAGTAATAGGAGGGACATCAGTGGATGCCCTCCAAACACCAACCAACTCTAGCATCTCAAGAATAGAAAATATGGCCCCTCCACCAACTAGAGCCAAACTAGATGACGCACCCCAAAGTCTCTGTCGGTCAGCCTCCTCAATAATGCACATGCCATCTAGGGATTGCTACACAGAAGTAGCGGTGTCTCTTTGCAGCCTTATAGGATCAGTCTCAACCTCAGGAGTGCTATCAGTGCACATTCTCTTTTCTCTAGCACCCAGGAGCACAGGCTCTACCTTAGCAAACAAATCAACAACCTAGCGTGGGGCCGGTGGAACCGCAATAGAGATAAAAGGCATAACTAGAGTCTGGCTCAGGCCAATAAATTAGATCTCCTTTCTGAGTCATGCTAACTCATCCTGAATGTGCCCTAAGTCATGGCTTTGTATAATATGCAATCAAGTATTCACTCGGCGCTCAAAGGCATTAATTTGTGCGGATATCTCTCGCGAGACTCGATCTATCTCAACCTTCACCCTAGCCTCAGCTGCTGCAACAGTAGACCTCACCAAATGCTTTAGCTAATATAACAATTCATTCACTTGGTTCTGTGTATCGTCCTGGTGATCAACTAGATTCTGGAGAAACTCAGCATCAATAGTAATCCTACCAGAAGAAGCTGCGCGTAGAGGCGCGATAGAAACGCCAACTGGTGGCTGGGAGGTCGAGGGAGCAGAAACTGAAGCTATGGCACCCTCTGTAGCTACAGTTACCCCCATATCATGCATATCTAGTGTGTTTCGTGCTGCTGAAGAAACCTCAACTCTCACAGTACCAGCTGAGATGGAGGATGAAGCTTGTCTATGTCTAATTGGGTTAGCAGCATCTCTGATCAACCCGGCATCCTAGATCCTCATCACCTCTAGAGTGTGGTATAGATCTGGCATCCTCGGTACTGCCGAATCCATACATAGCCAGTGAATCAAGCATGGAAAAGGAATGCTAGTATGTGGTCGGAAGGCTCGCTCATAGATCTCCTCTATGATGCAGCGGGGGAAACTAATATCATAACTAGCCATGATGCTGGCCACTAGTACTGCATGGTCAGGCGTCAGAGTATTGTCTGCCTAAGTTGGATAAATGCGAGACCGTACAATGGACCGTACAATGCCCACCAAAACTTGTCGGCAAAATTTAGTGTTGCCTTTTTTATGTTGCCTCTGTGAACCCATTCCACATCCTTACCATTCTCAGCTATATACCCCGCAGCCCATCTCAATAAATCTGCTAAACTAGGTCATGTATCTTTGTTTTATCTTGGTCCATTTTCATCTTGTAATCAAACTCGGTCATGTCAACCTAAAGCTCGTACTCTGGCCCAAAAAGGAACCGCTAAATAGTCCACTCAGAAATGTCAACTGGTGAATATCACACTAAAGTACTGGTGAGTGGCGGCAGGTCCTGGTATCACTGTCTCGGCCCAAGGAGCTGACTGCCCGTGGTTGTATATGAGGTATAAAATTCCTGAACTCTCTCAGTACAATAGTTGCTAGGGGGTTCAGCCATCCAATCGCACCAATAATGATTAAATATAGCCTGGATATCTGGTACGGATGTTAAGCCCTAGGTCCAAATCTGTGGCTCCTCAAATATGACCCTTTTGGGTAGACCTCTATCAGACTAAAAATTCCCATGCATATATAAGGTCTTGATCTTTGGAACACACCATCTCTGATTATCATGAGCCTCCGATCTCTGTACTCTATCAGCCTCTACCTGTGTCCGAGGTATAGCTACTGGAGTGGCCGGATCAGAGGAGCTCTTATCACCAAAGGCTGATTCAGAATCATCAGACTCATTTTCATCTCTAGTACCGGTCCCTGTGTCAGTCCCTGTGTTGTTCTCCCGGTTACTATCACCCTCCTCGGACGACCCCTCTCCCTCTTCAGACTGAGAAGTGGCAGTCGTTGCTGGTGTTGCAACTGTGAGGATTAGCTAAAGTGCTACCTCTTCAGTTGCCTGCGTCTGTGCCCCATATCTCATGGTCCAAGGTTGTACATCCGGGTCGGGCTGAATCTCATAGAATTCCTCAGACCCACTCGATTCAGGTTCAGCAGGCTCATCTGGCTCATCGGTGAGTCTAGGCTTGAACAGACGAGCCCCTTCTTTAATTTCCTTTGATGTGCGGGCTTTAACCTTTCTCGAGGTGTTTTTTATCGCATTGTACCTACGGGGGAAAAGATCAGTACAACAGAGGCAAGAAAACCCAAAAACAAATATTTCAATTTTACTGAACTTAGGTTCCACGAGTGGGTTTCATGGTCCGCAGAATGAACCACGACTCATGAAAACTCCTTGTGATTTTCAGGCAAGATAGGATGTTTGCAGGTATGAGTTCCACGAGTGGCATCTATGACTCATGGTTTATTCCACGACTCGTGAATGCCCCTCATGGAAACCAGAAGACTTAATCAGTCTGCAGGTTTGAGACTGACGAGTGCCATCTATGACTCATGGAATGAACCAAGACTCATGGAATGAACCATGACTCGTGGACGACCCACATGAAAATCAGACCTGAGGACAGGTCTATGATATATTCTCTATGGGTGAATTCTATGACTCGTAGAATGCACTCATGATCCCTGTAACAGTAGAAACCCAGACTTTTTTCACTTTTTCATTCTTTCAACCAATTACAACATATATACACCTAATTTCATCCATTGATTAAGTATTCACTCTACAACTTTCATTCCTTAGGGTGTTTACATAATTAATACACACAAAGATTACCCTAGGTCAAGTTATGTTCTCCAAAAATTCAAACAAGGTTAGAATCTGGGTTCGTACCTTTGAATTTATGGAAGAACTCGAGTGAATACTAGTGAATGTAAACCAAAGACCTTGACCCACGACTGAAAGTGAACTGGGAGATTGTAGGAGTTGGTTATGTTATGAAAAATGGGGGAAAATTTGATTGGGGTGCAATTTAAATGAAAGGGGGTCGGGGGTCGGTCTGGGTCCATCAGGTGAATAGTAATTAAAAGGAAAACTTACCTGAGTTCCATGAGTCATATTCATGAGTCGTGAACTGAACCACGGCTCATAGAACAGGCTCGTGGAACAAGTCCTGCCACCCAATTTTTTGTCTGATTTCTACGACCAGAAACCACTACTTGTGATTGTAATCACAGCTCATGGAACTAGTTCGTGGACTATGTTCTGTACTTTGCCAATTTCACCTGAGTTCCACGAGTTAGGTCTACGACTCGTGGACTTGTCCACGATTTGTGAACCTTGCCCATGGAACCTTACTTACCCCTTTGTGAGTTTTAGCTTTTCCAGCACTTTTCCTCCACTAGTTCTTGCACACATAACAAACATTAGCCTTGGGTTTCCTCCCAAGCAGTGCCTGATTTAACATTGTGGCACGACGTAGGTCACTTGACTACTTAGACTTCATCAAGTTTCCTCATGGGTTGCCTCCCATGCAACGCTTGATTTAATGTCGCGGGACTACGCAGGTCACTTGACTACTCAAACTTCATCAAGCTCCCTGGGTATCGTGAATTCATCAAGAGTCCAAGTTGCTATAACTTTCAGCTCCTTTACAGTCCCCAAATAAGCTTTTATGCGCTGACCGATTGCCTTGAATCTCTTGCCCTCATGATTTTCAAGCTCTATAGCACCATGTGGGAATACTTCTACCACTCTGAATGGTCCAATCCACTTGGACTTTAGCTTGCCAGGAAACAAGCAAAGTCCAGAATTGAAAAGCAGGACCAAATCACCAGGTTGGAAATCTCTCTTCTCAATCTTCCGGTCATGGTATAACTTCAACTTTTCTTTGTATAGGGCTGAACTTTCATAGGCGTTCAGGTAGAACTCATCTATCTTATTCAACTGCCCAAGCCGCTAAAATGATGATGTAGACTAGTCTAAGTTCAACTTCTTTAGCGCCCACATGGCCATATGCTCTAGCTCAACTGGAAGATGGCATGTTTTCCCATACATAAGCTGATATGGTGACATACCTATTGGTGTCTTGTATGAAGTTCAATATGCCCACAAAGCATCATCTAGTTTCCGCGACCAATCTGTTCTATTGGCATTGATAGTCTTGGATAGGATTGACTTTATTTTGTGGTTTGAGACTTCTACTTGCCCACTAGTCTGGGGATGGTAGGGGGTTGCAACCCTATGTTTCACTCCATATTTCTCTAATAAAGCACGAAACAACTTGTTGCAGAAGTGAGAGCCTCTATCACTAATAATTGCCCTTGGTGTACCAAATCTGGAGAAGATGTTCTTTTTCAAGAATGTTGTGACATACTTACCCTCATTACTGGGAAGCACAACCGCCTTCACCACTTTGATACATAGTCAACAGCCACCAATATGTACCGGTTTCCACTAGACATCACAAATGGACCCATGAAGTTAATACCCCAAACATCAAACAGCTCGATCACAAGGATGGGAGTAAGAGGAAGCTCATGCCTCCTTGATATACCTCCTTTTTTTGACACCTGCTGCAAGCTTTAGCAAAATTATGGGTGTATTTGTGAATGGTCGGCCAATAGTAGCCGCATTGTAAGATCTTATGCGCAGTTCGGATACCACTATGATGTCCCCCAATAGGAGATTAATGGCAAACCTCTAGTATCTCCATCATCTTAAATTTAGGCACACATCTTTGGATCATAGTATCAACACACACATGAAACAAGACTGTCTCCTCCCAGGAACCGACATATCAGGAGGTACCAAGTCACTTGCCAAATAGTTGGCAAAGTCTGCAAACCATGGGATCAAGTCTTGAGAAGCAGCCAACACTTGCTCGTCTGGAAACCAATCGTCTATCTCTTGCTCATCATTCAGTTTCAACATTGCCTCTTCTTCTAACCTAGACAAGTGGTTTGCTACTTGATTTTCTGTGCCCTTTCGGTCCTTGACTTCAAAGTCAAACTCTTGTAGCAGCAACACCCATCTAATCAGTCTTAACTTAGCATCTTTCTTTGTAATGAGATACCTCAGAACTGCATGATCAGTGTGCACCACCATGTTGATGCCAAGCAACTAGGATCTAAATTTTTCAAACGCAAAAACCACAGCAAGCAGCTCTTGTTTAGTCACTGTATAGTTCTTTTAAGCAGTATTAAGTGCTTTGGTAGCATAGTATATGGGATGAATAATCTTTTCACACCATTAACCTAGGACTGCTCCTAGTGCCACTCCACTAGCATTGCACATAACCTCAAAAGATTGAGACCAATCAAGAGAAATAATAATGGAAGCAGAGATCAACTTTTCCTTAAGGCACTTGAATGCCTTTAGACATGCATCATCAAACACAAATTTTACCTCCTTCTCCAATAATGTGCACAATGGATTTGCAATTTTGGAGAAATCCTTGATAAACCTCCGATAGACACCAGTCTGCCCCAAAAAGCTCTGAATCCCCTTCATAGAAACTAGTGTAGGAAATTTTTCAATTACCTCTATCTTTGCTTTTTGGACCTATATACCCTTCTTGTAGATCTGATTACCAAGAACTATACCCTCTTTCACCATGAAGTGACACTTCTCCCAATTAAGTACCAAGTTGCATTCTTTACACCTCTTTAGCACACAACTGAGATGAGTCAAACAGTCATTGAAAGAGTCACCAACCACCAAAAACTCATCCATGAACACCTCAATAGTGTCCTCCATCATGTTAGAGAAAATAGACATCATGCAATGCTGAAATATCATTGGTGCATTGCATAGACCGAAAGGCATCCTCTTAAAAGCAAATGTCCTATGGACATATGAACGTGGTCTTCTCTTGGTCTTCAAGAGCAATCGAGATCTTATTGTATCCAGAATAACCATCAAGAAAATAATACAATCCTCTACCAGCAAGATGGTCTAACATCTGATCCATGAACGACATCAAAAAATTATCCTTCTCAGTCCATGCATTCAGCTTTCTATAATCCATGCATATACGCCAGCATGTGACCAGCCTCATTAGAATCAACTCATTCTTCACATTTGGGACTACAGTAATCCCACTCTTCTTAGTCACACACTAAATAGGTCTTACCCACTTGTTATCCACAATAGGGTAAACCACACATGCATCCAGCCACTTGATAATCTCCTTCTTGACAACCTCTTGCGTAGGTTGATTCAACCATCGCTGGTGCTCAATACTCGAAATACAATTTGGGGTGAGCTAAATTTTATGCATGCAGATTCTAGGTGGAATCCGAATAATGTCAGCAATGGACCAACAAATGGCCCTCTTGAACTTTCTCAGAACAAAAACCAAAGCCTCAACCTACCCTTCACCTAAATCTACAGCAACAATAACTGGCAAGGTGTCATTAGCTCCTAAGAACACATATCAAAGGTGAGACGAAAGCGTTTTAAGCTCCAAGACGGGAGGCTCCTCAATAGATGGTCTAGCAGGCGGTGTCTGTCAATTTTTCAGGTCCAAATCAAGCTTCTTTGGAGCATAACTATAAGACCCCATACATGTAAGTGCTTCTACCTTATCCTCATACTCCTCAATATTGTCTCCATCAAAATTCCTGATAACAGCTGCAAGTGCTTCTACACCAAGTCTTTCTTAAACAGGAACACCTGTAAAAGTCTGAATATATACTTTTGGCTCTGTGGTTATGGCTTACGATTCCTGTGAATATTGTATATTTTTGTACTCTTATCTAAGTGTTTGTATGAATTATATTGGTTAGAGGAATTGTTTAGAATGTCTAAGGGTCCTGTTTTACAGTCTGTGGATTGAACAGTGAGTTACTTATTGGTTTTACAAGTTGTTTTCATTATTTGACTGTGGATTAATTGACATTTGGTTGTATAACACCCCGTACCTTTCAAAACCTATGTGACTAAGTAAATATCGACGAAGGTATTTGAGCTCGAGATTGTGAAGGGGTACTTTGGCCTAGAATTTGAAATGGTCAAATGTATATAAGTGTTAAGTTAAATTATAAGGAGGAGGGTTTTGAAAATGAGATAAAACAAGTGAGGTACTTGCTCGACTTATCTAAGATCTTAGGTGACAAGTAGGTGCATCACCTACCTACGCTAACGAACTAAGTTCCGAGGGCCGATTACGGGCAGCAACACCATGGATTATTAGACCTAATGGTAGCCCAAATGAAGCTTAAAGTTGGCCCATCAAAGCAACAACCAAATCTGGCCCAAACAACTACAAAAGTTAGCCACCAATATTGACCACATTTTTGACCCAAGAGAAGCCCAAAATCAGCCCCAAAACTTAACCCTTTTGAGGCCCAAGCAAAGGGTAATTTAGGCCCAAGTTTCTTGACCCATTTTGGCCCAAATATACTCAAAAAAGTCGGCCAAAAAGGTCCCTTTATATAGGGCTTTTGCTGATCAATGTTCATCACAAAAAGCTGGAAAATTCTCTCTTATCTCATTTCCTTTTGGCAGCCCTTCTTTCCCTTTAGGGTTCTAAGAAGACCAAGATTAATTGAAGCTTAAGGTGAGTTAAACAACTTGTTATCTTGGTATTAATCTACTACATATATCTAGGATATCCTATGGTAATAAAGACATGAACTATGGCAGCCCCTTTCTTATGATTTAACACATGGAAATTGTGTAACAATTAAGAGATTTCTTCTTCTCTTGTTGGTGTATGTGTAGGGGGTACTTAAGCTTTTAAAGCATCAATAAAAAGAGGATAAAAACACCCCTTCAAGTGTGGTAAGTACTCTGCCCATAATCATATTTTTGGATTGAAGTTCGGATAGACAATTGTTGTTGAATTGTTGTTAAGAACTCACCGGACGGCGATCGGAAGCCGTGGGTTCAATGTGTTGCTATTGTATTTCGACATGGTGAGTTGTGTAGGGGCTGTTTGATGTGTTTTGTATTATTGGAGGCAGTAGGTTGGTGTGTGTGTGATGTGTATTGGATAGGGGAGTAAGGTGTGACGATACACCTTTAATTAATGCAAAATACGTAAATCTGCCCGGAAAATGTTTAGCTACTATTTTGGGAATGTTGCAGCAGGTTTAAGAGCTAATATTAGCTTCATTATACCCTTGTGTTGTAGATTAACTTAATAAAGGAAAGTCCAAGTTGTGGTAAGCGCAATCTTCGGAAAGCACGAGGTATGTTAAGGCTTCTTTATTCCTTATCGGCATGAATCTAGAAATAGAACTCTAAATCTCCGAAAGAAGGAATTTGAGTATTTTGTTGTAAGAGAGCTGATTTGGTAACTCAACAAGTCTTAAGGAACTAATTTATACCTTATGGTGATTCAAGTCGCCTTCTTATAAAAATCTGATTCTTTTTGCACGAAATGTAAGTTATCCTTTTGTCAAGTTTCTTCTTTGTATTGTGATCTCTAATCAAGCTTTAGAAAGTGTACAATGAAAGTTAGAAAGTCAAATCCCCATTTATATGTGTTTGGTATGTTGATTCCAACACCTAGTAAGCCAAGGCTAAAAAAGTTATCTAAATGAACCTTCATAAATAACAAGAATAGCTTTGAAGGTCAATCTAGTAATACACTTATTATGTGTGGTTTGCGTGTTAGTGTGCACGAGGTGCTACTGCCATATTGAGGCTATTATATACATAGTGTGCACCGAGGTGCTACTGCCATATTGAGGCCATTATACACATAGTGTGCACCGAGGTGCTACTACCATATTGAGGCCATTATATACATAGTGTGCGCCGAGGCGCTACTGCCATATTGAGGCTATTAAATATAGGGTGTGCCGAGGCACTGTTGTGGTTCAGTGTGGGTTATAAAGAGTGAGTTGCAGCGTGAGTTAATGCATGTGTTGTGTTCTAAAAAGAATAAAGTAGAAAGAGCTTAACGAGTCTTACCAATTACAGTTTACAAGTTTCATATTTTATCTTGTTCAGATTTACTACTTGCGACTTGCTTTTATGCTTCTACCTCACATGCCAGTACATTATTGTCGTACTGACGCCCCATTGCCTGGGGGCGCTGCATTCATGCCTGCAGGTCCAGACAGAAACCCAGATAGACCTCTTCCGTAGGAGTTGCGGAGTTCAGCCATTTTGGTAAGCTCCATTCTTCCTGGAGCTGACGAGTCAGAGGTCTAGCTTATATTTTGACCAGGTTATGTATATGTACAGCTGATGGGTAGTCCAGGGCCCTGTCCTGGATATGAGATATTTTACTTACTCCTAGAGGCTTGTAGACGTGTATATGTACATCAGTGTTGGGTATGGCCTTGTCGGCCTTGTTATTAGTTATCTACTATGATAATAGCCTTGTCGGCCTTGAGGTTCTTAACTACTATTGACCTTTCAGTGTTTCCAATTGTAATTCTTAGAGACCTCGTCGGTCTCAGACCCCCAGCAGGTTCAACAGAGATACACTCTATTTTGGCACCCTCGGCCTTTTGGGGCTCCGGGTGTTGGTCATGCCTCCCATGGTTTGGGGCGTGACAAACTTGGTATCAGAGCACGTCGAATCCCAGGGAGTCTACAAGCCGTGTCTAGTAGAGTCTTGTTTATGGGTGTGTTGTGCACCATACCTATAATCATGAGGCTACGGGACATTTAGGAAATGTTATCCTTCTTTCATTTGCTAGATCGTGCAATAGAGCGAGGTCATAAGATGTTTGAAGTCTAATTCATGTTTTTCTTTTCCTTGTCTACAGAAATGCCTGTGACTAGACAAATGAGTAGCCGACGGGTTGGCACGGATACGGGGGAAGGTACTAGTCGTTCCCCGCCTATCCGATTGGATAGATTTGAGGCTCAAAGTGAATCACCGACACCAGAGATCCCAGTTTATCAAGTTCATGATGAGACTAGAGGGGATCCAGTACCCCTGACCCCACCTGCTCCAGTGGCATCTGAGATAGCTAGAGATGAACCAGCACATGTAGCTCCTCCACCTGAAACAGAGGACCAGGACATCAGGAGTGCTGTTCGATTATTGACCCAGATGGTAGCCACACAACAACAACAAATTGGGCCATCAACGAGTGCTAGGTCAGGTGGCTCAGAAAGTTCTAGGGCTCGAGAGTTTATCAGCCTAAGTCCTCCTATATTTACAGGCTCTGGCCCACGTGAGGATCCTCAGGAGTTTATTGATCAGACTTATCGAGTACTTCGAGTCATGCATGCAACAGTAGTGGAGGCAGTGGAGTTTGCATCTTTCAGGTTATGAGATGTGGCCATTTTATGGTTCGAGGCTTGGGATCGGTCTAGGGGATCAAATGCACCCCCAGCTGAATGGGAGGAATTTTCAGAGGACTTCCTAGCTCACTATCTTCCACAGGAGGTTCGAGAGGCCAGACTTGATCAATTTCTAGCCCTTAGGCAGGGCAATATGAATGTTCGACAGTATAGCCTCAGGTTTAATTCATTAGCCAGGTATGCCCCCGATATTGTGAGTACGCTGCGAGCTAGAGTTCATCGATATGTGCGTGGTCTTAAGGATGAATTGATTAAGGGATTAACAATAGCAGCCACACAAGAGGATATGAATATTTCTAAGATACAGGCTATTGCTCAGACTGCAGGGGATCTTGAAGTACAAATTGGAGATAACCAAAGCCGAGAAAGGGATCAGAATAAGAGGGCTAGATCTATTGGGTCCTATGTAGAGCCACGAGGTAATGTTAGGCCAAATTTTAATAGGCGATCACCCCACCCTACTAGTGGTGCCCCATATCAGTTGCAAAGGCAGAGGTATGATCGTTTTGCTCAGACTGGACCAGGCCTTAGTTCAGGTGCATCCAGTTCCTATCGCCAGGGGCATTCAGGTCAGATGAGGCCACCTTTGCCACCTTGTGTTCAGTGCGGTAGGAAGCATCCTGGGATATGTCGCCTGGGTTCAGATACTTGTTATTCATGTGGGCATCCTGGTCACTTTATGCGAGACTGTCCGAGTAGAGGTAGGAGTGAGATATTCCAGCCTACAGGGTCGATGGCAGCTTCTTCATCTACTATTCGTCCC